>VZSE01015197.1:957321-1126898 GCA_013398275.1 Promerops cafer
TAGAGGAGAGCAGATAACAGCTCTATTATAAGTTACACTTTGGTGGACCCTACATTTATCTGTGCACGAACACATCCTAACATACACATTTAGAGGCAAATGAATGCATGCTAGAGAAGATTTTCTCATTCAGCCTAAAATGTCACTTTTTTTTTTCAAATGTGATAAGAGAGCAATTTTTCAGAGAAAAATTATCTCATCTGAAAAGCCTTTTTTGAACTATTTGACCTAGAAAAAAATTCGTGAATTCTATTTTTTCAAAATATTGTCCATCCATTTTCTATTTTCCCAAGCTGTAGCTTAAACTGCTCTATACAGGGAAAAAAAATTACATTAACTACAACAAAATAGTAATAAGTATTAACCTTAAAGGATAAAGGATTGGCAATCAGCCATGTACACAATGCCTTAATACTTCTAGAGTTACAGAAAGTCTGTGATGTTAATATTGAACCAAAGGTATTCAGGTAAGATTAAGTTGTGAAATCATACAAATATGTGATTGAAGATAAGTAGGGAAATATTTATATTTTACACTGTGCATTCCCTGAAGGGGTGCCTACTGCCTACTCTACCTGATACTGCAGGCAATGAAGGGTGAGGAATGATGATTTGGTAACACATTAAAAACAGCTCCACTTCCAGTGGAAAAGCACATGGCTGTGAAGACAGAAATAGATTTTCCCTCCTGCCACTCCCCACCTACCCACGCAAAGGACCCAAGCTGGAATTGCTGGGGTTGTGCAGAGTGGAACAAGCCAGTGTGAGCCCAGGGAAAATGCAGACTGCAATCATGATTTCTGCAGACTTCAAAAGAGTGATGCTTGGTTTCTGTCTGGATTGGAAGGCACAGCCATGTTCAGGATTATGTAAATGCAGTATAATCCCCAGATCCTGGGCCATTCTCATGAAAGTTAGACCTCCCAATGAGCCCATACTTCTGTGAGTTCCAGTCTTGTCCTGCGAAAGTTACAGGTACTGACAGCAATCACTGAATGTCTCTGCGAATCTGACATCCATTTCCTAGAGTCAGTCCAGATACACCCATGCAGCAGTGTATGGGCATGCACAGGTTTGGGGTATGGTTATCCAGGATGTTCTCAGACACAGGTTTGTACACTCGCCTGAAGGAGGTGTCTCATCCTGCTCTCAACAGCTTCAGTACATTTTGTGGTAAAGTAAATAATGTGAGGTGTGATGCTGAGGCAGAAATTTGCCTCCTCCACTACCACTAATACTGCTATATTCTGAAATATGTGATATCCATCAGGACCACACTTTAAACTAGTGAAGGCTGTGGATACCTGGAAAAGTTATGCATCCAGACACCTTTCTCTGCTGCAGAGGCTGCTTGCAGTGTTAGGGGCTGGTGCACTGTCAGTGCAGCTGGATTTTAAATAAGCCATTTTGTGAACAAAACTAGTAAACTCTGAACTGCTAGGAATCTGTGATTAGACATCCTGAACTGCTAGGAATCTCTATTAGACATCCTGGCCTCAGTAATTACATCTTACCCACTGTCTCCTGCAACACCTGGACATAAGAAGCTCATGCTGTGCATAGTCCAGCAGTGTGATCATAAGGATTGGCTGGAAAATAACAGCGATGCTGAATATGTAATAGTTGAACCTTTATTTGCCTTCCCTTACTGACAGGACAAGTCACAGCCTGTGTTCTTTACCTGACATCAGTTTTCCCAGAATTTCTAAGCTACTAGCCACCTTTCAATTTTTCTTACTCCCACCAGACTGGTCAGCCTGCAAGGCTGCGCCACGCTGCACTAGGATCCTGTGCATGTTCTCAGGGATGGTCCCTACTTAGACATGTCTCCTGGTACCTTCCTGCACATCCAGACCTTTCCTACACAACTCTGGTTAATTTCTTTCTCCCAGATCTCCACACCAGCACCTCCCAGCTGGTCTAGAGTTACAAGTAGAGGTACGTGTTTGGATATTTTGGAGCACTATGAGTAAAAGCTGGATATTAAAACATTTGAAGTCCTGTGTCTTAACAATAGACTCACCACAGCTGTCGTAATGAAATACATTAGTTTGCATGTCACCACCAAGAGTCAGCTTTTCCAACAGACAAAATTGAAGGCTATAAGAACACAGTTTCCTTAAAACATGAAGTTGCAACAATACAGCAAAAATCCAGAAAAAGAATAAGGCAACAAAATTTGTGATGAAGTCTATATTTAACAACTCATATTTTGTTCCTCAGCATTTTGGCTAGATTCCACTCCTCTTTTTGTTAGGTCCTGATTAAGTCTCCATTGAACTAAAGTCAGATCTATCTTCCTCCTATTTTCCCAGGCTCTTGCTGTCTTCTCTCACAGAAATGGGTAAGAAGGGGAAAGGATGGGTCAACTCTAAGACAAAAATCTGCTAAGATATACTGTCCTAGCTTTCACTTGTGTTTTGGGAGACTTGATTGTGAAATTTGGCACTGAGACATTTCCTTGTGTCACTCCCTTTTCTCTTTGCTCTTAAGGTTCATCCATTAACATTTCTATCCTACTTCTTCATGTCCACATTCTTTGGTGTAGGCTGTTTTTTTCCCTTGCGCGCATTTCGGTACACACATTTATAAAATCTTGTCCTTTCTATTAAAAGAAATATAAAGTGAATAGACCTCTTTTCTACATTCATTCTCAGTAGCACATGGTTTAGCTTGCAATGAAATCTATCTTTTTGAAGACTCTATCACATGACAAGGTTGAAATGCTACCTGAGAGGATAGAATTGGGGGAAAACCAGATAGGACAATCAAATACAATAACTTCCCTGCAAGACAGGGGGGATGGTAGGAAGAAAATAGGTTTAGAATGCATTTGATAGCTTTTGATCCACTGCAGTTCTTTTCATTAACAGACTATAACTCTGACTATTTATAGATTAGAAAACCATACAAAATGCAAAGAAAGGTAGTAAATAGGTGGAATATTTTTTAATGCAGGACTTCCCATGGCAGACACGCTAGGAAACTTGGAAAAATTAGAATTCAAGTTTGTCTTAAATCCTAAGTGCACTTAGCTAAGTTTTAACCTTCAAGTCTTTTAAGGTAATTATAATGGGAAAATAATATTTTCTATGCAATATGGGATTTCATTCCCAAAAAGTCTTCATAGAGCTGTTTCTGAAGATTATTGGAGTATTTTAGGTAAAATGCCAAATATATTATTTTAAATAGAAAGCTTATGTGCTATTCACCATGTTTCATGTTTAGAAATTGGCAGAAGCCAGTCAGAAAATTAATGTTTTTATAGCTATATTTGTTTGAAAGGGGATTAGGTCTAATGGGTTGCCTAAGATTTAGCTGCCTTAATTTGAAACATTATTTCCCCACAAGCAGAAGCACAGTACCTTACTCTTGAAAATTACACTTCATGGTCAAATAAATCAGCCTAAGCCCTTTATGATAAAGTCAGTATACAAATTCTTCTAATATCAGTGCTGCAGGGTGTTGCTCTCCAAAACCAGACTGAGGCAGATATCTGGGGAAAGTAATGTCTCTGGCTGGTGTAGTTACCTTCAAGAGAGCACATCTGCCAAGACAAATATAGTTTGCCTACACAGGGGCCCCAATCACACCCACAGTACTTCTTGATTTGGGGCAAAGTGATAAATGTGTAAATTATGATTTGTGTCCAAAATCGGAGTCTTGGAAGAGCAGAGATTTTGACTCTTACTGGCTCTCTGATAGAAAGCAGAGGTGAAAATATTCCCTTTTCTGATCTCCAAAACCAGAATAATCATCTATAATATATCACTCTATAAACCAGGACATGAAACTTTTTAAAATATACCTTTCTGACACAGGTCGGGAGCAACAGGGTGAGATATAATCCTACATATCTACCCTATAGTTGGGGGATAAAAAAATAGGTACTATTGGATTGGATAGAAAGCCAGTAATAAATATGCATGTGGTTTCATGCAGGAACTAATGGCTTTGCTTTTTACAATGCCCATGGAAAACAATAGTTTTTTAATATTGTCTATCTACATGATTTATATTTCATGCTAGTTCACAAAGGACTCTGGTTAGTATGTGATTTATGGTTGGAGCAAAATAATTGTCTGAAGCCTAGCTGAAGGTAGGCTTTCAACACATTAATAATACATTAGCTAATGTTTCTTTCTTGGCATTGCCCATGCAAATTTCTATTATCATAATAAAAATGACTGTTTATTTTAGATTGGAAACAGCTTTAGGTGAGAACATGTTTTTTTATCAGGTGTCTTGAATAAATACTAACTGCCATTCCCTGATAAACTTTTAAACAGAGTTTTTCCTTTAGTCTCAGCTGGTACTTAGTCAGGAAAGTAGAGGGAGAAACAGCTAGAAATTGAGAGGAGCTCTCTGTGCTCCTCTTTGGCAAGTGTGGTAAAAGTCCACCCTGGTTCGAAACTCCAAACACTGAAAACCATCACTGGAAAATGATTCATGAATGTGAATCATTTACAAACAGTGGACATATAATTTAAGATTTAAAATATACACTGCCTAAATTTGTTCATTTTGTCAAGTAAGCACAGGTGAAGATAATTTCATTCAAATTAACTACTTTCTGTCAGAGGCAAACAGCAATACATATTGTCTGTCCAAAATAGTATTAGATTTGATTGCACTTATGTTAGGTAGATCAGAAATTAACTTCTCTGCTTGAAATAATTTGTGACTTGATTACCTGCTGAATAATTTCGCTTTCCAAATGATGATTTCACACCAGCAGCCATATGAAAACCATCGTATTTTTGCAAATATATAAGGCATTTATTCATGGCAATGTCTTCTTCAGAAGCAATCACACTCTGTCTTCCCTGACACTGCCCGCTGAGTTTGTACCTGTTGAGTTTCTGAGACCATTTGACTTCCTGAGATTTCTGAAGAGACAGAGCATTTGGGGTGACTCATTTGAGGAATCCTCCTTTGTAGGTTGTAACTTTTGCAGCAAATACAATGTATGCATGTCATGTGAACACAAGAGTATTTTTGCGGGGAAGTAACAAGGCAGTTTGTCTGTATTCCTGTGATTCAGAGTGGCCTTGCTGTGCATTTGTGCCCCAAGCTGCCCATGGGACTCATATGTAAATGAATATTTGATTATTCTGTCTGTTGCTATACAAAGCAGCTGAAAATAAATACCAGACTGATCATTTTATAAGCTCAGGCTGGCTAATTTACACTCTGGAGACTGTAGAACGAAAATGCTTTGTATTTTACACATATTTTGCTTATCTTTTATTGTATTTTGTTGCATTTTGATGTAATAAAACAAGTAATAACAATGCAATTCATACATGGATTTTAAAGAAAAAACACAGAAACAATAATAAATGTTTGGAGAAAAATCTGTTGAAAATTACTATTAGCTATACAATTATAAATCAAAACAATTTTCTATGCATATTATGTGATAAAACAATTTACTTAAGAATAAATGGATGATTAGCTTTGGAAATATAGCACCATCTTCAATTTCATTGGCAAGAAATTCTCCACTGTAGAGTTCTGAAAAGACATGAGTGTTAGGGAGGTGACGCAAATTCTGCTGTATCCTTACTTCAGAAATTGGAAAACTGAAGAATGCCCAGGAATGCTGTGGGTTCTGAAACTGCTGCTCTTTCTCAATGATAAACAGAGCAATCGTAAAAAAAAATTGCATTAGTTCTATCTCCATTTGAGAACACATATAGTTTTTCTCAGATCCTACAAATCCATTTTTGTATAGCTGAGAGGTGGTGAAGAGGGGGCAGGGACTGCATGTGAAACCAGTTCTACAAACTTACAAATCATTCAGGGTTAATCTGTTCGGAAAATGTATTTTTGTCAGTTAATTGAATAGGATTATGTACTTTTCTGGTTGGCAATTGAAAGGAAATGTTCCTCTTCTTTTTGATCCTTCAAGAGCTTTCTGTACTTTAAACAATCACTAGTCTCATCTTGAACAAAGCTTTTGTTTAATATGTGGTAAGGTGTCTTGAAAGAATTCTCTCATAGGCATATCCCAGTTTTCTCCCTAAAATAACTGAATATTCTGATTTGACTGAATATTCTGATTTTATATCTTTAAAATAGAAATTAAGGAGGAAGTAATATTCTGCTCAAAAGTAGGAGTTCAAACTCAGCCTTTTGACATTTCACTAGAAATACCAAGGTAGCCACATTTATATATAGGCTAAGTATTTTTCTCCATTCCTTCAGATGACCACGTCTTTTATTAAAAAATGCGTAATTATATACAAGTTTTTGTTTGGATAAAAATATTGAAGAATCTCTACTCCTAGCAGTTGTTCCAAAATCTGTGTAACTGGGAACTGACTTGCTAGAAAATAAATGGATAGGTAAACTTCCATGTGCTTCACTACTTGCTATTCAATTCAGGAAAAAAGATTGGGAACAAATAATAAGGGTTATTCCCAGGAAAGGGAATTCTCTTGGCATAGTCTTGGAATTTTCACACTCATTACACTTGAATGCAAAGCTAAAAGCAGTCAATGAAGATGCAAGATCATAATGTTAAGATTCTGTTTTGTTTTGTTATTTTTAAATGGGATACCCTACCCAGTTGATAGTGGACTAGCAAAAATAATTTTGTACCCAGTAGTATCCTGTAGGTACTGGAAGATTTCTACAAGGTCACCCTGAAGCTCTCTCTTCTCCAGGCTGAACAACCCCAACTGTCTCAGCCTTTCCTCATAGGAGAGATTTTCCATCCCTCTGATCATGTTCATGGCCCTCCTCTGGTCCCTCTCTAACAGGTCCATGTCTTTTCTATGCTGAGGGCTCCAGAGCTGGATGCAGTACTCCAGGTAGTTTTATAAAGTTACAAAGTTTTTCCTCATAATTCCATCACCCAAGCACCGTAATAATTTTTCTAGATTGTATCTTTCCTATTTGCTGCAAGGTTAATCTGTAATGTTGTCTATTGATTTTGAAAATCAGAAATAAATCTAACAAAATTTCAACTACAGAATTACATTCCATCACCCCAGCCTGCAGCACACCGCATACTGCAAATTCCTGTTTCAGAAAACTTCAGGGTAATGGTGCAATAGAAGGTAAATATCTAGCAAAAGAGCACATGAAGCTTTCGTTAAGCTTATCATATCAATCAAACTTTTTTTCACTGAAAGCGTTTATCGAGTACAATTTTATGTAACAATAGTTATGCACTATCTTGTCAATCCCATATATCTGTAGTTTTTCTTTCTCAAGCAGCTTAGGTCCATTCTTGTCCATCCCTACTTTACATGTAACTAAATCAAACACAATTTCCTCGGTTTTTTCCCTTCCTAATGTCTCCTAAACATTATGTTTTCTTCAGAAGTCATTCTTCTGCTAGGTCCACCTCACCGAGCAGTAATTAAATACATGGTTATCACTGCGGACCGCACAGAAAGCCTGTAAGTGACAACTAATTTTTCACCTTCAGATGGACTTGTGTTTTATTTTTTCCTTCCTTCACTTCTGTAGCTTAGATATTTGTTTCATTAAGTTTGTTGTACTGACACAACAGTTCCACGTTTGCTGATGGGCGTCTACGCGGCTTCCTGAATGCACGAGGCTGAAAGATGCGCTCCCGGGCTGTGTTTCCGAAGGGATCTGCCGCCGGAGCCGGGGATGGCGCGGCCGCAGCCATCCGCCAGCCTGGAGAAAAGTGGGCAAAGCCGAGGCGGCCGACGAGAGCACCCTGCGCCCCACGTCGCGCCCGGGCTCCGGCGGGCCGAGGCNCGGCGGGGCGGTGCGGAGCGGAGCGGAGCGGAGCGGCCGCGGGAGGAGCGGGGCGCGGGCGGAGCGGAGCGCGGCGGCTGCCGCTGCCTGGATGCCAGAAGCGCCTCTGGAGCCAGCGGCCGGCGGCACCCGGGAGGGCCCGGGAGAGGAGGAGGAGGAGGCGACGGCGGCGGCGGCGGAGGACTCCGGGCGCGGAGGGGAGAAAGCAGGCAGCGCTTGCCATGGCCTCCAACTTTAACGATATAGTCAAGCAGGGCTACGTAAAAATCCGCAGCAGGAAGCTGGGGGTGAGTTCTTTCTCCCTTCTCCGGC
Source organism: Promerops cafer (assembly GCA_013398275.1). Classification (NCBI taxonomy): domain Eukaryota; kingdom Metazoa; phylum Chordata; class Aves; order Passeriformes; family Nectariniidae; genus Promerops; species Promerops cafer. The sequence continues at coordinate 965,374 of VZSE01015197.1, forward strand.
CCTGCCCGGGGTAGGGGCGAGGCGCTGGGTGTCGCCTCGTCGGCCTGGGGGGCGGTGGTGCCCCGGGCCGGGTCGCCAGCGTGGGGCGCGGCGACCTGCTGCTGGTGCTGCTGCTGGGGCTACCTCTGGTGCTGCTACCGCTGGTGCTGCTGCTGGTGCTGCTGCTAGTGCTGCTGCTAGTGCCGCTGCCGGGGCTTGGACTTCGCTCCCAGCTCCGGAGGGGTCGGTGGGGATGCGCTGCCATTGCGCCTCGGAGAGAGCCTGCTGCTCTCCTCTCCGGGAAGGCGCCGCTCCTCCCTTCTATCTCAGCGATCGCCCGCCAGGGTCACTGTCCGCGAAAAGCTGCGCCCCGTGCCCCCGTCCTGCTCGAGTTCCCCAGCCCAGGCCGGAGCTGACGCTCCCCTTTGGCCGTCCCTGCGCTCCCCTGTCCCTCGCCTTGCTGCCTCCGGCTAGGGCTTGGGTGGGGAGAGGAAGGCGCAGGCAGGAGCGGTAAACTTTGTGTACAGATTCTCCCTCTCTCCCTCCCATTTCGGAGAGGGATGTTTTCAATCAGGGCAGGGTCAGAAAACACTCTGCTGGTGCCGGAGTAAGAGAGTAACAGAGAGAAGCGGGCGTGGAGGTGCGATGGTGCTCTGCCCTAGGGCACGGGGGACTGGGGAATAGGAGCCTGCAGTGCACCGGGGGTGGACAGGGAGGCAACGGGGTGACAGCCTAAAGGCAGATACAGAAGCTGACAGTGATTAAAACTAGGGGCAGTCTCTTAGGTGGGGGTGGCTGTTCGCAGTGCCCACCGGGATGCTCAGCGACACCGTGTGTGCTATCAGATTGGCCATGGGCACTTTCCCTGAAGGGGTGCCGCAATTCTTGAAAAGGCAGTGAAGTTGGAGCAGAGTGTGTGCAGAGGTCAGGATTTTCGAAACTTCAGTCGGTCCCGGGAATCATCGGTTTGGGCTGTCTCCTGCCCTTTGTGAGAGAACAGGAATGCTTGCTTGCACACCTACTGATGTTGCCAATAATCGTGAAAGGTCCAAGTCCCTGTTGGCCTGAGGCTGGGAGGAGGTCTGAGATTCTTTGTGTTCACTCTTTCAGTTTTTCTTCAGGTGTGCAGAAAAGTGCAGGGTCTCTACCAGCTCTCCCTTCCAGGGACGTGGTTCCTGCTTTCCCTGAAAACAGCCAGCAGGGACCATGTGAAATCTGCCTTCCTCCAAGTCGTGCTCTGTGAGCTTATCACAGTGCTAATATTTATCTTCTCCTCCCCTCTCTCCCTTCCCCCCCCAGATGCTGTGCATTGCTTGCAGACACAGTGTGCAGTGTGGTGGGATACTAATCATAAATTGACCTTTGGAGCACTTCGGTGACTTGGCAGGGCTGTTAATTCCAAAACAGCACAGGAAAGTTTGGTCCAAACCCTTAATAGCCTCAACTACAAATGTTTGAGAGATAGTGTAAATCCAAAGAGAATGGATGCTCTTTTTAATGATTTTGCAACCCCAGAGTCACTCTGTGCATCAGTCAAGCATTAATCTTATCTGAAGAAGCAATTTCTAAGCCTTAGTTTGTTTCTGGCAGTCCTCTGCTTAACCTTTGCTCATCAGTTTTTCCCCTGCTCAGCAGTGTTACTGGATGGGCCCAACACAAAGCAGAAAGATGATGGTACCCCATCATCTTGATGTTAGTAGTTGTAAACAGAGTTAATCTGTTTGGTTTGCAAATCTGGCTTTGAAGCCATCTCAAGTTTCCTTTAAGTGTGAAATTATGTATATGCATATCTCTATGTATGCAAATACTTTTATATACCTATGTCTATGGCGTATGTCCAACAAATGTGGAGTTCATATCACAGTAATCTTGGATGCTACTTGCTGACCTGTGTAAAAAAAATTGTGAAGAGATTGATATTTCATTGCAGAATATCCTATGTATCTTGAATATTTTGTTTTGAAGATGTTAATCTGATTTTTTAAGGGGGACACATGAAACTTTATTTTGCATTGATATTTTCCATGGTCATAATGATTATCGTACCTCTACACTAAGCAGAAGGGAAATAGTTCATACGGTCTCTGTGGAGGATTTTCTCCTCCTGAAGTGTGTGAGGGTGACAATTTAGACTATACAGCCTCAGGCAGGTGGTAGTATAAGCTTAAATATGACATATGGAAATGTACATGTGAGTAAATCTATTAAATACAATTTAAAAGGGATTATATTTTATAGTAAATAGCATCAAAATTCAAATGAGTGTGATGGTTGAAAGGTATGAATATGTGCATATATATCCATAGTCAATTAGATTCTTGTGACTGAATATCTAAATTAATGCAATTTTTATTCACCATGTGAAACATTAAAGGTTTGTCTTTTTTTCCTTTATGTCTTTTCTCCAAGTCTAAACCTTAATGACTTACACTGGAGTCATCATAATATAGGTGAATACATGAGTTTCCAAGGATATAAATGTCTGCTAGCAAATGAATTTTTTTAACCTCCAAAAATACGGAAAAGAGGGAAGAGAGCTATGGGTTCTGGAAACTAGGGCTAAAATAATTTTAAAATATGGCAATAGAATTTTATCTCTTGCTAGTTATGTTTCATTCTTACACACTGGAAGTTACTGGGGTAGTTTTTTTTGGTCGTAATAGTCTACATTCTTTGAATATTTCAAAGTCTCCTGAAAAGCAGATTGATTAAAACTTGGAGAGCTGAGGTGTCTAATACTAATTTTAGTGCTAGACTTGGGCAATAAAACTAATTCTAACCTTTAGGCTGGTTGCCAATTCGTTATGGAAATTCTTCCAATTCAGCTTTTATTCTGTTTTGTTTTGTGACTGAGGGAGCCCTGGCTAGGAATCAAACGGAAGATATTTCAATAGTATATTTTCATTTTATTGAAAAAACCCAACAACAACAAGCTTTCAACTGGGGAGTACTTTCTGGTAGAATTTACTTTTTCAAGAATTTAATTTAAAAAAACCCAGGTAGTAAACCTTCATCTAGTTGTAAACTAGAAGTCTCTATGACATTTTTAAACAAGGTATAATACTTCAGATGTTTTACACCTATACCTTGTTTTAAGTACTTGTTACCCTGTCTGCCTACTCCCCACATACCTTCCAATTCTATTCATTGTATTCATGAAGTCAGGACTCAAGCTGTTTTCCCATCAGTAATTGATTCTGTTCAGAAAAGTGATTTGAAGACAAAAATGATGCCTAAATCTTGATGGAAATACATGGCAAGAAGAACGGTAAGAATTTGTCCTTTTTTGTTTAGTGATACTTGATCATTAACTTTTATTTTGCCTGCTTTTCACTGTAATCCTTAAGTGCTTGTTTACAGAAATTCATTAATGAGTAAATTGAATGGTAATATTCTTCTGACAGTCCAGTATTTTCAAGTAGACCTCATTGTTCTGATACCTTTACAATGCTAAAGTTGCTTTTGTTGTAAGGTTGGATAGTCACCTGAGGAGGTTTACCAGCCTCTCTTGTTTTTGTATTCTGACTCTGGGAGTATCATGGTTCCTGCCGTGGAGATATCAGGCCACAAAGAGACATCCATCCAGTCTGACCACTTAGGCTGTCTCCTTACTTTTGTTAGGCATGAACTGTACATGAAACTTTTCTCTGGTGCCTTGAAATGTCAAATATATTTTAAAGGCTATGTAGTTGGCAAGCTCATGTGTATATGTCACATCTTCATCAAGGTATTATGGTGTATTTGAAACTTAGAAACTGTAGTCATTGAGGATGACTCTAATTAAAGCATCTTTATAAAATCTGTTTTCCTGCAGCCTAAATATGCCTTTCTTTTCAGTGCCCTGACATTCCTGCGTTGTTTGATATTTTGCTTTTCTCTAAAACTGCATAAAGGAAATACTCATTCTAGCAGCCATTACATTTGACCTGTGTGACCCTTCTTTGAAATAAATTTGATTGTAATGTGGTGTGCTGTTCAGATCAGAATAGGTCATTTGTGTAGTGTGGAACAGGACTGTGCTGCCTTTGTTCTTTTGGAATCTTTCATACTTGTGTCACATTAAAATTCATATGACACAATTTTGTACTGCACTGACTGTGCTTATAGGCTGAAACTTTCTTGTAGCAGATTGGAATCCTTTTGTTGCCTCCTAATAAACTAAGCTGTGAGGATTTCATGCCTTGCTGAAGTGCTGTTTCTTAGGAAAAAAAAATTTGATGTCGCATTAGGAAGTCTAATTAAAAATGAACATTGTGTCACTTTGATAGTCTTGTTTTGACCCATATCAACCTTTGAAGTCATAATCTTATTGTTTGTTTGTTTTTGTCTTTTTTTTTTTTGTCGTGCCTCAACCATAGAATGAAAGAATCCTGTCTCTTGGAAATTTTCACTCAGTTTGTTAGTAATTACTCATTTTTCTGTGTTTCCACATACTAAGTGGAATTATTTTCTGGGTGCTTCAGTTTATACTCTAATACATCTATTGGAAGAGAAAATTGTACCTGCCCGTCAGTCTTGATTGAGTAATAAATATTAGGTTGCTCTTAGTCACCAAGTTAGAAGTTTTACCATATAACCTCCCCCTATTTTCGACCATACTTATAGATCGTTACAGGTACCTTTTCTGTAAATGAACACAGCGTTTCTCCTTCTGCAGTTAACCCCATCTTCAATCAATCAGGACTAACAATGCTATGAATACGAACCACTGATTGCAGTGTGGTTCCTCTTGAAATAATGCAGTGTGTGTCTTACAAAATCCTAACATTCAGTTGATATTGTGTGTATATTTTGGGTGAAGAAAGAAAAGCGACCTGTAAAATTTCTTGGGTTTGAGATTACATTGATTGATCACACTGGCTCTGCAAGTGGGTCATGATGAATAGAGGGGGCAAAGAAAAGGTTCTTCTATTTCTTTGAGTTGCCACAGCGTATACTAAGAAACAAACACACACATGAAAAAGTGCAGACAAGTAGTGCACCTGGAATGGATAACCTTTCCATAGATTATTTTATATTATTATCCATGGGAAAGGTGCTCAGCCTGATTGTAAGCACCGAGATTGCCTTTTACATAACTGCATCCTGACCAGTGATATAAATTGTGAGTTACCTCTTGGAGTACGAAAATAATTAGAATGAAACTATAAAACCTTAATTCCTATTTATAATAAATTCATTTTAATTTTTATAAAGCTCCAGATGGACAGGATTTAGATTGCAGATTCCTCCCTTGCAAAGGAGTTTCTTTTTCACGACAGTTCAAGGCAGCCTGAGATATGGAATTAAAAGGATTTCACCGTAATCCATTAAAGAAGCTAGTTACATTCGCCACTTAATACTGAAAGTATCATTTAAAATACCAATAATTACTGCTTTCGGTCTTCTTGCTACAGTTATGTGAATGGATTTGAAGAATTAAAAGGAAAATACATGGATTTCCAATTCAGTCATTATGGAAAGAGCAATCATCTTGAGCTTCTAACCAGTTTTCATTGATTAAGCATATTGTACATGAAATTGAAAGGAATATCTTGCAGCCATGGTAAACAAGGACAAAAAGTCCCACAACTTTTTATGCTAATATTTGTGTTAAAGCAAATTGTGGGTCAGGCTTGTGATAAGCACTTTGAAGTTCCTATGCTTCCCAGTTATTTTCTTGATGTGCTTTTCCACCTCTTAATTCCCAAGAGGTGTGATAGCCAAAGGTCTAGTAATTTTGTAATGGATGGCACTTACTTAGAGTCAAATAGTTCTCTTTTGTAGATAGCATATCACATCCATGTTGTCAATGGATTATAGATGCTTCTGTTTTTACTCTTGTGTGTAATACCATTGGCCTCAGTGAGATTACACCTTAGCTATATGAAGATTACACAAAGAAGTGTTTGTACAGACACTGTCTCTTTCACTTGCATATTGTGAGATGGTAAAATTTTATTGAGAATATATTGTATCTCCTTTAAGGCCCTCTGTTTTTTCATTTAGGAGTCCATCATTTTTGTCCTATAATGGACATTAAAACCTGATGAAAAGACCCAGTGAAAAGACCCTGAAGTCAATTTAAGGAACCCATTAACTTTGGTGGCTTTGGTTCAGTGTCCATGTGGGAACATTAGGCACATGCACAGAACATGAATTTCCTTGTTGTAAAATGCCTTTCAAATCCTACTCAAAGGAATTGTCCTTTCTGAAATTGGTAATTATGGAAGGAACATGCTCTACGAGTCCTTGAAATATACAAGGAATTATTCATGTAATTCCAGTAGTGAGTTTTCTTCCTAGTTTTTTAGAAATAATCTCTCTTCGAATCATTCATTCAGATTTTTGCAAGCAGTGCAAAATGCTTTATAGCTGTTGCCTGGCAACAACATATTCAGGCAACAGCATATGTGAGTCAGTTGTTATATGTTTATATATGTGGCTGTGTATAGAGCATGTATTTTAGATAGATACTAATGAGACATTTTAAAAAAGCATGCTATAAAATGCTCTTTTTAAAAATAATAAAATTCAAATAAAGGTTTTGGGGTCAACATTACCCTAGAAAGTTTGTCTTTCATTTTAGGTTATGTGAAAGATCAGCTAGCTAAACAGCTTTTCACAAATGTCATGATGTAGTTAATATACTTCCATTCAGTCTGAGCAAGAAGTGTAAAATATTCTCTTTGTTGAAGGCAAGCAATATTTTATATGTATGGATGCTAAATTATATCCCTCCCTGTTCTTTAAATTAATAATGTGTTATTGAACCAAAATGTGGGTCTTTCACTGTGTTCTGTAGCCTTTCATATATGTTATATTTGAAATAATAATTGTAAATGTTACACTGCAATTTTTGTTTTTAATCTTTTCAACTTGCAGTGCAACTCTAAGATTCAGAATTATTGTGGTGTATTATTGTACTGAATCTTAGTTTGGTTGAAATTTTTTTCCAGGAAAATACAGACTTTAAATATTATGAAATTTCTTGAAGAACATCAATAAAGAAAAACAAAGAAACCTTTTGCTACTGTGGAGAAAGTGACTGCACACACTCTGCTCTCACTGAAGTCTTTTTTATAAGTTTGCAATTTTGTCTGACCACATAAAAACTATCTTGACACTTGGGCACATAAATGCTTACTTTCGATTAATGGTTTTTTTAGTATTCGGAAAACATGTTCACACATCATATCTGAGGAAAAAATCTGTATGATTGATAAATACAGCTCATAAGCCACTATATCTAAAAACTTGGTACAAGTCAAGAGAGTTCAAACAGCGAGATTTGCAGCTGGCATCAGAATTGAATCTATTGTCTCCAGGAGTACTCTTACTGACTAGGATAGGGAAAGAGTTTTGAAGATGAATGTTAGTTTTGAAGTCTACTTAGAAATTAAGGGGGAAAAAAAAAGCGTCTGTAAGCTAGTTATGAAATGTGCTTCTTTTCGAAAGTGACCTCCCCTGCAAAATAAGTCTTCCAGATTCTGATGCCCTTTAACAATTGCAACGTGTGAAACATAGCATCGCTGTCATACTGAGAGGTTACAAGCCCATGCAAATGGAGGCCCACAGGAATTACTGTTCACTTAAGATGCACATAAATTAGGAAGATAATTAAGGGAAGTGTGTAAATCTTTTAAAAGATTGATCTTCTTTCTCTCTGTTGTTCAGTTGCCAAAATGTCCCTCATCATCTCTGGCTTATCTGGGCTGAACTTTGGAAAGGTTGTATTCATTAACATGTCAGTGAGAAATTAGAAGCACACAGCATTGACAAGACCTGGAGAAAAAAGCTACGTGGTATCTGCTGGAGGAAGGGCTCTTTGGCATATTTCCCCTACCTGTTCATTGCACAAAGAATTAATAGCAAAGTTTAATATCGAAAGGCTGTCACCACTGTAGAACCAAGTTACTACCGTCTTGGAGAAAGAAGCCCTTGATACTTCCAAAACTTTTTGCTTGTCCCTGGATTTTTCTTTATTTGAGACAGTCTTGTTCTAAGGTACCCTGCCCTCAGAGTGGATTGTATATTCTCAATCCTCATGCAAACACTTTTTTTTTTTCCTGCAAAGAGAAAAGTGCATGAAGTCTTACAAAATAAGAATACAAAAGCGTTTTCTGAATGAGTGGTCATAATTATTGGTTTTGTATAGTGCCTAAAAAGAAGAGGAAGCTTCATTTTATCGGAAGTTGACATTCAGTTATTAATCACTAGATTAGATAATAATCTAATTATAATTATTATAATAATGTGTATGATACATGTAGTATATATATAAAATGACAATAAACATCCTAACAGCAAAGGGTGGAGGTTAATTTTTCATAGCACAAGGTTATTGAGATAAAACATATTTTACTGAGTTTTATTTTCTGTAGTTCTAGTATCTTAAACTACAGAATGAATTCTAGAGCTTTTTGCACTGTGGATGAAATAACCTCTTTCGAGAAGAGAAAAATATTTGTACTAACATGTTGGACTCAATATTAGAAAATTTAAATTTTAGTCTTTTGGAGAGATGTAATTTGTAATCTTGAGCACTTTGATTCATTCCAGCCTTATTCTCAATTATACTAAGCCTGCTGTACACTACATAAATTAAATCTAAAGCTGTGTTAAGGCCCTTTTTACCAGCATAGTGCATGCTTTTAGTGTAAATGTGAAACAGGCTTTCTGAGCTTAACTTTTCTGTTTGTAAAATTAGTATAATCTCTTTCCACCCGTGATTGCTTTATTTTGTCTGTCTCAACTATAAAGTCATGTTAAGTTCTCCTTTAAAATGGATATGTTGGCTAATGCTGAGTGTGGTCAAAATATTATTAGGTGCTACAACTCTATAGAAAACACTGGAATAATTCACATTTCATTTTTAGTTTTCGAATTTCATAACTGTAGAATGGCTGAGGTTGAAAGGGACCTCTGGAGGTCACCTGATCCAACCTCTCTCTCTCTCGGGCAGGGTCACTGTCTATTTTAATGTTGTATGAAGACTTTTGGTTGAAAAGAAACTTCTGGTTGTGTTTCATTTAATTCTTCTATGGAATTTTTTTTTTTACAGTCAGGATTTGTTCTCTAATTATTTTTCGATTTTTGTATATAAGGAAAGAAAATATTGTGCATTTTCCACCCAGATCTTACTGATAGAAATAACTGCTCATCAGTTTCCAGTTTTCTTCTTAGAAACAAGTACCAGGAGTAGGAATGCTAGAAGTCTGAAGCTGCTGACTTTGATAGGCCTTATGTTTCTTTTGCCCTGAGACAGAATTATAGCACAAAATAAGAAGTGTTGGAGAAACTTTTAAAAGTAGATACTGAAATTTTTAAGGTAGAATTGTTCACATCTTACTTGGCAGAACAATCCTGAAAGCTGAATATGGTGCATGAGACAATTTCATAACTGCTTGGGTTGCTGGTCTGCAGTTGTGGGTTTAAATTTCTGACCTCAGCCATGCAGAAAAGCTGTATTTGTCAAATATATGGCACATAAAGTAACAACATTATATTAGAACAGGGGAAAGGGTTAAAGATGTTACTGCAACATCCTTTTCCTTTCCTAGTGCAATGTATCACTGGTCAGATTTTGAGAAGACATCAGTTGTCTCATCTCCAAATTTTATAAAAGGCATATTCTTCCTCAGAAAAGTTGGAAATCCCTTACTCTGTAGGCTTATATGAAGCATTCTGCTAAGCAATGCTAATACTTAGCCTTAAGTTGTATGTTTTATCCATAATATCTTGGAGCCCAGCATGGGGAACTTGTATTTGCATGGGCCTATAGAGGAAGGTCTGTGGGACTTTGTGCAGGTTGTAGGGTGAATCAGTTGAGTCCCCTTGCAGAGCCTAGAGATAACAAAATGCATTGTTTCTTGAGGAATTCTACCTATGCAGTATATGCAATAAAAGAGCACTATAGAAGCATTTATTGAGAGGAAATATATAAGGTTACGAAAAAAATAAAAAGAAAAAAGTCAAATTATGGTTTGCCCATAATAGTAATACTAGTGTGAATGTTTCCAGAAGATTTGTAGCAATCAATATTATCAGGTTTGCCTGTAACAAAAAAAAGGGGTTTTTTTCCTGCAAAAAAAGGAATAATTTTGAGATCACTGAACGATTGGTATCTTCTTCAGTGTGTCATAGCTCAAAGAAAAAGGTTGAAGATGTACTGGGTAGCCCTTATACTATCTAATAAGAGTATTGGTTGAACCTTTTTCATTATCAACACACTTAAGTGGTAATCTGTTTAATGAAGTCAAATTCCCTCATCTTATAACATTTTTCCAATTATTGAATAATCTGGATGTCTGGGGTTTTTTGATAATGAAAATTCTAATGTAAAACCATCCAAAAGAAAAATATGAGAAAGGAAACTACTTTTGGCTTTAGGTGTGAGCATGTAGATGAATTAGATCATCTGTTTCAGGTGTAGGTAATAGTTACCTTGATTAGATCTCACTGCTCAGTGTAGGCACATCTTTAATTTCTTCCGAGGAGTTGTAGAATCAAATGTTTTTACTGGGAAAGCTGTGCAACAGACAAAAAGTTTCTCAGCACTAAATCTGCATTTGTACATAAATTTTAGCTGGTGAGAATTAGTGAAAATTAGATTTGCAAAAAGCAGACTGAAAAACTCTGAGATTCTGGAGCAGAATCTCAGACAGCTGTTATTCCCAATAATGATGTGTGATGTAGTAAATAGATAAATATTAAAAAATGTAGCAGAAGGAATAAAGAGCAAAAGAAAGGAAGCAGTCTGCTGTAGTCTGATGTTGTTGCAGAAAAAGAAGAATGGAATTATTTTTATGGTCCCAGAGGTATTAATAAAGAAGAACACTGCAGTTTTTTAAAGGTAAAGTAGATACATGAATGCAAAGACTCTGTTCCTAGAATATAAGCTATTACACATTATAGGACTTGTCTGAGACCCAGGGGCCAAATGGAATCTTGCGGAGTCACGGCCATTTCAGAAGGTTCAAGTTATTTTGAAGAATTAGGTCTGAATGCCTGTAGTGTATCATTAGAGATGACTCTTTTCAGACACTTCCTAATCATTTGGGATGAAGATAATGCTTACAAATCGTGAAAGGGAGCTGTAACTAATGGTAACAGCTTAGCAGCTGGCGGAGAACACTGGCGAAACTATCGGAATTAGGAATCTGAGGTACATTGAAAATGGAAACCTCACAGTGAGGCATAAGGAGGAATCTGTGGAGCAGCCATGGAATAGATTTATATGAGATTTATGGGCAATGAGAGGAAAATTTGTACTGGTGGACCTCATAGTGTATTTATTTGAGGATAAACGTTGCTCTAGCAGCTTTTATACAATAATATACCTATAGCGTTTAGATGTATTGCTTTGGGAATTTTTTAACTGAAAGAGAAACTAGAAAAGTAAATGCTACTTGTAAATATTTTTGACATGATTTTGACATGGTTATAACATAATGCAATGTATGTCCTAAGAGAACCCAGAGGTTAAATACATTTCAAAATGGTTTTGGAGGTGTATTTTCCAGAATTCTTGATGTCAGAAAATAATTCTTGGCTGGATTTTTTTTCTCTCTTCTCTGAAATGGAAAATCAGTAATTTCTGCATTGTTTCTCTATAATATTATTTTACGGCTTACAGTAAATTTGCTTAAAAGAAAGAATATTCTTTCCTATGCTGTAATGTAAAACTAGTGAGGTGGTGCCTCTTGCTCAATTCTTCAGAATCTTTGCTTTCTTCCACCCCTGACTTACCTGAAACATTTCCCAGACCAGCATAGCTAGTCGATCTTCTGATAGCAAAACTAACAATTTTTCTTTATGTAATTTGGAAGTTACTAGAAAGAATATATACCCGTTCTCATTTAAACAAACAATATTTACTTGATTTACTTGTACTGATTAAAAGGGACTGAACTAATGGGCCAAATATCTGCTTGTGGGTAGAAAAGCATGTGAAGGAATACAGTCTCCTTCTGTACATGCCAGGCTTTGAAGTTTAGGAAAATGTAAAAAGTTGTAAATGATATTGATTTTGTTGACCGGAGCTAACGTGCAGTGGTGGCACAGTGGCGCTGTCGCTGAGCCGAATGCACAATAGATGAAATGAGTTAAGCAGGAGATCTGAAATGGGGAATGCTGCTAGCCACCCTTTGAAGTCAACTTTAGAGAGCTATAAAACAAAGCATAGCCGACTGCATAGCCGTTAAGGTGATCGTGACTGAAATAGTGAGAATGGAAGCTCAACTAGCAATACATAATTACCAAGAGATTCTTGATTTTTGTCTCTAGTGTTTCTTCATTAAGTTAGGCTTGCAGTGAGTTTATAAAACCTAAGCTGGGCAGAGCAGTTCCTCATCTTCAAAATTCTTTTTCTAGGTAGGCAGGTAGTTTTAGGACTGCATCCCATGTAAATGGGATTTGTTCAGATTTCATGCCTCAGCTTTTCTTCAGAATCGGGAGGGTTAAAAAACTTAATTTCTGAACCCAAAAATTGAAATGCTTGTGTAATATTTTGTCCTCAGGACCAGATGCCTTAGGCATAGGCCTTTAATCCCTGTGCCCTAGTTACAGCAATTAAGGTTCATGAAATATAAATTTTGTTACATATGCATCTTGGTTTCTTCTTTTTTCTTCAGTTTCAAAACCAGTCTGAAATATTAATGATCATATTAAATGGACTCCGTTATGTGAATTGCTGTTAATATTGCATTCTAGTTATCCTAACAGATGCAGTGAATGACATTTTCTAACATTTAGACTTAAATGCACGTTCTCTTGCTGAAGAAAATCTTGACTTTATTAACACAGTTTCTTGTTGGTCTGCCTCTTTATCTGCATTTAAGTAAAAAGTTGCTGAAGGTATGCAGCACTTTGGAAAACCACAGCATATAATTGTTCATGATTTCTAGTGCTGCAGTGCAAATTAATCATTGTTGAACTGTGCTGGGGAGAACAGAAATGCCTAACAGCATTGTGGTCCTTGCCTGAAAGAGCTTATACTCCAACATCTAAGATGGTAAACCTATCCTTCAAAGTCTCATGGTGTTTTTTTTTTTCACAGAAAGATTTCTCTGAACCTAAATCTATCATCCATTTCTGCCATCCTGTCTATGCAAATGGATTTCTGAGGCTTGATTATAACAGTTCCTTCCTCCCCTCACACTGATGAAGAAATGGTCACTCATTTGAATGAAGTCCCCGTCAGTGCAGGTTTTTTTGGGATCAGGGAATGCACTGATAAATAATAAGGGTACAGAGGTGGAAAAACAATTTCATTTAAATGGTTCAATAAAAGAAGTGCTGTCTGCATAGCAACAGGTATAGCCATGCTAGATTATATTTCACTTATAGAGATAGAAGTCTCTTTGGTATAGATATGAAAGCTCTCAAATGAAAAATTCACAGCCTTCTGGGGGGTTTGTTTTTGTTTTTGAAGGCAGAGGCGTATTTCACTGTAAAACAACTATATGTACTTTAATGTGGCCAGAAAAGAGGCACTTAGCTGTTCCACTGCAAAAAGAATGAGTTAATAAACCCGGCACACAATCTGTCTCTGCTGTAGCTCTTGGCACACAGCAGCTCTAATTGGTGGAAGCTATTGAGGCCTTAATTGCTGATTTTGCAGTACTGCCATGTTTACTGATAAGGTTTAATGCAAGCTAAAATTTGTTAACTAGAGAGAAACAGTCACACTTGCGTGAAGAGTGTGAGGACAAACAGCAGGCTTTTCTGAAGCACCAAACGACGACGAGGTATTTCAGCACGTGGCATCATTAGATTTCTCCTTTGAGACTAATGAAAGGCCTTTCTTTGAGCAGAAGAGCAAGAAAAACTTTGTGCCATGCAGCTAGTGCTGAAATAAGCCTATAGTTGAAGTGATAGTGTTCACCTCCCTGATTTACATGATGTTGCTCTGTGCTGAATGGATGGAGGACCATTGTATTCAAGCATTAAGACCTTCAGTTCTTGAACTGAGATATCCTCACATTTTCTCTTTAACATTTTTATTATACTATAATACAATAGGCTTTTGAGCTACTAACCTGCTGTTTCATTTCTGAACTATTAAGTTAAAAATCATTGTTACTTGTATTTGAGTTTATGTAGTGGTAATAAAAATACCAAGTAATGATGTTATATGGCTGTTTATGTCCAAAAAGCTAAAAGGGAAAATAAATGGAAATGTATTTTGTACTTAACATAACACTCTGGAAGTTCCATTATTTTGTGTCTTAGCACGTTTTTCATATACTGCATGCATAGCTTAGAGCAGAGGAAAATGTAAGATGCTAGCTGAGTGAAAAACAGATGCTACTGTGAGCTCCTAATGAGTTTTTTCTTCATGTTTGAAAAATGTGACTATTCAAAGAGATTTATGCTTGCATATGATTATGATCTATTTAATATTGTTACTGGACATACTGTATCTATAGTATATTTTCCAAGCATCTCACACAGTTCATAAAATGTTCATCTGCATGCATATAAAAGAGCAGATAGTTGAAGTACCTTAACACAGTGCTTTAATCCAATATTTATTAATGTTCAGGAGATGAGAAATGTCATGTTCATCAAGTGTACTGAGAAAACTAATAGTAATTAGCATTATATTAATTTTTTTCTGCAGCTTAAATGGAAATTATGTCAAACATACATTAATTATGGTTGTAAATTTTCTCTACTCCTTAGACCAATTTTGTATCAAACTGTATTCGGTTAAGTAAGTTGTAACTCCAAGTGGATCTATGACAGTATAAAATATTAAAACTTGCATTACATAGTGGTTTAGATACATAACAAGACAGCTTTGCAGCTGTTTAGATACATAACAAGACAGGTTGGTTTTGAGTTTCCTCAGGGCTCTGCACTTCTGTAGTAGTCCTTGTTGGTTCAGTAGTTTTAGCCTTGAAAGGCTGAGAGACAAAACAAACCTGTCATCAGTGAGGCCACGGTTAAAACTTATCTATGTAGACGTGAGAGGCGCTCCCAAGTCAAAGTCAGCAAGGGCTGTATCTTTCTGCTTTTAAAAACCTGGGGGTTTGCAAGTCTGGCTCACAAGAACGACCTTCTTGCCAGGCTGTTTGGCAGACTTGTGTGGATATCCATGGAATGTGTAGCACTTTGTGCTTTAAGCAATCTGATTCAGAATCTGCTAATGTCTACTGATGTTCTGTTACCCACAGACGCAGCAAAATGTATCTAGATCCTGTTAATTTTACTAAAATTTGAACAGCAATGTATTTCCAAGAAGACTTATGGAAAATGCAAAATAATTTGCGGTACCACAGATCCATGGTCTCTTTAACTCCAAAGCTGTGTGCTCCCTTGTGGGGTTAAAAAAAGAAAAAAAAGAAAGGGAAAGAAAAAAATATGTCACTTATTTTCCTTCCTGTTGCCAAGAAACAGTTACCAAAATGCATCTATCTACTCCCTTAACATAGGAAAGGGTCTTCTGTCAAATAGCAGTGGCAGCAAGTCATGAGCTTTCCTCTGCCTTTTCCTTCCACTTCACTGAAGTGTGAAACAAAAAGTATGAGATAGTCAGTTTTTAATAAGATAAAGTGGGAAATAAACTCATATATTCTTGAACTAGGTAATGCTTTAGAACTATTAACTCTTGCAATTAATCTGGATGTGAGTGTTCACAAAATTATAGCATAGTTCTATCTTTAATTTTCTAACAGGAATTTTGAAATCGCATTTCCTGCATGAACTTTATGAAGTAAATCACACTTGTACTAACTTCTGTATAGTGCTTTACTATGACTTAATGGTCATGTAAGTTTTTGTTTTATCTCCTGTTCCAATTCTTTTCTTGGATACCTTCTTCCCCTTATAAATTGTGATGCAGAATTAAAATTTGGAGGACAAAGTTTTAAAAGAACAAAATGTGATTTATTTTTATCTTTCTATAACATATATTAGCACAAACATGATGGTATTTTTTCTGCCTGCCACTATGCTGACAGAGATGGAAATTCCAATATTCTGTGTAAACAGCAAATCAAAGTTATGAAACATAAAGTTTGTAGTTTAATGCACATTAAAATTGTGTGTTAATTCACATTATTATTTGCTTCATAGTCTACAATAATCATTCCACAATTTGGTCTGTTATTAGGCTTTAGCTGTCCAGAACTTTTTTTTTGCTTTACCAGAAGTAAACAAGTTTCAAATAGAAAATTGCCTTTGTTAGTACTTGTATGATACTTACATATTTGCCTAATCTGAAATCAGTGGTAAAATAAATAGTTTATTATTCCTTTCCTCTCTGTAATCAGTAGAGGGCTCTACCAAGCTAGTCAGGTTCTGGTCATGGTGGTTGCATTTGATTGAGGGCATTTGAGTGATTTGAGTAAATAGTTAAGATGTTTGCAGATGAAGGAGGTTCTTGATACCTTTTTTAATTTTTTTTAATTTTTTTCTTTCTAATTTTTTTTTCATGTAAATTAGGAAGAAAGGTCATGGATAACACATACAACGTAGATATTTCAGGTGCTAATTGCACTTAAGTGTTGCACTCCTGTGATTGACAAGATCATATTCTAGGGCATCTCATACTCATTTACTTTGTATGTATATGTTTCAGCAAAATACCTTGGACTTAAGAAAATTTCCTACTTTAAAAAGCAGTGGACCAAATAGTTTAATTTGAATACAGTAATGATAATAATAAAAGATTTGGTAAGAATGAAACAATTGATATTTTCCTGTCTCTATTCCAGTTGGATCCTTCAATTCCTTTAAAAAACTTTCCTGTGAGTTCTTGTCCAGTATATTCTTCTATTCACTGTTATCATTTGTGCAAGGCAAACAGAATGAATAATAACTTATAGTAATTTCTGTCATGTCTGGTTTTAGGGCAGACATCTGATCTGATTTAAGCAAATAGAAGTTCTGCTACTCCAAGAGAATTTCTCCAAACTTTTTGTGAACAAAGGCATGAAGACCAGGAATCAAAAAAAAAAAAAAAATAAAAAAGAGAAAGAAAAAAAGGCTGAAATGAAGAAACAGTTTGTTTCCATAGCTGCATTTCCCCCTTACAACTCTTTGATGCATCATAAATGTAGCAAGCATGGCTATTAACTTGATTCACTCTCTTCACAATACAATGTCGCTGCTCTGGAGAGAGATTTCAGACAGTGCTGGACAAGCAGAAAATAGACTTGGTGAAACAGAAGTAAGCTGTTGGAATGAGCAAATGAAGGAAACTATAGAAACAGTCAATATAATGTATAAAAAACATTTTCTAAATGAGGAATAAAGGAATTTAAGTTATGTAGCTAAAATTGCAGCTTATAGTTTCTAGCATTGTTACACTTGTTATAATGGGGCTTTTAGCCTGCAATACTTGGTAGTCTTGTGTAGGAGGGATTTTGCTGCAGGAGAAAAGGTCCTACCTGATTCCTTACTGTGGGGCTGTTTTAACTGTGCATTAATATAATGGCATGTACTTACATGATGATATGTAAGCTGCACGCATGTTGCAATACAGTCATTAAATTTTAAATGTTTGGCTAGATCTGCCTTTTGAATTTACTTTCTTGCAACTACAGTGGTTAATAATGTATTATTGATATAACTGGGAAAAAAACCCTGTAAAATTTCAGGCACTTGACTGGTCACATTTGAAAACAGAGCTAATACATGATGTCAGATATCCTTTTCAAAGAAGATAAAGGAAGCCTGGGATCATCCAGTTTTATGTCTATCCTAACCATGCTTACATATATGGTCAGGATAGACATAAAAGGGAAAGATTAGGGAAGATAGGTTCGTGTTTTAGTTCCAGGCTTCAGTTGGCCCTTTACTACCTACATTAAGGCAATTCAACAGTCATCTATGATGAATAATAGAAAATAAGCAGCTACAATTTGTGCTTTACTCTCTCAGACTCTCTGAACCTTTTTCTTCTACGCATCTGCTGCCAGTGCTGTTGAGTCAGCAGCTTATTTCAATTCCAGTAATCAAAACTCCGAAAAATTTCTTTCCTGCTTTTGTTTGCCCCACAAAAGCAGCTTCTGTCAACATAATCTCCTTTCATTTTATAGACTCATAGAATCATTAAGGTTGGAAAGGACCTACAAGATCATCAAGTCCAACCTTTAACTAAACACCACCATGTGAACCAACCCATAGCAACAAGTGCCATGTCCAGTTGGTTCTTTAATACCACCAGAAATGGTGACTCTACTACTTCTCTGCGCAGCCCATTCAGTGCTTGACAATGCTTTCTGTGAAGAAATTCTTCCTAATGTCCCACCTGAACCTTTCCTGGCACAGCTTGAGGCCATTTCCTCTTGCCCTGTCCCTACTCACCTCTGTTCTTCATCGTTTCCCTCATGGAAATCTACCCAAGTGTCTGCAAAGGTTTAATTTCTGTCCAAGGTCACAGGACTTTGGACTTACTGAGTTTTACTGGCAGCTGGAAAAATTACATTTGGCAGTATGACCATTTTCTTTGGAGCTCAATGAATGCCGGCACCCTGCTCAAGCTTTGCTCTTAGCTAATATCTTCTCTACTGGAGGCCTTGAAAACTGCAGACAATTAAGATAATGTTTCTCTTGGTTTCATCTCTGCAAACAGCCATCACACTACCTCTTTGTCAGCGTTGTAAATTCCCTTTTCCATATTAGAAGTAGTAGTTGAGGTGATACAGAAACCACAACCAGAATTGCTTAGCACACCTTTTATTCAGTAAGGCGGTGTGGCTGTGTACTGTCTACCCAGAAGCAGGGGGCTGTGCAGGCATGCCTAGAGGGGCTTCTAGTTAGGTATTGAGGAAGAGCTTCAGGGGGCTGTTCACTTATCAGGTTTGCAAATGATGCCATAGCCTTTGTCTGTGTGTACCAGAAGCTGCTTTCTTGGGTGGCATGAGCTGCACAACATCTTGTTGATGTTTCTGTGTGCCCGTTTCCTTGTCCTTCTAGCAAAACCGTCAGCATCATGAGTGCAGCAGCTCTTGCAGTCTCAGTGGGACAGTTGGTCTCCAGAGCTTCTCAGTCCTTGGGAAACTTTCACATACTGCTTTCTCAGCATTGTTAGAGTTCAAATGTGTTTCCTCCCCTTGGACAGTTTTTGCTAGCTAGTTTCTCCAATCAATCATTTAAGAGCCTTGATGGCACCAGGAAGTCCCATGGTTTGATTTGCTGTTATGTGATTCTTGTCTCATCAGTGATGAGAGTAATCTTTTTCAAGCTCTGTCTTCATATTTCACACTCCCTTTTCTGCCTGTTGTCTTGGTAATAATCATCAGTATTAGATTAAATCTGAATAAGAAGCTTCCAGCAAGTGGAACTGATGCAAAACTAAGTGCTGAGTGAGAAGACAACCCATGCAGAGTGAAAGAATGCCAAGGTCTTTATTTGTAAAGTGCAGAAACGTGATAAGAGTAACAGTCTTATTTATGGAATTGAGAATCAGTGTCCTCTCATGTAGCTAATGCAGCTGCTCAGCAAAATTCGCTCTTTTTTTTTTTTTTTTTTTTTTTTTTTTGTTTTTTTTTTTGATTGTGTGTTTATGCAATGATGCTACGCTGATGGAAAAACAAGCAGGAGGTTGATTGAACACAACATTAAAAGCCCAGCTTGTTTTGAGAAGGTGTGTAAGTGCAGACATCCTCAAAACATACACTGTTTTTCACACCAGTTCAAACACTGTGTAAGTCTGTTTATCTTTGCAGTCCTCCCTCTTAAGTTACTAGAGAGATTTCATGATACCTTAATTTAGGGTGAATTAGCTGAACATTTCTGTTTTCTGGTAACATTGTGGGAAAGGTTGTTGCATAACTGAACATGCATTTACAATAGTGAATATAAAAGTCATTTTATCCTTTTACCTTACAGTCTATGGCCTTTCATACCTGAATGAAATGCTGATTTATTAAATGAATACTTCTTTCGATTGTTTTATGTAATTTCTAACAAAAGCATAAATAATTGTAGTAATTAAAGGACGATGTTTGACATTTACAACTCCTTGTTGCAGTTGAGTTAAACAAAAATAAATATTTCTTATTGCAAAAATAAACAAAAGAGAAATTACCTGTGTGAATAATAATTTCATTAGAAAGAGTTGTTACCTGACATTTTTGTCTAAACTCTAAATAGCTATGCATCCAGATCATGAAAGAGATGACAAAGGAGCAGGAATCAAGTAAAGGAATATATTTAATTTCACCAAAATTACTTTTGACAAATAGTCAAATGCAATTTGAAAAATTCTCTAAGATATGTCTCTGCAACTCTGCTTAGAAAGCCATGCATAAGCCACACAGTGAGAACTTCTCCTATCTAAAGCATTTCTGGATTGTCAGTCAGTCACTAGCAAGGTGTCATACTGATTTGAAGTTATTATAATATGTACTAGGACAGAAGCTTCTTCCTCCATGCATGTTTCTGTAGTGTATCTCAGGACTTCTGTTGAGAGGTCACTTCTGGAATGACAGTATTGGTAGCTTAGAGTCAGCTCCCAATATAAAAAGAAAATCTTGATTTCAGTCGGAGGGATTTTAAGATATTTTTATCTTACCTAAGATAGGATTTTCCTTCCTTGTGTTAGGTCGTCTTTAATCTTTCCATCAAAAATGGGAACATATGTGGTTATCTTCTCACAGAAACCTGAATCTAAAACTTACTAAATAACACTGTGAGAAATTGAATTATGTGGGTTTAAGACTGACTGAAGTATGTTAATATGTGCTGTACACTTGTAGGCCTGGATTCAATATTTTCCTGCATTTACTTGGGGAGTATTGAGACCTCAGGCATTTCCTGGCTTTTAGATAAACCAACTTCAGAATTTTATGTCTGAAAGGCCTTTGAGCAATTTCTGTGCAGTATTGGCCTGCAACTCTCTTGTATTATCAATGCTTTAAATTCTTAGAAGACAAGTGTTCCTGAAGTCTGTGTCTCCTATATGCAATTGTTTTGTGGGTATTTTCCTTAAAGCTTATGAAATGATGCAGTACAATCTTCTGTCAGGTTCTGGTTTTATACACTGTTTCTGGTTCCATATACTATTTCACTATCCTTTTCATATAAATACATCTGTCGAACACGCTGAAATTAAAGGAGAGCTGGGCTGACTTCAGAACGTATCCAAGCAATAGGTAGCAAAGCACTGAGAGGACAAAGGTATCTTTTTTTGTAACATATGATACGAGGTTGACTCTCAATGTAGAATTAATGCCAGGCCAGTGTTAGTGGTCCTGCAGAAACCATACAGGAAGGGATAGAGGTTGTTCTTCCTGTTCCTCACCAATGGATTTGGTGACCGTGAGGCTGCATGAAGAATTTGGCACAGGATAACTAAAAGTCTTCCTGGTTTGAGAGAGCTTGGCCATCCCTTCTTTTCAAACCCCGACAGACGCTTGAAGGTCTTACAGCAGTGGCATTCAAGGACTACTTGTGTTGTGTGTAATACAGTGTGGCTCAGTGACAAGTCATGCAGTAAATAACCTCTTGGTGTGTCTATATGTTAGAAGCTCTGCCTTAGCACTGAGCAGGTTGTCCTGCAAGGAGAATGGCAGTCAGATGGGGAAAGTCCCACTTTTGGGAAGCAGTTTTGTCTGTGTGTTTGTTGTTGCACCGTCACTGACATAAAGCTGCTGTGCGCATCGTTTCACGTTCCCGCGTGCCTGAGGCTGCAGGGAGTGACACCCGTTCTCCTCACAGCATCAGGCTGTGAATTGGGCAGGGAGCTCTGTGCTGAGGGTGCCAGTGGGTGCTGGATGTAATGATGTGTTTATCTGCCAGACATAATTCCTAAGCATGTGCATGTCATGTTTCAAATAACTGGCAATCCTCTGCACTGCTTTCAACAAGGCTGGCTGAGCCTAGACATACAAAGCTGTTGAGACTAAATGTTCTTTTGGGTTAAATATCACTTTTTCTGAAGGTTTTTCAAGAGGATCTAAACCAAATCCTGAGATCTATAGGATGTGTTTTAAAACCTGTGTTTATGTAAAAAGCACAGCTGTATGAAATAAGTCTTCAAGTGTTCCAACTCTTCTCATTCCTTCACACCCATAATGAAATGCCCTGCCATTTCCTGAGATCTTTTTGAGCAGAGAAACCAATTTGTATAATATAAATTGGTTTCATTTTGTGATGTCTTGTTACTATTCAATAACACGATTAAAATAATTTTGCACCTATTTTTAGCTTGGTTAGCATTCATAGGGCTGTTTTAATCAACCTGGCTTCAGAAAGATTCCATTATGTTAAGCTTATCCCTGGCTGCAGATGAAATAATTCTGGATTAATGTCATCAAGGTGTGCTTTGAAGGTGGGAGAGTAGACCTTACATTGATAGCAACTGTATTAATAGCTGAACGTATAATTTTTCATGCAAAAATGGGAGAAATTTTTCTTTGGTTATACCTTCACATGAGACTGAATCTTTTTTTAGCATGGGTAAGGTACCCTGAGAAGAGTAAAGATGCTGACAGAAGAATAGGAATCAAACTGTCGTCTTCACACTAGAGATTCAATTTAGTATACTACTATTTCTTATGAAATTAGTTGCCTCAATACTAATAAAAGAGGGTTATTTTAAGGGTGACTTTTTATGAGAGTGGTGTAGAACTTCTCTAGCAAGTCTGACTTACTTCCTCACTCTTTTTTTTTGTTTTATCCTGACTTCTCAGTGATGCTTTAACTGATTTCATATCTTCTTTACCAGAACTCTGTATCATTTTATCTCTGTTTTTCTCTATAATTACTCCAGAAGTTATCCTGAAGCCCATGTGGTCCACTTTATGCCTTGCTCACGATGTTTAAGATCACCAGAATTTACTTTTCATCAGTAAAATGGAGATTATGTCAGCTAAAAAAGACATAACATGCCTTTTGACTTTAAAGAAATTAGGACCTATACTTACAGTATGAACCTTCCATCAAAAATCTTGAGTGCCTGGCTCACTTAAACCCTCTGCAGATCTTTAAGGAGAAGTGTAGATTTTCATGTCTGAACTTAAGCACATAAAATTCAGTGAATAAATATACTATAATAGGGCAAACTCAATCCCTTTTAATGAACAGGTGCATATGCTAATCAGTAATATAATATGTTGGATTTTTTTTTAATTGTGAAATGGAATTCTTTCATTCATGGCTTCCAAAGAGTCTGGTCCACTAGTCACATTTGGGAATGGACATCTTCTACCAGTCTATCATGCTTTTGTAACTACAAATTGTTTTCCATAACTTTTTGTACTGACAAAAAATGCAATTAAAATTTATCCTCCTGGGGAGAAAAATCTTAGGGGATTATGCCACTTATGTCATGGTTAGACAAAGTATTTCAGCCCTGTTTAATGGTATATTGTAGTCATTATTAGGACAATACAATTTCAGGTGTGCTAAATACTAAGTATTAATACATTTTCACATTATAAATGTGTTTTTCCCTTTAGAAAATGTAATCTAGGTTCTTTACAAAGCTTAGTTCTTAAGTTATACTTTTCTGTAGTATATAGAAATACAGCTATGCATACAGTGATAAAAGTGTAGAGCATTATGACTCTAATTGTTTCATTTCAGTAATCTAATTATTTCATGGTGTAATATTTTATATATAAGCCCAAAGCAGAATTCTGGTTTTGAACTCCTGGAGTTTAGTAATTGCTTATCATTTGCAATTTGTACTTGTTCTGGACAATAGATATGTTACTCAACAAAACAAACTTTTCCATGTCAGTTGCTTCATTGTTGGAGGGCAGCTAAGGAATAGTAGCAGAAACATGTTTGCAGAAGGCAAAGAGATTACAAAAAGACAATAACTGATAGTAACAAAATATTTAATTATAGTACTGATGAAAGGTTTCAAATGCAAATCTTTGATAGGCTACAAAGTTCACAGTTGAAATATTATTCATATGTTATGGATTTTTCTCCATAGTGTTTAGGAGCTAGAGTGAATAAGCTACAAGACACTGAATGTGTATGGAAAGGGGAAAATGCAGTTTGCCTAAGGACAGAGATTGCTGCCATTAATTTTGTGATAAGAAGTTACCCAAAAAATTAAAAAAAACCAAAAATTCTGACATTGTGCTTGGAAACAGTCTGTGCATCAGTTTCTGCTGAATTCTATACAGACAGATTATAAAACTACTTTTGTGGTGATGTTTTTGTTGTTCCATATCCCTTTTAAGGTAGCATAAAAATAGCAAGTCTCTGGTGTATGGGAAAAAAAACACAAGAAAAAGATTTCTAGGATATAATAAGATTAAAAGTAAATTATTTTAACAGAAATATCTAATGTTGGTTTGATTAACTGCAAAACATCAGAGAAAGTAAAAATTAAAGCTAGGACTAAAAGCGTCTGTCTAATATCTAGGCAAAAACTTCAGACAACTCCATCATTTTAAGCAGCAGACAAACATAATTACCTTATTTACGGTCTTTGTATTAGTGGTAAGAGCTTCAGTCAGATTTTTTTGTTCTGCTTTTAAGTAGGGACCTGTCTTATACTGTGTCTTGAAAAACTTTGCAATTAATTACAGAGTAAAAAAAATAAAACAAAACTAACAAAATAACAAACATTTCCAGCAAGTGTAACACCTATTTAACCTTGATAACAACTGGTTTCTGTGATAATGTAGCAGTATTCTACCTCAAATTAATGTTTCCACATAAACTACTGTGGTCAGAAAACCAAGACCCTTGGTTTGAATGTAAATGACAATTAAACACAGTCCTAAAATTCTCATTGGTCTGAATTAGAATGAAAATAAAATAATTTGTTTTGAAGTGTAAAGTAGAAACCTGAACTAATCAATTTTGAGAGGAAAATATGTTGGAATTGGAGAATATAAACAATGCAGACAAACATTTGAATAATTCTGCAGGATTTGATTCAGTAAGTTCACTTGCATGTGCCAGGGAAACATGTTATTCAGCAAATACGATTTTTACTCAGACTGATTTTTAGATAACTGCCTGAAATTCATAAAATAAGGAAGAACATATATGAAATATTAAGATATCATTGTGACAGTTGAAATACAGTGCTACAGGGCTCACTGCATAAAAATTATATCATTCTGCTGGCTTTGAAATGTTTTATGATACTTCTTGAGGGCCTCGCAACATTAATTTTAAATCAAAAAGTTATTAAAAAATAAGTGGAATAGCATGTCTTTGCAAATGGCAAAATGAACTGTTAGAAAAGGGATGGAGCCGTACAAACCCAAATCCATTTCAATTCCCTGGTGTAGTCAATAATACTTATCAATATACTACTATCAGAGTGTAAGGTTCTTCTTCCTTTTAAAGTAGGATTTCCTTTACAGAAGAAGTTATGAATGTCATTGCAGCTCAATATTAATAAGTATTTCCCATTCTTAATGATCAATGAGAAGTACTTATACAGAAGTCTTTCAAGATCAAATACTGTCATGTTTCCCAATTCCTCTTTTCTCTGCCATTTCTTTTCTTCAAAAGTATCTCTCCTGAACAAGTTGCTGGGGAAAAGACGTGGCATAGTAACAATGGGTGTCTGAGAATGCCTTTAAGAAGCACAGAATTGATGGGCTTGTTATGAATCAGGGGATGACTGTAAGAAAAACTAAATTTTTTTTCCTGAAGCACAGCTTGCCCTTTCATTATGATTCATAGGTATAAAGGTAATGTCTTCTTTCAGTTGATGGACGACTTGAATGATATTTCCTGTATGGCGGACTGGTCTTAATGTGACCGTCATGTTCTTGAGAAAGATAGCACCAGCATTGCTTCTCTTTTAGCACCACCGTGTCAGGGATAAATCGTAGCCTTCCTTATCCTTCCTTTGCACTGGTAAGTACAGTGATCATTCATTTCTGATCTTCACTTAACTCAGGACTGTAAAGCTGGGCAGAGAAAAAGCAAGCTGTCATCATTAGGAGAGCAGCAGGTTCACGAGTAAAAACAATTCTTTCTGATTTGGAAGCGAGGTAGGATTGTTGTCCCTTACGTGAGGTTAAAGAGATTGCTTGCCCCTTGGGTGAAGGTTGCACACTCAATTTCATACTCAAAAAGATTGATCCTAACTCCTCAGAAATCAATGATTTTTAAATTTTTTCCTGCCTTAATGGACATTTTCTTGTGTCATAACTTTACGTCTTGAAAAATTTGATCGATTTTTTAAGCACTTACAGTAAGTCTATAATCCTTCCTTCCTCATTTTCCATAATACATCAGGCAGATTTGAGATGGGGGATATATCTTGCTTTCAATCATAAAATAACTTCTTATATTTCTTTATAGAAGCCTTATTCTGATATCTGGGTAGAGCAGATCCTACAACTGCTTACTTCCTGAGTAGTTGGTGGCTTTGCAGCCACTTATGTGGGATTCTGCATAATGTCACAGGGTGGCCCTAGGTCCCACTCTGCTGGCACTGTTTGTTGAGGCAGTGGCCATCACTTATTTCCCTGAGCCACACAGCAAGTGGCATTGGGGGCACAAGTAAACAGTTCACACAGAAGGGATACAGGACTTCGAGTTTGGATGCTGTGTCATCATACATTCTTTTGCTGCTGACATTTTGTATGAGATTTGGATATGCAATTGTGCAGGATGCTTAAGTGAGAATTTAGAGTCTGTACTTCTCAAGAACATTTTTATAAAATTAGTGCTCGATTTATTACTTGTTACTTATGCCAAAGATATTTTTTAAAGTGTTTATTCAGTGTATTAGCTTAAATGATGGAAAGCCTTTCCTCCTCACAGCCTTGTTCAGTCTTGTTTTTTATTCAAACACTCCATGAATTGTCATGCCTATGTTTCAATATATTTGTGGAACATTTTATGCTAGGTATTAAGTGATTAATCCTCAGAGATTATGAAGTCCTCAAGTCTGTGTATAATTCAACAAATCCAGATTAAAAAGCTTTTAGGCATTGAAAATCATGATCTCTTGGGGACCTGAACAATTATTTCGTTTTTTTTCCAAGGAAACCAAGCCATTAAAAATCATGTGCTGTAAGTTCTCTGAGGCCAGAGGGTTGAGTGACACTATTGCCTGTTTTTCATTTGCTTGATCATTAATTTCTTTCCAGCTGGCTCCTTAGAAGCTGAATTTGAAGAGCTCTTCCCACACCAAACATACTCATTCATACGAGAAGTATACAACCAGTTTGCACAGATACCTAAACTTTGTGAACAACAGAATAATTTATCTTTTATTTGATTACAACCCTTCCCTTCTCATATTTTTTAAAGAACATCTCTTAGAATTAAAAATGTAGTTAACAACTTTAGCCAATTATTTGGAGCTTAGCAGCTGAAAAATGAATTGTAAAAATTATATTTGGCCTAATCCAGAGATAACCATTTTCTGTTTTGAGATATGAATTCTGAATTATGGTATTTATGATTAGGAAGGCCTCCAAAAGGTGGGAAGTTTCTAAAATTCAACTGATACTAATTTATGTAATTTGGTATATGAGTTTTGTGCAACTTAGATTCTTGTTACCCAAATACTGACTATTCCAATTTTTTTTTAAAATCATTCCATTTGTACAGTTCTGTCTGAGCTTACAGATTGGTTATTTCTCTCAATTAATCCCTCTCTGTTTTAGAGGAGGCTTTTGGGTTTGGTGTTTTGTTTTGTCTTGATTTTTCTTTTTGAAGGGAGTAGCTTCAAAATGGCTTCCAGTAGGAATTGTGTTTAATACCAGTAGGGCTGGACCATGATTTAGTAATGACTTGGAATGACAAGCTGCTGTCTTTTACAGGCCATTTACAAGCCTTCCAAAGGAAAGAAAAGGATAGTTTGATCATTAATGAATGGTTTATCTTAGGTGGTAGATCATACATAAGTATGATCACTGAAAATACTTGGAATTATACTAAAATACCAAAGTGCTTTTTTTTTTTTTTTCTTTTAAGGCAGATACATTTTTGTTGGCTGTTTGTTGCCATAAGAGTTTCTTGCAAAATGTGAAATTGTAAGTCCTATTTATTGTCCCTGGAGACATAGAATGATATATGGTTGCCCAGGTTTAGGCTGAACAAATCTGAATATTCAGTCCTCTGTTCTTCTCACTGAGCTACTTGCATTTAGCTGAGGTGGGTAAATCATCTGTCAGAAACTCGAGTAAATTTGGAAATCTGCAATTAAGAACTAGAGATGGATACCTCTAAAGTACAACATCCCAGATCCCATAGAGATGTGGGTCACAACTCTGAGATGCTCCTCTGCAGCTATTGCATAGGAAATCCCAGGCAGAAGTCAATGATGCAGAAGGTAATACAGGGTGATCATGAAATCCTAGATGAAATATTGTTACTAAGACTGTGAGACAGAAAGTAAACATAGCAGAGAAAGAAAAAGTATTATTCAAAGCTTCTACTTTTTAGAACTTCGTGCTTCTCTAACTCACATAGGAATGTGATACTTGGCTGAATGCTTCCTTACTTCTCTTCTGCATGTTTCTTGTTACAGTAATAATTAAAGGTTGTTCATTCCCCATATTATCAGGAATTCTAATGGTTGTACCAAGAAGAAAATTTGCCAAGAACAATACCCTTTGAATCATTTAAAGATAATTAGCTTTTCTTTTCCTATTCTCTTCTTGAGACTTTTTTTTTTACTCTGTAGGCATTTAGAAGAATGAAGGATTTTTGGCATTAAAGGACTAAAGGACTTTTTAGGATAAATTCAACAGTGAGCTAAGATAATATTTCTTGTAAAATTTTGTACTTATTTAAGTATATAGTACAGTATATGTCCTTCTATCTGCAGGATTTCAAACTAAAAATAAATTTTATCAGAATAATAATAATAATAATAATAATAATAATAATAATAATAATAATAGTACAACGTTTATAATTTTTCCACTCAAGTATGATGCCTGACCCTGTGCACATCACTGCTTACTTATTCATCACCAAAGTATTTCAGTAGCAGAAAGCGACAGAAATGGAGAAATACTAATTACTCACTTAGAAGACAGAAAACATATTGGAAACTTTTTTCAAACCATTGTGGACATTTTCTTGGACCACATATACTGACTCTATTTTCCATATTAACACTTCATATATTCTTTCATCTTGTCCCAGTTGATTTGTTCTTACATTTCTCCAAGACTCCAGAAGATTCGGTGCATGGAATTGAAATATGCTTTTAAAAAAGCTAAAATTCTCCTGAGATTTTAGGTTTATACAAGTTTTTTTTGTGTGTGGTAATTGTATAAAGAATTTAGAGGCTGACTCAGTCCAGGGTTGCTGCTTTGCTTACACAACATGTTCTCTACTGGAACACTCATGAGGATGACAGTACAGGCACGTGAGTGGGTTTAAGACAGTAGGTTAAGTACTAACAGAGGGATGCTCTCATTATAAGTATTAACTGGTTCCAGGAAGGAGTGTAGTAATTTATATCATAGAAATAAGGCAGCAAATAAAAATACTCATTTTACTTACACAATTAAATTGAATTCAATTAAATTGAATTAATAATGAAGGTACTTGTTGATGGCTGAGTGAAAGGCCATTCCAATTCACAATGCAAAGTCAGGATAAGAAGAAACTTAATTCAGGAAGATTTAGTGTCTCTTCTTCCTCTAGTATTTCTTTTGGAAAGGAGCTATGAAAGCTTCTTAGCCTGTATTAGATAGCAACCAAAATACAGGTACAGTCAAGATGATGTCAATTTTCTGATGTCTGTAGTGTCTGCTTTTTCTCATTTTAGTTACTACTCTCCACGATTGCTGTGCTCTCAAGACAACAGCATAATATGAAAAGGTTAAAAACTTATGTTAAACATGTTAAGAGACATTCCTGAAAGTTTATTCATCCTTCTTTACCTATTCTAAATTGTGATCTGACCCATGGGCAGCCTGGAGAACTCTCTCTCCGGGTCCAGCAGAACATGCAGCAGCTTTGCATTCAGAGATATTCTAAATCATTGGGTTTGAAAGGGAACCTTTGAGGAGACTACCTACCATGTCACACTTTTTTCCTGGGTTTGACTTCTGCCTGCTTGAAAAGGACGTGGTTGTACTTTTTGCAAATTCTAGCACCCTCTCTACTTACTCTACAAGTGCATTGAATTGGTGAATGAAGGGAGAAAAAAACTCAATCATTGGCTCAGTCATTCTTGACCACATGTGTCAGACTTAGTCCTGAGGATGAAGTTCAGTGCTGTGGGGTGAGGTGCAGCATGCCTCAGAAAACTGCAGCTTCTCTCGCTGTGTGTCTGCATAGTCTCCCTGTCATTTTCCTTTGTCTGAGGCCATTCCCATCCCCAACTACTTCCATGTATATTCTTCTTTTGGTGGCTTAGCTGGTTTTGCATTGCTATTTATGGTTTGTCTTAGTTCATGGGTTATTAGAAATCTATAGGAATTTTGAACAAGAATGCTGATTTGGCTTTCTGTTTATGTGACTAATCTATTAATAGCAAGTCTACTGACTTCAAGCACACAAATATGGAAATAGTCACTAAAATTTGACCGTATAAAGTTTTCTAGATTGTTAATTTTATTTCTTTAAAGAAAGTGGGATGCCTTTGTTAACTACTTTAAATACATCTAGCCTTTTCTTTTAAGGGCCTGCATTCTCACAAGGGAACCACTCAGTGCTGTGATTGGATTAATGCAAATTGGATGGGAAGATTGGGCTGGGGTAGGAGCAATTGAATTTGGAAAGTTTATGAGAGCTGCTAGTTCAGGGTGAATAATAAAATAAAGACAGCAGTTTTGCAATTTTGAAAAGCTCTGTGCTATGTAATAGACTATAATTTAATTCTGAGAGACTTTTTTATTAGATTTTTTCCCAAGTAAAATCACAATTCCTATTGTTCCTTATCATATGTCTCATTACTGCTGCAAGTATTATCCTCTTTATATGATTAGAGTGACTCATACTTAGCTTTCTTCGTTGTTTTGTACACAATTGCAGGTAAATAATGGAAGCAATTTGATGCTTCTGAATAGACCAATAGGTACTTTGGGGTTTTTTTCTAAACAAGGATGTATATTTTAGCAAAGGAGTGATGATAAGCCTTACACTGAGATCTTCAACAGATGCATACCTCCGATAAAATATCTCAGCATTGCTCAGAGTAATAAGCCTGTGCCAAGCAGTGGTTCTGAGATTCACAATAAACATGTATGAAGCTTGTCATCATTTACACTCATTATCCTTTGTAGATACTTCTGGAAAATATGTTATTATCATTTGTATATTTGAACATAAAACTGTCATAAGAATATACCTAACAAACAAAATAATCGTTCTTTGAGGGAAGTTGGCTCTGTGAGAGAAGGAACCCTTTTCATGCTCTGCTGAGTACTTCCAAAACCAGACAAAGCCAAAGAGAATTGGAACAGTGAGATTTCGGTCCACTACATTGTGGAATTGAAGGGGCTTCATTGGTTGGGCAGAAAAAAGCACTTGTTTCCAGTTCCTGAAGAAGCGATGGCTTAAGAAATCTAAAACCAGGGCAGTGATGATATAAGAAAAGAAATGTGGTATTGATGAAACTGTATGATGAATTGAGACTTAATTCTTACTCTTGCTCAGAGTTGTGTGTAGCTATAAATTCAGCAGTGTGGCTGTGTCTGAAGTTGTCCTGGTGTTGATTGCCTGGTTATTTTTTACTTCAAAAATTTTAATTAATGCTTACCTGGGGTAAGAGATCCTGCATTTTGGCTTCTGGATTTTATTTGTGGATCAGAGCACAAGTTAAAGTTCTGCTCAGAAAGTATAGTTTAACTTTCACAAAATGGATCAAAGGATATTGGGTATTACTTTTTGCCTGCCTTAGGGGATCTCTAGAAATTTGGTTTAGTTACTGCATACCCACGTTAATTATTGTGTGGTAGTGCAAGAACATTTTTTATTTATTACTTTTTCTACTTCTTGAATTT
Source organism: Promerops cafer (assembly GCA_013398275.1). Lineage (NCBI taxonomy): Eukaryota > Metazoa > Chordata > Aves > Passeriformes > Nectariniidae > Promerops > Promerops cafer. Next base: position 997,197 of record VZSE01015197.1, read on the forward strand.
TCAATTTTAAACTGATGATTAAACCTTTACTAGAGCTACTGACTCATATTTTTACATTTCCCTCCCTATCTGCCTTCCCCTTTTCCCCTTTGAATTCAGATACTAATTAACATAGTAGATGTCATTCAAACTAAGAGGAAAATCAGTTAGAAGTATTATACTGGGAAAATGTTCTGGACTCAGTTATAAACAGTTTAATTAAAATATTGAAAAATAACTGAGAAACTGAGTTGTAAAATAAAGGACAAATCCTACCTATATTTTCTTGTGAAAATACTAATTTTAATTTTTGGGGTATGCAAATAATTTCATTGGTCTAAATATCTTGAGAAACCAAGTATTAAATTTGTTCTGTAGAAGTCAACGTCACCTCCTTCTTCATCATGAAATGGTCCGAATGACTGAATCCACCAGACAGGTTTCCACTGTTAGATCTATTCACTAGGTCCTGAAATAAGCCCACCAATTCAGCATCAATAATTTGTTGAAGTGCAGAGCTCTGTGAAAGAGCTCTGGATTCACCTTGGATTGTTAATTTTTTTTTTAATGTTATTAGACATGTAGTCAACCAACAACATGTACAAATACACAAGCATGTATACGTATCATACTTGTTCTGAAAAATTTAGATGCCATTTGAATATTTAAAATCTGTACTACTTTCCAAGGCAGAGGTAGAACAAGGTAATTTTTTTTTTTATGCTTTATGAAGCATAAGACTCAGACACTGTTGTTGTTTGTGACAGTTTTTCTCCATATCTGCAAACACATGCTTTAAAATTCAAAACACAAGCTATGGTGAAATTTAAGTGGAAGTAAAAGGAGATAGTAACAAAGGGAAGATGATAGCTGCAGAGAGAGAAGCAAGAGTTTAAGAATCTACGTATAGAGGTTCAAGGTGCTCTTCTTTGGGATGCAAATAACTATGCATGAAAAATACATTACTCTCTAACTATTATTTTAATTTATTGTATTATGTTAATTTGACTTCATTTCTTATGAAGGACCTTCCAGGTACATTTTTTTAGAATATATTATCATAATTTTTAGGATTTTGTATTGCTTAATATTAAAATAAATATTAATTATTTTTATTAACCTGGGAAATAAATGTTAATAGCAATAATAGGCTCTAATAATGGGAATAATACCTGTCAGAAACTTAGGGACATCCTTTAGCATTTGTGTAATGTTGGCTATATGAATGTGAAAACCATGGATTGGTAAGAATGCAGTGGCATTTCTCCAAGTGGAAGTAATCTTTAAGAGCTTGTCCAGAAATGGTTACAGATGTTTTAAATGGCATTTAATTATTTTAGCAGGTTTTATGGATGTTTCTGTTAGCTTTTATTAGCATTTCCACTTGTGGACTGTGTCTTTTATTCAAACCCAAGATGTCATGATTTCATGATGTCTCTGTTCATGAGACTGCCACATGTTGCTGTGGAAATTATTAGAAAGTCATAAATAGAAGGCCTTCTTCTGTATGAGGCTTTGCTCTCTCTGCTTCTCTTTATTTATAAATTTATTTAACTATAGTGCTTCTACAAATAGTCAGTATTGCTCAGGATACAATTATGGAAGTATCAGTGCCAAAAGTGCAAGTAATCGCCAGATGTTTTAAGAAAAGACTGGAATAATCAATAGGAATTTGGTATCCCTTTTCTACATGAATCCTGATGTTATAAATAGTTGGATTAATATATTCCAAATGTCTTTTGATTTGTAGCAGTTATATTATTTTCACTTGTAAGTGCTTTCCATCTGACTGTTTCTAAGCTTTCTTTCTACAAAACGTTAATTAAATTAATGTTCTGATGTACAGTAGGTTAATACAATTTTCGTTTTACAGATGAAGAAACTATATCTAAAAAGGTCACATTTCATGTCAGTGACATGTCAGATGGAGGTACACAATACTCTTCTGTGTTAGCCACTGAGAAAAAATAACTCTTTCTTCCATCTGTGTATTCGCAACTATTACCATAACCAAACATAAATGCACAGAAACTGAACTTTTCACTCTAAGACCACATATTTCCATCAGATGAAGGAGGGGAGGAGGTAATGAAAGCTTTAGGATTTTCTGCCAAAGCAGCGGAATAGCATCATTCAGGCGGATCAGTCACTAGACGTTGGACAAAAATGTGTACATATCATATGTGTTTACGTGAATAGACATTAGTGTATGTGTTTATGAATTTGCATATACTTAATGTATTTTTAAGCTAATTTTCAAAGAGCTGTGGAAAATATCTCAGGAGATTTGCAGTCTGATTTTATCTTGAGGGGTATATCAGAAAGTATCATACTTTCCAGAGATGTCAATTTCTCCAGAGATTGAAAGGAAAGTGCTGCTCAGTACTCCAAACCAGAAGCTAACAGGGGAAAAAAAAATCTGTAGTGGAAAGAGCAGCTGGCATTTTCTGCAGAATTGAAATTCTAAAAGTTTATTTATAGAAAACAACACATGCAACAGCACATTACAAGTCTCTCCTCTCCTGTACCTGGTCTTAGACTCTTTACCTGTGCTGTAGATGACCCCTAGAACCTCCATCTCCCCACTTGCAGCCCTTGGACCTCTGAGGCCCTGACGTTCGTGGTCCCACTTGAGTTGCTGGCACTCCGACCTCACCCTGTGCTTGCAGACTAGTCCAGCTCGAAGTTCGCTGGCTCCCACATGTGCATGCTCAGAGCTGAGAGTGTACCCACACATAAGATAGGCTTTAGTCAGGAGATAGGGTGGGCCATGGCGTAGCACAAGGTTCAGGCAGGCAGGCATGCTCAACAACCTCTTTACATACAACTAGCCTTTTCTATTTTCCCACATTTTCCCACTTCCTTTTCTATTTTCCCACTTTTATGCCTCCCAGATCCATCTTGATCCCTCTTTTGACATATCTTCGATCCTGTCCCTAAACATCTCTTAAGTGTTGCAGAGCATCAAATATTTTCTCTGCTTTATTCCCAAATTCTTTTGTAAAAAGTCCTACACCCTGATGACCCTGTTTAATGAACATGGCTTCCTAGTGAGAGTTTCCTTGTTTACCTGCCTCAGTGGGTGTCTTCAACAGGGACAACCATCTCACTGTTTTCCTTTGATGGCCTTTGGAGTGGCCAGTGGTGTGCTCCATTTTCCTTTCTTAGGTTACTGAGAGTCCTACACCTATCACTGCTCCTCTGTGTTTATGGTGGTCAGCTGTTTTACAGAAAACCTAGCATTTGCCATGAGAAAAGATCTCTGTTATTTATGTTCATCTGGAGGCCACATAAAAAGTTACCTCACATTCCTAAAGCAGAGGTTGTGTAGGACTAAGGGTCCTCATGCAAAACTGTGATCTGCACTGCTGCTTTTCACAGCTGCTTTGTGTGAATTCTCATGCTCTCTTATGTCCAGTAGAACTTCAGTCCTAAGGTTTCAGAAATTAAAATTGCTTCCATTTTTACCTTGGGAAAGCTAGATTTATGAGACATGCTCAGGTCACTTTTATTAGATTGAAGCAGAAGTTGCCAATTTCTTTTTGTAGCATAGCCACTGCAATATATATTCTGCCCTAAAGCAGTACTTCAGGAAATTAGTGCAGTTCAGATCTAGGTGCAAACTGGCCTCACCTGAAAGTCGCCTAACACACAGAGGAAGTGGATTTAAAGAACAGTTCATCTCTTTTGTCTTTCTGCAATATCTGATCTGCAAGGTATTTCTGCAAATATGATCAGGTAGCTTCTTATGTAATAATAACTTGTTTAAGGTTTCTTCTGTACAGAAATTATAGTTATAAGATTGTAACTTCCCCCTAATTTTCTAGATAAATAGGTCTTTTAGTTAGGACAGTTATTTTTTGTGGGATCCAATGTCTAAAAAGTAGAAAATGACGGATAGTCAGGACATCCAAGGATTTTATTTCTTTATGGGAATAAGGGTAAAAAGGCATAATCTAAGTTATGGTTTTAAATAAACTTAGCAAAAATTATTACTGTCATCTGGGAAAGAATATAGGTAATCATAGGAAAACAGATTTTCAACAACTACAACTTGAAAGGCATTAATATATATATTTAATATTTGTGAGTCCTTTTATAGCTGGAGTTGCATTTGGAGAGTGGTGAACTCCTGGAACAGTTGCTTCTCCCCAGAAATTATTCTATTCATACAAGAAATGGTATTGTTTGGTGAACTTGCTTGATGAAACTTTATTAGAATAAAAGCAGTCATCTGTCATACTCTATTGGTTAAGCTGGACTACATTTCAAGACAAGTAGTTCAAGCTCCTTTTGGAAAACTATATTGAAATCTAAAATGCCTCCCCTGCCTTCCCTTGAAAGTGACTTCTGTATTTTATTAATTAAAAAAAAATACAGAAAAGTAGCAGTAGAGAGATTTTTACTGTTAGATGAACAGCTGTTAACAGAGATATAAGGGGACACATACCTCAGACAGGTCAATTATTGAGAGCTTTGTTTTGGTTTACATATTGATGTTTACTGATTTTCTAGACTTGGAACTATATCATGCCTCACTGGTTTTTGTGATGTTTCTTCCCTTTGGAGATTAGGAATTCATTTTTCTTTTTCTTTTGAATTTCTCTTAGCCAATTTCTATTGACGTTCTTATTAATGTGTTTTTCATTTTATGTTGTTTTCTTGTCTAGCACTTTTCTTCAGAAGCATTTTGTTCATCAGGGTAAAATGTAACCTGGTGTACTAGGTTCAGTCTTGCAGAGCTCTAATGTCTTGCCTGTTTCCAAATGATGCAGGCATTCCAAATATATGGTAATGAAACCTCCATGTCTCATGATACTGAAATTTTGTCTGTGTTCTCTGAATTCACGTACAAGAGTAATTATAGTGTCAGATGAGATGGTAGGGTAGAAAAAAATCCCACGCAACAAACAAACACAAAAGGACAGCTGATAATCATCTAGTTACTGCAAACTTCAATTTTGTGACACTTACTGAACAGGTAACGCCATTCACTGATGTGGTTTTTAAAGATGTGCTGTTTATCTTGTCCATATAATGTGTTACTGAGAGAGAGAAGGGCTGATATGCTTTAATGATATCATAGAAGGAAGGTGAGAGAGCTCTTAAGAAATGATTTTGCAGTCAAGTTACTAATATCCTTGGATATGAAAAGCACAGCGCTGTTGGTTGCATGGAAATTCGTACTGAACAATTGTTATGTGATTTTCAGCTCTGTTCTGCAAACAGAGTGTGGTAAGAGCTACGTAATATTGTAGAGCATGTCACTCACTGTGGGCTCTGTGGAGTCACAGAAGGTTCTCTTAAAAGAGTTCTGATGTTTTACATTGAGTATATAAATACTGTTTGAATTGAAAGCTACATTTACATAGCCTTGTGTAATGAGTTGGCCCTAACGAGCAGCCAGGTACCCACACAGCCACTCACTCACTCACTCTCCCCACCCAGCAGATTGGGGGAAAGAATAAGAAAAATGAAACTGAAAAATACATTCCTTGGATAAAGACAAATTAACAGATGAAGGAAAGAAGGAGGAAACTAATTCAAAGAAATCACCTTCTACAAGCAGACTGTTGTCCAGCTGCATTTGGAGGCAATCCCTCGCACCCTTCTTCCTCTATCTCAGTCTTTTTTGCTGAAAGTTATGTTACACGGTATGGCTAATTTGGGTCAGCTGTTCCAGGCTGTTTTCCCTCCCAGCTTCTTGTCATCCCATGCTGGGGACAGAGTCAAAGTAGTAAGAAGAGAAAACCTTGATTCAGTGCAAACACTGTTCCAAGAATGGCCAAAACATTGCTGTGTTACTAATATGTTTGGCTACAAATCCAGAACACTGCACCATGCAGGCTGCAGTGAGGAAAATTTTCTCAGGCAGATAAAGCACACCTTGTTAGAAGAACTAATAAATGGAATATCATGTACCATTTTTAGAATCTTATATGGAATGAAGAGAATTTACAGCAGTAGGTAGAAAGTAACATTTTTTGATGGTGTGAACAGAGAGGTACATTGCATAGAAATGGTGATGGTTAGAGGTATATGAAAAAGTTTCAACCCTGCTTTATTTCTGCAGATATCTTTGCTCATTCTGCACTGTTTTCCATTATTTCTGTTTGAAGTATTTGCTATCGTTTGTTCATGGCAGCTTACAATGAATGGTTTCATTTGTTTCTCAGTACAGTCAGGCATTAGATCTTGCTGACCTTCAGCAATGCAGTGTTAGTCAGCACAGTCATATTTTTAAGTCTGGATTCAGTAAGGCCAAAAGTAACTGGCTTTATATGTTCTTTTTTTTTTTCTAATTCATGCTTAATCTCTTTGACAATGTATAATTCACTGTATTAGAACTGTTCATTCTCTAGCTTACAAAGACAGATAAAAATGCAAAGATAAAGGAAAGGAAAAATGAAGTACATAGCGAATATGAGATAATTGTGTTGTGCAACAGAGGGAAGAAATTAATTTTATTGTAAAGATTTGAGCTCTGTATTTTATTTTATTCCAATCTGCATTGTTATAAGAATTTTGCTTTTTCACCCAGCACATTGCTGGAGCAGTATTTAGGCAATAATTATTTTGTACATAAGCATACTTGAGATTTGAAGAAGTCCGTTACATTCTTGATGTGACAAGTTTTATAAGTCATTAAAAATGGAATTTTTTATAAACCACCTCCCAAAAACTTCAAGAACACAAAAAAAAAAGGGATCTAACACCTAAATTTCAACATTTATGACAATAAAAAGAGAACTGCCAATACATATTCATGGCTAAGACCATGAAGTAACTGAGGACATACATTGTGTATTTTCAGTATGACTGGTAAATTGGAAGGAGATTAAGGTAAACTAAATCCTGAGGAACTGGCAAGGCATACTGCAGGTCTGTGTGGATCTTCCTGTATGTTTGCAAAAATTAGCTTCACCAAAGTATTTGCTTGGTGGTATCTTCAGTTACAGATACTTTGTTAATCCTTAAAATGTAGCCTGAAAAATTCCAGTTCTCCTTCTGGATTTTTCTTTTACCTTCCTGTTGGATATTTTCTCTAAATGCAGCCCTTTTTTTTTTTTTCCTATGAAAAGTCTTACATAAATACACATTTTTAAGAAGATATTCAAATGTCCATCTGTTCCCTGAAACTAATTCTATAAAAAGCTGACAGTAGACACGTTTTTAAACAAATTTTAGATTCAATTCAGAATTTACATTTAAAACTGATTTATGGGAAGGTTAGAGAAATCCACTTGACATTTCATGATATTATCCATACTATTCTTTAAAAAGTTTTTCTTCAAATGAAAGCATATGTTTATCTGTTTGTTTTTAAGAGAAATGTAGTATCTTCAGATATCTTTGTCTTTTAGGGAGGATTCAGCTCTGTGAAAAATAACTGGGTTTACCAGCAGACAAAAAACCAGGGAGTTACCAACTTGTAATGTAAAACCTGAGTAAAAATATATTGACTTCTTTGTGAGATGTCTACTGGACTTAAACCCAATTTCTGCCTTGTATGTGTAGTTAATTATTTATAATAACATATATAGTTGGAATCAGAAAGTAAATTCTAACTTCACAGTGAGGCATAGCTTTATTTCAGTTATTAGATTTTTATCCAGTTATATATATGCATATATATCAAATTATACTGTTGCTGTATTAGAAATGTACACTGTCTTGCACTAGATGCATTCTTAGCATGTAATAACACATACTATCAAGGTCAGTACCAGAAAAAAATTGAAAAAATGTAATTGTTGGAGTAGCACAGTAAAGAAAATGTTGTTTTCTAAGTAACCAATCTTGTCCAAAACTACTATCTGTTCTTAAAAGCCTTGGACATATGGACTAAATAGTTCATAGCAATGAAAGAATCTTTGTGTATGAGTGTGTAGGAGTTTAGGAGAAGGAAGGAGAGGTAGGTGTTAAACATGACAGTAAGGTGGGAACAAGTGACAATGGGGGAATGAGAAATTTAATGCAGAAACGTATCTTGTGCAAGTAATCCTTGACACTTACATAATTTTGTGTATGACTGTATCTACAAGCTATATCTGATTCAATATCTCTGTGCTCTTACTCTGCTGTAAGTGTGAGGCAGCTTATTCCTATTTAATTTAAGGCAGTTTTTATACATAAATGTTTATGCATATTCTTTCAAAGAAAATAATCTTGGTTACTGTCTTATTTGTCTTACCAGGATGGTGGTAGCCATTGGAATAAGTAGCTTTTCATACAAGACACATCTGACTCTTCAGCTGTGGTTTGGAGGTCCTTGAGTACTTACAATGAAAATTTCATGTCATAAAGTGTGTCTTTATTTGACAGAATTCATAGATACTGAAAAGACGGATTTTGTATTTGTAAGGAAAAAAATTATATTTATCATGTACCTGATACTTTATCTTTTCATGTTACATTCCAATCAAGTGTTCATACAGTAATTGAAAAGAACAGTTTTTTATATCTTGAAATAAAATCAATTTATTTATAATGTATATAGAATGTGGAATATAAGAAAAAAATTGTTTACTCTTCTTAGGTTTGGGGAAAAGTTTTCTAACCTTTAACAGCTAATTAATTTAGTTGCTGAGTGATTAAAAGAGCAGTGGATTATATTAAGAAGTTAACAACTCTCAGTAATGACCTGTTCCCCATTGGTATGCTTCTAACTTTATTACCTCTTGTGATAATTAAATAAAAACAGACCTATGTAAGCTCCCAGGAAACACAACAAATGCTAAATTATGATCTATCGTCTTTGTGTCATGCTGATTTTTGTTGCATATTTTATGGTTTTGTTTTCCCTCTGATTGATCACAACAGGTTTTCTTCATTACAAGTGTGTGTTCTATCATGTGGTATGGGTTTGCATATGGAAGAACTAAAGATGAAAGGTTAGAAAGACTGTGTCAGAAGCTCATTGTCATAAAATAAACTTGACAAGGGATTAAGTTTAGTTTTATCAGTAACATAAGATTTTTAAAAATAACTGTTGTGGCATATTGACTGTTTACATTGTTTAGATCAGTGGTTTTCTCTCCATCGTATTAACAAAAAAGGGCAACTAAAATGATCAAGCTCAAACTTGTGTATAGATAAGAAAGGATATTTTCAGTGTTTCATAGGAAATACAGGTTGTCTTAATGTAAAAATATGTCTGTTCTTTAAAACTCTTCGGTTCTTCAGGCCAGTCTTTAAAATGTGACATTTTCAGTTGCACTGGCACATTCCTTCTGTTGGTAGCCATGTACAGGAACAGCACAGTGCAGGGCTCCACTGTCTGTCTCATAAAGAGTGACCTCATAAAGTGGGCTCACAAACCTGAAAGGGCTGGGAGAACCTGTCACCAAGAGCACCAAAGCATCCTGTGTAGGTTCCTAGGTCCTTTTCTTCAGGGCATGTGCATCCTCCCATAGTTCATTCAATTATCTGACAACCACACCAAAAATATTTCAGACTCTTTAATGTATTTTTAGTTTTTTTCAGTTGTTTTTAGGTTCCAGAAGAAGCATGAGTAAAAAATTACTATATTTAGAAGAGAAAATGGTGACAAGTTCATTCCTTTTTGTATCCCAGAGTTAATTCCAGACTTGTATCACACTTGTTCTGATGAACCCTTTCTTTCAGCAATTTATATACCTACATAGACTATCCATTATGTGTGAAAAATAAAACTTTTGACCTTGGTCCTTTGTCCCTCTGCTTTATATATTCCCTTGGTGTCCAAAACCTAAGCATTTATTAGCTTGTAGATGAGAAAAAAGACTGTGTCCTGTAAGCAGCCAGTGTGGGGATGTGGTGTATTTTCAATTTCTTGTATTTCTGAGTATGCTCCTTGCTCTCTTGTGAAAGTGTTATATATTCCTGAGGGCTGGTGGCTTCATGCCCAGGTGTGTTGCATTTCTGGAGCTAGGAGGCAGGAAAGTATGCATTATATACTCTCAGTCTATAATCTGCTAGGATGAAAGTCACTGTCTCAGCCAGCTATAGATAATAGAACACCTTCTTTACGTAAACTATCATTGTTCAATATCCTAAAATCAGGAGCAGTTCTACATTGTAGTCTGTGTCAAACAGTTTATAAATATAAGTTTTTGAACAAAGGAGATAACATTATAGAAAAAATTCTCAACATATTTTCCTTTGCAAAATGCAACCATACGAACTTTATCCCAAGCTGTTATCAGCCAAATATTATTCATGCAGCCAAAATATTTAACTGTAGTGGAGGTTGTTTTGGGTCATTTGTTTATGCAGAGGTTCTGCAATCCTACTATACATAACTTGAATATATAAAGCAATACTTTCTTACCTGATACACAATAGGTAGGACCTGTTGAGCTCTTAGTTCAAGCACTAGTGTGCTCACCACTCCTATGTCTTTGTTGACCAGTCAGGCAGCATTTTGGAGAGGAATAGCTGGTACCTGCAAATCCCTGGAAAGGATCTTTATGGCTCCTATGTGTCTTTCCTATACCATCAGCACTGATGTGGATGACACAAGGTATAAAACCCTCCTATGCTGGCATTTACTTCCTTAAGCCCTTGACCTACTAATAATTAATAACTCTACTTCAGTCTATAATTGCAGCTAAATTTACTCAGCTGTTTTGTATCTCGCATCCTTGGTACACAACCAGGGGTTTGGAGTGAGGGTTGACTAGGGTGAGGGAGGACTGTAGCTGGGTCTGGAGAAAGAAAAGGCAACAAGTTATAGATTGTGGTTAGTTATCCTTTGTATTTGTGCATATTTTTTGTACATCATGCAGATGTAATTTTCCAGACCTTACAGCTCACTTCACATGTTCATCTGTATGTGAAATAGAATAAGGGCAGTTGCTTTAGGATTTTGAAGCTGAAGAAATTTTAGCCTAGGTGATGATCCCTAGCAGAAAATTTCTGGCTTTTTGCTCAGAGCATTTATATACATTCGGTAAATTGCTCTGCCACTGTCACCAGTTGGAGTAAGAGTGTCACAGAGCAGTACAGGACAATTAAAATTAATGGATTCCCACCAACCAATGACAGCAAAGGACTGCTAAAAGTCATTCAGTTCTGCATTATGCCCATCTAAAGCTGTGAGCAGGCCTGAAGAACAGGACTTGGTAGATGAGAAGCTGGACATGGGCCGGCACTGTGCGCTCACAGCCCAGAAAGCACGACTGTATCCTGGGCTGCATCAACAGGAGCGCGATCAGCAGGGCGAGGGAAGTGATTCTGCCCCCTGCTCTGCTCTGCTGAGACCCAGCTGGTGTGCTGCATCCAGCTCTGGGGCCCCAAACACAAGAAGGACGTTGACCAGCTGGAGCAGGTCCAGAGAAGAACCAGAAAGACACCTGGGGGGATTGTAGCACCTGTCCTGTAAAAAAACCAATCTGACAGAGTTGGAGTTGTTCAGCCTGGAGAAGAGAAGAGAAACTTCAGGAAGACCTGATAGCAGCCTTTTTGTACCTAAAAGGAGATTGCAATAGGGATTCATGCAGCATAACATGCTTATTTTAGGTCACATGTCTCTGTGTGTATTAGTTCTTCACATGGCCTAGCAAAGAAAGAGTTAATCTGTGGTTCCTAGGACTCAGCTGGCCAAAGAGTGAAATAGAAAAATAATTACTGTTGAGAAAATGGTTTAATGTTTAGGGTGAAGTTCATCTATTTTTGTTTTATGGAATCTGACCCTAGATATTTAGGGAAGAACTTGAAAGTCTGTGAAGAATTGCAGTGTACCTCCAGCAATAAATATGAACTAGCAGTATCTCAATAGTAAATCTGAAAAAAAATATTTTTATATGTCTAAGAAAAATATAGCAGATTTTAGAGGCAATGAAAAGATAACATAAAATAGTATAGTGGCATTTAGGGATACAGTTTCCTCTGTTGTAAGGATATTAAAATAAACTGGTATCTGCTATTCATCTTTTCTGACTTCGGCAGAAACTATCATGTTTCTACAAGTCTAATGCCTTTTCATTGTTTTAACTTTTATTTCCCAATTGTTATTTACATTGTAAGTTTTCTAGTTTATTAATCTTACAAAAATCAACTTTCAGTAATAGCCTAGACTTTTACAGTCATTATACTATAGCACTGATTGATTTACATTACCAATGGCAATGAATTGGTGTTGCAGCAAACTAGGCTTGAGTTCAATTAGAAAGTATAATTTTAGCTAAGTCCATATCCCAAACTCAAGTGAAAAGATAAAAGTACTCTCATGTGGATGGATATTTTGCTACCCAGAAGAAATGTACCATTAAGAGCTACTTAAGTAGTCTTTAAGAAGTGTATTAGATTATTGTTTTACCTCGGGTACTGCTACAGGAGCACAAATAAACAATACGTGTTATTCAGCTTGAGTTTAATACAAGTCTCTGTTCCTTCATAAAAGGAAAATATAGTATCAATTTCTGGAAGTTCTGCAGTTTATGGTCTATGGAAGGTCAAATGAAATGAGATCTTTTTCAAATTCTAAACATTTAAAAAAGGAGTTTCAAGGACAACGCCTAAGACATTGAACAGAATTTCTGCTTTTGCATGGTTATGTTCATACAGTAAGATAATATTTTTTACTTCAAAAGGATCAGTTCCTTTCAAACCTAACTTTTCCTTTTTTCTTTTTTTCTCTTTTTTCTTAGAATTTCAATACCTATAAATAGAAGCTCTTGACATTTTGCATCGTTCTCTACCCTTGCTCTTTATATAGAACTCTCATTGATTTCAATTCTGTATATTGAATTAGACTAGGGTGGATAGCTTTTCATTTGTAAAAGATGGGACAATATTAACCTCTGTGCTCATAGAAAGTCTGTTAAATCTTCTTTAATTACAAAATGCTTTAAATGACATCTCAGGATTAAATTTTACAATATCTAGGCCATCACAAATTGAGATGCCATGAATTTATGAAGGAGAGTACAATGAGTTCTGAACATCTTTCTTTAAAATTCTCCGTTCCAAAAGTTGTGTGAAATTCTGGTTGTTTCTGCAATGGACATTTGGAGTCATGGTGACATCCAATGTCCCTGTAAGAGTATTTCAAATTACAAAAGTGTTACAATAATCACCTTCTATAGACTCACAAGGACATACTTGCATTGACTTCCCTCAGAAGCTTTCCCATAGTATTACTCTGGGGAGGAAAAATTGTCCATGCAGTTTTGTCTGTGACAGAAAGGGTCAATGAATTTTTGTCAATCCAAAATCTCTGCTACTGATCTATGTTCTAGACTGATTTAAGGAGGAGTTGAGCTATGAAGACTTCCTGGGCATTGATGTCCCCTAAGATTTATCTTAAGAGGAAGGTGACAGTGAAGGAAAAAAGGACATGGAAATATTTAATATTTTGAACTGTAATATTGTTCCTTTTTTGTTTACTTCTCTTTAAACAGCTTTTTCATAGTCTAAGTAAAACTGTGTATGATACTATTGGATTGCTGCAAACATGATCCTTGAATATCTGAAAGTTCAAGAGGATGAAATTTTTGACTTGGGAAATGAAGGATGAGAGTGGAATGGGAAAAACCCCATGAAATTCCAATAAAATGAGTTAGTTGTTGAGAAATAAAGGGGATGAATTTCTTGAATACTCGTTACTTCTGCATATACTAAATCTCAGAAGATACCAAGGCAATACATTTTAAGCCCAAGCTATTTGATATATCCAAGTTGAAAATATAATAATGTAATTCCCCTAACATAAGGAAGCTAAGTCCTTACAATGCCTCAGTGGACAAATATCATATTTATAAATATAGAGACACTATAGAGGGTGGTTTTTATTACATATAGAACTTCTGATAATAAAGATATTAAATTGTTCTTCTGTTGATTGAGTGGATATTGGATGTGCCACATGGACTCTACAAGCAGTAAAGAGAATATGTGAGTCAAAATAACTTACACACAGACCACAGAAATTGGCATTTCCATTATGTTTGAGTCTCCAAGTTCTGCAAAAGGCAAAGTGACCTGAATACAACCCTTCTCCAGTATGGGAAAAATTACCCTGCTTTAAAACAAAGCATAACATCCTTTTTACTATTTTGCTATTGATTCTCCTGATTTATATTTGGCAAGTGGAAAGATATAGCTAGCATCTCTGAAAGCATTGTCTTGAAAGGAATGCATGTGGTTTTAAATGAAACATTTTTCTCTAGTAAAAAAAGGAGCTGTTGTAAATACATTGCTGAGATAATGCACAGTACTCCTTTTGAATAGTTATTTAATGTCCCAAGCCTTGATTTTAAAGCTTTGAGTAGCTACAAAATGCTGAAGACCTCTTCTGCTTTAGAAACCTGTTCTTTAGGAAGAGCTTAGTTTTTAGAAACTCTGGTCTGTAGCTACAAACCAAACTGTGTTTTCCCTACAGGAGTAATCCAGAATTTTAAAGAGAGAAAGTTGAAAATAATGCGAACCAAATACCCAGAAAATGAGGGCCTATATTTGATGTATCTGTGTTTCCTTTTGAAAGGTCGGTGTTTATTTAAACTAGAAAACTTTTAGAAGTTTCTGTATTAGTTCTTTGTTTGAATAGCTTTTTTTTAAACATTGCCTTGAGAGCTTAGCATCTTCCTTTATTCAGATATTTCTGTAAAGGAAACAGATTTATTCCTTGTTACAACAAAACCAAATTAATAGAATTTTGCATCAAAATACTAATTGGGGTTAGCATTACAAGGAGGAAATCTAACAAGTGTATCATTTAGTAGAGAGATGTCTTTATTAATTGCACAGGCTGTTCAGTTTTTCTTTGATATATTTTTCAAAAATAGTTTCACAATTAGAAGTGTGGTGGTAAAAGGTCTTGTGAAAGGAATGCCTTAGGTAGGTGGATTTTTTTCTGCTATTCCTGTGAACAGAAATTATGCAAAAAAGAACAAACAAGGAAATTAATAGAGGTCCTTATTAAAACAATTTAACCTTATCCTCAAAGTGATTTAAAAATTTGTGGCAGATAATTAGTCTCTAATTCCTTGTGTTTACAGTTTAAGAGATCAGGAACTTTGGCTACTCCATTGTTTCCTCTGCATTATGGTTAAACAGATATGGAGTTAGAATAAAATTTGGTGTTTGTATTGGTGGAAAAAGAAAGATATGCTATATCTTTCCATTCAGGGAGACAGGATGTTGAGATATCATTTAATTTAGAAATATTGATCTCTAGTACATAACGCTTGATTTCATAAACTTTCATTGTTCATTATTTTATCCAGTCTTTTGCTTCAGGCTTAAGCTATATTTGCTCCATTTTGTCAAGAGAGTCAGACTGACACCTGACTACCTACTATCTGATGTGTGAATATATGTGTTTAGGAAACAGTTGAGCCTGTCTTGAGCATGGGGCCACATGAAACATTGGCCAAACAAAGCAAAACAATCTAGCATTTTAGGGTCCATCTGTTAAAAATGTATTACAAAGCTGTTTTCTCCACTGCTGAAGGAAAGTAATCTAGCCCAATATGTAGTTTATATATTTATACTTACTTATATTAGAATAATATTTATTAGAATTTCTTGAATGCTTGCTTTTGCCTTGGGAAAGGCACATAAATTTTTTAGTTTAATCAAAGACTTATCAAGAAATTCAGAAGAGATTACATGTGATTGGAATTAAATCTGTGTTGTTAAAGGGCAGATATAAATATTAATTCAATTTTATTTTAATTTAGCTAGACCTGTGGTAAGAATTTTCTTTAAAGAGAAATAAACCTTTCAAACCCCTACAAATACAAATATGCAAGCAAGTGATTATGTAATTATGAACAGTAAAACAATTATTATGTTGGCTCTGACTGAGGGAAGCAACACCATTTACCCAAATTTTTAGCAGAGTCAAAAACAGGGGGCAAATATGAGGTGGTTTTCTCAAGCAAAGCCTTCCTTGCAGTCATTTATGGAATACTTTGAAAAGGTCCAAATAGCTGGAAAGAGCATTCTGAAAAATAAATAATGTGTGGGAATCAATAAATTAAGTTATTAATTAATAAATAATTAATAAATTTTGCACCTGCAAAGAAGTATCAGAACATTGTGTTATATAGACACGATTTTTCATCAGTTTTCATTTACTTTATTAGCACTTCCTAGTTTTTCTGACATTTCTCATTACAAAAATTGGTTTTAAATATTTATAGCTTATAGTATTTTCTTAATATATTTTTGTAATATTGGTCAGTCTAGAATTTAGCCCTTATTTTTAATTACTTTTTTCAACATTTTTGGTTCAGCCTTTTGGAAAGGGTTGGTGAAGGAAAAACTTGTTCAGCTCCATTAAAATAAAGAAACTGTCATAGATTACTGAGTTTAAGGATATGTGTCCGAGGCTAATAATATGAGAAACTCTTTTGGCTTCATATTTTTAGGTGTACATTTGCTACTGGAAGCATTTCTGACTGCAGAATGCAGTGCAGAGAGGTCATAGGTAGACAATCTGAATTTTGTAGAAGACCTTGAAACAAGGAGCTGGAGTGATGAAACAGGAGGATGAAGAGGAATGTGAGCAAGAGGGATTCTGGGAAGAAGAAGGATAACAAAAAGAAGGAAATTGCAGAAAAAATAGGAAGTGTTTGGGATGCTTTCCCAGTTGAGAGATTAGCAGTGGTGTGTAGTGAGCATTGCTTTGTACTTTGAAGGCTTTAGGAATAGGTTAGATAGACAAGAATAATGGTAGTGAGACAAAAACCAGGGAGGCTGAAAGTTTAGAGTGAAACACAAAGCAGTGCAAACCTTTTTAATAATATGTGTGCACAAGGATAGAAGTTTAAGATTGCACATGGAGTTTTATTTCTATGTAATTATCTAATTGATTGTTTGTTTTTTGAGGATGGGGCAGTATGCCTAAAAGAAACATAGGAGTTTAAAGCAACAGGAAAAAGAAAATGGTTTACCTCTGCATGGTGTCATACAGATGCCTGTTTTGTGGATCAGATAGAATTATGGATTCATGTCATGGGGTGCTGCTATTCTATAAATAATTTCATTAATGACAATAGTTAGTTGGCATTTACTCATGATAGAATCACTTTTTTTTCTGCCAGAATTTAGAAAGCAAGTGTGGATTTAAGGAGCAGTAATTTATCTTCTGTATCAAGGCAATGTTTCTCTGAGATTTTGTATCTGAAAAGACCATGTGGTATTTATTTGGATGGTTTTCTTTCTCTATTTCTCTTTTATTTCCATTCTTGAGTTCGGAAAATTTCTAGTAGCACAAACATTCTATGTAGCCTTTTCTTTTGAGGTAACTATTGCTATGAATACAGATATTAAAAGAAGCAGCAATCTAAAAACATATGGAAGACCTAATATTGCAATACTCATAATTGACATTACATCAAATTTTTAGATAATTTTATCTTAGTAAGTGACAGTCCGGTGGATAAGGTATTTTATGAGGAAAAGAAATTCAAGGACTGTTCAGAAATATATGACAGGCTTCAGGAAAATGGTGGGAGAAAAAGTATAATATGATTTGAATACTTTTAGAAGATTAACAAGATTTTCTATGCATGGTTATTTTCTAAAGTTTATATACTTTCAACAGTATAAGTGAATTCTAATCTCTCTAAAATTGTCTATCTTAACTGGCACTCGTGAAAAAATAATCATAATACTTACTCCTTCCACCATTCAGTCTGTAGAGGTGGGGGACCCTTGGCATAGTATCTTTTCATTGCTATGTGAATATTCTTTCCAATACTGTATATTAAATACAATAACTCTGTTTTATCTGGAGTTTTTGAGCTCTCTTGCATAAACAATTCTATTTTTATTATAACTCCTGTTATAATTATCTTTGAAAACTGAATCACATTCACCTCACAGCACAGAACTTTCTCTGAGTAATTGTTGAAAAATATGCATAATAATGATACTCATCTGAAAATAATTTTTTCTTCTTCATTGTAATATGCTACACTTTGATTATGAAGGGCTGAGGTTGTGAGAAAAACATTTCATTGGCTCTGCCTTTATCTTTTTGAAGCTAAGGTGGTCTTGCTATCAGACTTTAGGCTGATTTGGTGTACTGTTCTCACTAGCTACTCTGTCAGGATTAATAAGGTATGAGCAAAATAAAATGTGTTTCAAAATGAAATAGGAATTGCCAGAAATGCAACAAGAGAACTGCTGATATGGAAGAAATGCTCAGTTAATTCATTTTATTATATAAATAAGTTATACTTTCTGAGAGAAATCTAGCTATGTTTGCTGCTGTAGTTGCATGATACTGCAGATCATTAGCATAATTTCAGAAGAAGCATTCTCTCCCTTCACCATTATAAATATTTATGAATCATATTCTCATTTGTTTTAGAATATATTTTATGAAACGTATTTGGGTATAACTAAGTGTATTGCATCCAAGTTACAACCAAAGTTGGAGTACTAGACACAAACAAGCAGATATATGCAGATATATATATATAATGATTATAGGTTAAAACTTACTGTACCTGTGTATCAGTTCAGGATATTAGAGTGATCAGTTCTCTATAACTGATTCTGAAGGTTCCTTTGTAACTAAATGGGTTTTTTTTTTAGCTTTATGCAATCTAAAGACATTTCTGTTTAGGCTGTCAATCATGTGCAGCTGTGCTAGTTTGTTACACAGTTCTGTACATGCTTTAATTATACCTTAAATAACCTTTCTGTGCACTTCTCAGTAACTCATATTTTGTAATTCGCATTGATGCCGTTAGACATTATGCTGTCAAGGTTTCTCCAATCTTGTGTTACTATTTTGTATCTTTTGATACAGTTTCTGTTTTTTTCTTCAGAAGCCTGTGAGATGTAGCTTCCTGATAGCATTACATTTATTATTATTGTGCCATTACGATATTTCCTTATTATTCTACAGTTAATCTAGGGTCATTCAGTCTACAAATATAACAGGGTCATTAAGAGATTTCTTATAGATGGAGACAAAGTACATTCATAACTACTTGTTACTAAAATCTATTTTTTATCATGTTATTTCTAGTCCTTTATCAAAACTATGTGGTTTCAGTGATAGAGTGATACAGCACTTGTGTTGGTGGATGCTGCTATTGTACAAGAAGTAGCTGATATCTTGTTTAGACTTTCATAATGCTTTTGATACTGTCTCATAAGTGAGGAGAGCTTACAGAATCCTACAGTCATAAAATGCCAAGTCCACCTCTTAAACATGTCCCTGAGCACCACATCTAGTTGTCTTTTAAATACCTTCAGGGATGATGACTCAGCTTCTTCCCTGGGCAGCTGGTTCCAGTGCTTCACAACCCTTTTGGTGAAGAATTTTTTTCCTTATATCCAATTTAAACCTTGCCTGACATAACCTGGGGCCATCTCCTCTTCTCCCACTGCTTATGACTTGGGAACAGAGACTTGCTTTCAGGTAGTTGTAGAGCGATAAGGTGTCTCCTGATCCTCCTTTTCTCCAGCCTAAATAATCCCAACTTCCCCTGTTGTTCTCCACAGGACTTGTGCTCCAGACCCTTCCCCAGCCCCATTGCCCTCATCTGGATACACTCCAGCACCTCAATGTCTTTCTTGAAGGAAGGGGCCCAGAACTGAACACAGTATTCAAACTGCAAATGAAGGCAAAATAGTTCAGGGAACTAAATTATTAAAACAGTGTTTCAGGGAATATGTAATGAATTAAAAGTCCTTGGAATTGTTATAGATCCAAACTCCCAAAGAAGTTCACTGATGACCTAAATGATATAGAAAACATGCATATTAGACTTCCAGTGCAGTGTGCTACTGCAAATACCTTGAAAGTATGATTAGAATTTGATAAAATTTTGTTAAACTGAAGAGGTGTTTTAAACAAATATGAAGAACTGTAATAGGCTCATGTATACAAAAAAATTAAATGTGCAAACTTATTTTGAAATAATTGAAGAAAGCAAATACGATTTGATGGCCCTTAACAAAGGTTTGTAATGTAGTCTTTTCAAATTACTATGAAATCTCTGATATAGTGTGAATGTACATTCTGACATGAACCTGAATGGGAACTTCCTCACTGACCTGGGTTGCTAAACCACAGTGATGACTGAAAATCTTTACAGAAGTAAATTTTGCTGTCAACTCATAGTATCAGAGTAAACCACAGATTTTATCAAGAAATAGTTTTTTTCATATTTTATACTGTAAAGATTTGATAAAGTTTTAAAATTGCAGTAACATAGAGCAGAGACCAACACTTTGGAGTGGGACAGCACAAAAAGCCTTTAGGTCATTTGGAAAGTGTGTATTGAGGAATGGTGCATCTTTACTATATTTAACAAAACCTTATTTAAATCTATATGTGTGAAAGCTAAAATCTAGTTACCTAGAGTTAGAATGGTTTGTGATCTTGTGAAATTGCCCATATTCAGGGAGATGGCAGAGTTCTTCAAATAGATAGCTTTTTTGAAGAGGGTGGTTAACACTTCATGTAAGTAAATGCTCAGCTGTTTGCCCCTAGGGCTACAAATGTGGACACTCAGCAAAAATATATGGCAATATCCAAGAGATAAAAAACCACTTGAAAACAAAGGGAGGAGGGGATTTGTCCCTAAATGCATCTATCTTTCTCTCTCTGCATTTCAGTGTTGAAATCTGTACCTCAGAAGACATTCAACCAGTAGGCTAAAGCAGGGTGACTGAAATATTAGATGAATATTGGCTCTAGCCAACTTGCAAATATCCCAGAACACATTTGGTCTGGACTACTGTTTTGGCTTCAAGAGTGTTTTATTTGCATAGTTTTGGTGCACAGTACAAAGACAACAACAGTCCAACCTTTCTGTATCCTAGAAAACTGTGTACGTAGATTACTTTTCAGTAAAGAGTCCAAATTCGGACTGTATTTTTATCATTTCCAAACAATATAATTCTTCCTTTTTAGCATAAAAATTACTGAATTGAGGAAAAGAATTTAAGACAGAGAGACTGATATAGTGTGTACTGCCAGCACATCTGGAAGACAGTTATTCTCTAATTACCCAAGAGACAGAAGAGAAAACTGGCAGCTTTGCTGCTATTATAAATCCCATCACTTCTAAAGGAGTTAATGGCTGCCCAGCTAATCAGTCTTTGTTATCTTGTAACATTCAGAGACAAAATAAAGGCCATAAAATAAAAAGCAAAGAAAACTCACTAGTCTGTTACATTAAAATGTGTGGTTTTGGCTTTCCAATGCAATCCCAACATATCTGTCTTACAGTGTTTAATTTGGTTTTAAAATGTGGAAGCATTTGGTTGTTTGGATGAAAATTGGTTCTGTAGATGGAATGGCTGTTGTAGTTACTAACTTACCATCTTTCATCTCATCTTTGGAGCTATGTGCCTGACCTATGCTTAAAATGGCTCTATCAATTTTACCACCAGCTGCAGAGCAGGTCTGCCTGTAACAAGCTTGCTACTTTTATTCTAAATTTGACGGTAAAAAAAAAGAGAACATCACATGTGAAACCCCGGAGTATTTGTCTCCTTTTTCTTTGAAGGCAAGAGCCACAAATTACTTACCTGTCAGTAGAACTAAATGAAAAAAAATCAAATTCTATTAGTGTACAGTACTCTCACCGGAAGAGATAAGCTGAAAGATAAATTTGCTTAATGACATTAATAACAACCCAATTTGGAAAGGGTCCTGATTATCACAGGAGACATTTTAACATTGCCAGAATGTTGACAAAGTTCAGTAACAAAGTAAGGAGAGAACTTCATATCCCCCAAGAAAATTCTACTTATATCACTTTCTCAGTCATAGAGTGCTTAGGAAATAAAAAATGTATGGTACTTACAGCACATTCCTGTCTTACTGACAGATGGAGTGAAAAATAGTGTTAGATGGAGATGATCAGTGGGATTCCCTTCTGAAGTTGATAAAACTGAATTATGTCTGACCAGGTCTGAGACACATTACATTATCCCATACTTCATAAAAAGGCCACTAGTTCTTCTCTTGAGTGTCCACTAAATAGCTTTCTTCAGGGATCCCTATGTCCTGAGCAGTAGTAGGTCACAGTAAGGTTTGCTATCTATCTGATACCTATCTATCTGTTTTGTTGGTTTTTTTTTTTTTTTTTTTTAATGTATGAGGAAGGTCTGATGTAAGTAGATGTAGTCACATATCCAGAGTTTAAGGAGAAGCAATTGGTTATCTGTTGGTAAACTTCAGTGCCATACCATTAGCTGAAGGCTCACCTTCCTTGAGTTTAGGATTTTGGACACCCAGCTCCAAAAGCATGCATTTCGAGTTGTAAGGCAATATTGTAATGTTTTATTATGTATAGAATCTCCTGCTCTGAATTTCACATTCTCAGAGTTCATGGGTAAGTGCAGCCCTGTGCTGAAGAATTCCCAATCATTTGCTGTAGTTCGTATATTGGGATTTGGGATTTTTCCCCAACATATTTTAGCTGACATATAGGAGCTGCCTGATTTAAGATGACAGCTATACCTGGCTTGAACTAAGAATCCCCGTCCTACAGGAAGATAGTTCTCAGTAATAGATTTTCTCTGCTCGGCTACAGCAATGTATCTTTCTTCTGAGTGGCCTTGCTGCTCTGTTCTGGTGTTTTCATGGGAAGGTGGGACTGTCAGAGCACAGCAGAACAAAGCAGCGTGGCTGGGGCCGTAACAGATCTGCAAGTGCAGCTGAGGTTTATCTCCCCTGTTCGCTCCTCACAGGAGTGGGATGTGAGTAATAGCCTCATGCTGCTCTGAGTCATAGCAGGAAACTTCATCAAAACAGAAAACTGCCAGGGTGTTTTCTACTGTGTACCTTGTCATCCCACCTTGTTACTGGCTCGTGGGAAAGCTGGTCTGTGAATAGATGCTTTTTGCTTGTACCCTAAAGTGGTAGGAAACAGCTCTAGAAGACTCTTCCAAAGTAGCTGACTGATTTTCAGTTGATCATATACATAAAATCGCATGATGCTACCCATCCCTACTCAAAAATAGCTAGACAAAATAGTCCAATTGTATTTCTCTCTGCTTTGCTGTCATGGGATACTTCTTTGTTGAATTGTTTCAGGGAACCACATGGGGAGATTTGTCAAACTGCCATTTAGTGAGTGTGGCCAGACTGACTTTGAATGTTCTGTTTTCCATTTTGCAGCATTTTTGAAGTCTCCAAATCAGATTTTTTAACAAGTATTATTTATGGCCAATACATGACAAAAAGAAAGGCTTATGTTATTTGAGTTTGTAATAGAAAGCAACTTCAGGATAAAGCAAAGGATCTAAAATTTCTTTTTTGCCTCATGCTTAGATCAGGGACTAGCTAGGTAATTATTTGAAGTCTTAATTCATGCTAAACACTCTCAATGCCAAAAAGAATTAGAGACTTGTCTTTAGGTTGCATTAATTGACTTAGTTCAAGAATGATTTTCCCAAATCTGTCTGTCTTAAAAGAAGACGTTTTCCCATTTTCCCTTTCCCTTAAAAGAAGATGATTTTCCCAGAATTTGTCTGTCTTCTTAAAGAAGTCTCCTCTCACATTCTGGTTTACTAATCTGGGATATTATAGCCATTGAATTCTTAATAGTTTACTTTATAAGCCTTTGGGAAGGAGAAACGGAAAGAGATACAATTTTTTTTTCTTTTCCTTAACCCACATGGTGTTCCTGTAAGGGTTTCACATGGCAGACAGTAAACAGAAAAAATACTGCAATACTGGAATACCCTTGAGAATTTCAGTTTCTCTCTGTCCTATTTCTACTGCTATGATAATTAAAATCAACATGTCATAACACTATCCCTGTTTTCCTCAATTATATACTAGTCACAAAATCAGAGGCCAGACTGATCACAGTGGGAGAGGTATTTATGAACTTTACAAAGTTCCTGCTTGTGCATCTGAATCATGTCCTTTCTTCATTTTCTATGGATTTCTAGAAGAGCTATTTCTTTATAGTGTCTTGCTTTTGAGCTTTTTGTTTTGTGGCTTAGTGGCTTGGTGGCATGCAAATACACTGAACTATTTCCACACGTTTCTTCAGAAAAAAATAAATTAATAGTTCATTTCAGCAATAGTATTTTCTCTTAGTTGGTCATCCCCATACATCTTTTTGAATTCTAAAAGAGCAGAATAGACATATTTGTTAGTAGGACCCCTGTATTCTCCACCACTATAAAATAGCCTTCTATACTATGCAAAAGGAAGGGAGATGACTGGGAGGGAACTGATACAGCTGGTAATTAAATGGCTGTGCAGGATTCTGTGGCTGTGGATTGATGATAGAAATGGGTCAGTGCCTTGCTGATTTTGGTCAGAAAGCCTCCCTGATTTTATACCTTCCCTGTGTTTTGCTCCTCAGACAGAAGAAGAACATCCATTTAGTTGTGCCACCTGAGAGACGGCTGAGGGAACTAATCCTGCTTTAGCAATAAATAAATAAATAATAAATAAGTACAGTAGCCCTCCACTTTCTCTTGGCAGCCAAAATTATTTATTATAAGGCTTTAAATCTTGTTCCACAAACAAATATTCTTGTATTCTGGCACCAGCTGTGCACTGAGGTAGAGGTCACAAATAAATGGTTGGAGCCAGGGGCACCTAAAACTAGTTTTGTTGCCAAGGGCTTCTTAACATGAAAACACAGCTTTAGAATAATATTAGGAACAGAAATATTTATACTCCCTGCAGGGAGCTGGATCTGTTTTCTCTTGTGTTTGGTTAAAGTAAATTTAAAAATAGAAAAATGTATGAAACCATCAATGATTGTCTCCATTTGAAACTAATGAGAGAGAAAAGAAAACACAGTTTCATCACAGTTTTTGCAGATTTGAGGTTTGAATCCCAAAGCTATTTTTTTTTTCTCAGTCTTAATGTTTGTTAGGACTTTTCATTTGAATATTTAAGATTTTAACATCTGAAGTAACTATTTGCTTTGTTAAGACTTTTGTGCTTTACACCCATTCCAAGGTGACCACTGGCCATACTAGAACTGTGGAGCAAGAACAAGTGAACATACCTTCTTGAAAGTAAATTACTTTTCTATAAGAAGGTCAGAGCATGCAATTTTTGTGACACAAAGTATTACATATTTTTGGCACCTGCTGGGAGAGTAGAGTAGAACCTTTTATCAGGTATAATCTCTAGGAATTACAGTATTATCAAATCTTACCGGATTCTCATTAAAAAAAAAAAAAAAAACAAAAACAAACAAACAAAAAAACCAGTACTGATGTGATTTTTTAGATAGTTTGCTTATAGAAGATTTACTTCTTGCCAGCACAGATGCTTTAAGGATTCAACATATTTTCCTCAGAGACACCATTTTAATCTACAGATGTTTATACTCAGGCTACATAAAAGAGGTATTATTGACCAGTCAAAGGAGTAAAATCATTACTTCTTCCTTCATATATTCTACGAGCAAAGGAATGAGCTTCCAACTAAATGCTAGCTCATGCTTTGTAGAAATGCTTCTCTGTCTAGCTGTCTTTCACCTCATGAAGGCTTCAAAAGGGACAGAGAGTTAACCACACTCAGTACTTGAAATGAAGCTGAAGTTTCTCATCCACATTGTGAGACTGAGTCCTCATTCAGAATTTATCCTTTCTGGCCATATTTCTGGATTCATGAGCCCTTAGTATTACCTCTTGTTTGCAGCATGACACTTGTGAAGGCTGAATGATCTCTTTTATTCCTATCATCCAACAGTTGCACATAGGAAAATGTTGGGGGAAATTTCGGTGTAGACACTAGAGTACGAGATTAATAGAAGAAGTTTCAAAGGTTTGTTTTTACTCAGATTTTCTGCTCAAAATTTCATATAAGAGCACAGTTAAATTCAAGACTCAAAATCCTTAAGGAGTCAATGAAGACATTTAAATTTAATATAATGTATTAATGTATTAGACACGGCTAAATAAAAACCAGAAATGGCAGAGGAAATGGATATTGGGGAGGGGAGCAGGGGGTCTGTTCTGAAATGTGCTGTCTGTAATGGCCATACTGTCTCTCCAACTCAAAGTGTCCAGTGAAATTAGTAGAGGACTGCTATGTTATTAGCAGTAAAACATTGGAGCAAATTCAGTGATACTTCTTTCCTTAGGTTGTAATATTCAGTGTTTTCTGAACTAAAGAATTAATTAGTAGTTCATAAGTGCTACTGCCTTGTAAGCATTTCCCTTCTGAGTTTGTCTGCATTTAAATGCGGTACTTATTCCTAGAGCAGCAAGCGCCACAAAACTATTTTTAAGGATATGAAGGATATCCTTTATTATTTTATTTACTGAAAAAAGTTTCCTCTCATGCTGCTAATTTTTTGTGTCATGAAACAGTGAGCACTTATTCCCTGTCCATCTTTGCCATGGCAGTCATGATTATATGTGCTTGCACAATCTCCTCAGGCATGCGTTTTCTAGACTGAGGCATTTCCGTTGTGTTAGTCAATCCCATTACAAAATCTGTTATATACTTTTGGTATCTATTCTTTCCCTTCTCCATACATTTCTACTGCATCATGTCTTTTCTGAGAAGCAGTAACCCTGGCTCCAATAGCTACATAGACATTTCACAATTTTACAATACTTATTCCTTTCCTATTCAGTCTGTTTTTTCTTTTGTTTTTGACTAATTTGAGTGGTATTGCAGCCAGGCTTACTGCTCTGTATTTCCACAGTCCCTATCCAGTCTCTTGGAGAAACATATTTTTTGTCACATTTCCTACTTATAGCACTAGTAATAGGGCCAGTTTAAAGGCTAATTCATTCACTTTACTTAATCTTTGGAATTTGCATTTGATTTGTTCAGCTCTTGTATAACTGCTGTTGTGTTGTATTAATCTTTTTTTATTCATTTTATTGATTATTTTCCAAAACCTCTTTTACTAATGCTTTCACTGAGAGAGCCACTTATTTGATGCCAGGGACAACCCAACCAAAACCAAAACAGTGGTTTGGATGTCACTCAAGCTCCTTGGTAGATTGATGCAAAGAATTAATTTAATTGCTTGTTTTTCCTCTTACAGCCTTATGTTCTTTGAGCACTTCTTTTACATGCTGATAATCTTTTGGCCCTGCAGGCCCCCACTAGCACCAGATATTCTTGTTTTTCAAGATTTTTATGTCTCAAAATATTTTTTGGCCTGACTTTACATTTAACATGTTAAAATTTATGCTCATCTCCGTTTTCTTTAGTTGTATACAGGTTTCACTTTTTAAAGAATGCATTGTAAAAATTATTTCTGCCAGTTTCTAACTGTTAAAAAGCCAGTTTTCTTTTGGTCCTTCATGTGTCATATATATTCAAACTTATATTTTATGATAGTGTTTATGAAAATTTAAATGATGCTTTAAAAGACTTTAAACATCTCCATTTAATTTCAGTTTACTAATTTAGATACATATATGGCTGATCTCTTTGAAGTGAATGCTACTGCGCTAATGTTTTAATTTGTTAACCTCAATTATCTTGTTTCTTCATTAAAACACCATAGTATCACCACCTATGTAGTTTTTTTCATTCTATACTAGAATGTGTTCAACTAATTATTTTTAACACAGTTTCCAAGTTGCCTAACATTTCAGTGTCCTCATTTGTAATGACTTAATTAATTTGAATTATTTTTTAATGCTGTCACCTCCGAGGTGTCATGTTGAAAGTCTTTATTTCCTTAAAAAAAAAAAAGTAATGATTTTTTGCTGAGAAGAGAGATTGCCTGTGATAGGTAAATGTGCTTCTTTTCCTCTTTCTACTGAGACATTGAAAACCCATCAGAGATCATTGCTCAAATACCTCCTTTTCAGATAACTTGTGATACTGTTTTCTCACAGAAGGAGTTCCAGTTCCTTAAAACCCAAAAAGATTCACTGTCCTTTTCCATTTCTCTTTTTTGCTTTTTTTTACTGGAAACCTGGATGCTACATCTATGTTTCTGCTTTTATTTCTATGACCATTAATTCACCCTTAAAAGAAAAACAAATTCCTGCTCGTAGGAAATGCAGATTGAATACATGGAGATTTTCTAACCTGGACACACCAAGATCGAAGGGAGAAATCTAGTTCCTGATTTTATTCTGTTTTTTATGTATCATCCAATCAATTACCTCAATATCAAAATCTAAAACTACAGCAAACAGGAGTTTTGGGAAGATGAGAGACTAATTTGGAGCAAGGTATAACTCCACAGGCCTGAATTCCTCTCTTCAGATATGGAGTAAGGAATCTTTGAAAAATAAAGGTATATAAACACTAATGAAATAATTTAGCACTAAATAAGCATGCAAATACATGCTTAGTTTCTGAACTATTTCAAAGAATGCCAAAGGAAGCACTGACGCATTTTTGGCATTTAATCTTCCTCCTTTGTATCCTGTGAAAATTAGTAAGATTTGCTGGCCAAGCCAAGGCAAGGCAAGCCAAGTCATCTCCCCCATTGTTGCTGTACTTTCTGTGTCTCATAAACAGCCAAAACTTGCAACATTTGGTTAACAAACAAATTGTTATGTAGACAGTAACAGGCTACATGTACAGTATCTGGGCTTGTTTGCTAAAAATGGTCCTAATTGCAGTGAATTTTGTTATATAAATATATATTCATTTATCTTACTGGATAATTTCAGCAAACTCATCAAAAAGTAACATTTTGCCCTCGTTAGTTGAGAGAAACCATACATAGCATCTCTTACAGTTTGGAACAGTTGTGATAATTTTTCCTCCTTTTTTTTTTTTTTTTTCTCCCCAAGAAAGATTTTTGTCATTTCTAGTTACTTTCTTATTGTGAGTTTTTATGTGTTTTAGACACATATTAGGTCACTATTTTGTTTATACACACAGTGGTAACATTCTCAACCTAGAAGAAACAAATAGCAAAATGTCAGCTTCCTTGCATAAACATTCCTTCATAATATGTGTGTTGCATATAAAATTTCCTTTTTCAAAAGTCTTGAAATTTCAGATTTGCATGAATCGACACAATGTTTTGCTTTCCAGATGATGGAAAACACATTATAAAAGATTGAAAGTGTAATTTTTGCTGTTTTTTTTTTTTTTTTTTCACTGTGGATATTTTCTAGGATTAATTGTTGGCAATTTGTATTTCAAGAAGATGCACCATGGGTTTTTTTCTGTAATTTTCTCCTGAGCTTTAAAGTAGTCACATTTCTAGTCACAACTTTTACATATCAGCACTATCATTGTTCAAATAATCTGCATCAGTTATAATATTATACACACACACACACACACACACACACACATATATATATATATATGTACATATGCTCTATCTGCACTTTGGATGTGAAGTTAGGAAAATATCCATGAAAATTATGATTCCATTAAAAAAAAGAAAGCTTTTCTTACTGTTTTCCAATCTGTTTTTTATCACCTTCATGTCACTGGAAAGATGTTTAAATCATCTATAGGATTCTCTTTCAGGTTATTTTGTATATAACCAGTGTATGAATACCAACTTTCTCCATTAAATACAGTAACAGTAATGAGGTACTGTTTTACTGTTTTCTCATGAGCTGTCAGCTCACAAATGTTTTATTCCACGTGTTACTACTCATATTTTTCAGATTGGGATTGTTAATGGAAATTTGTGTCTGGTCTCTCATGCTTGTCCTTAACTTTAGCTGTTAGTAATGAAAACTTTCTCAATCAATTCACAAACTGCAGTTTTGCTGATGCTGCTCATTTCGTGCTATGAATTTCTGCCAAGGCTAAGCTTGTGAAGCCCTAAGCTAATTGACTTTCCAATTTCACAATTGAAGTAATATTGTGCCAAATTTCTTGGAACATTATTTTATAGAAGTTCGTGCACGAAATTGACCCACATGAGTTGTTTGCCATCTGTTAATAAAACCAGAGCAAACAAACCACAAACCAGAAGTAAAAGAAATTTACAACATCCTTCATGCAGAAGTTGACAAGTTGGCGTGCAAGAACACCATAGGAGCTTACATTCAGAATCACACTATTAATGACCCTGTTGGCTAACAAAGAAAGAAAAATTTGTAGTAAAGGTTATAGAATAAAATATGCTAGGATATTCTTCCTGCTGCACACCTTTTCTTGTCTCCTCACCAATTCAAATATGTCCTGGGGTTTTGTTTCATGGAAGACATTGTACATATCCACAAAGGTTACAGTGGGTGTAGCAAAGTTTTACAAACAATATTTCCAGCTGGAATAAAAATAAAGGATGCAGAGATATAATATTTTATCTTTCAGAAACATAAATGCCAATTTTGTTGGTTTTTTTAATTTAAGTGGTATAGTCAGCTGAAGAAGAATTTGCCACCCAGGCAGGCTTACAATTTTAATGTGCATAGTAACATCTACAATATAGTGATAATTAATAGCAAAAATGAGAATCAGATTATTTGCTTTGTTTTCCTGTAAAAAAATATCCTGTCAATTCATTTTTACTTTGTCCTTTTTCCTTTGACATTTCCAACAAGCACGCAACACTGTTTTTCTTTTTCTGATTTACAAGGAGATTTTCAAATGTGCCTTGCATCAGATTTTAGCAAGTCGGCATATTTGAATTTGCAAATTAAGGTAAAAACTTCTACTGTAGCATGTTTTTAAAGGCGAGGATGGGATTTTTTCTAAACAATAGAAAAGTAGCATTTAATCTCTGGCTTCTGCAGTGAAATGCCTAATTTTAGAGTTAGTTTCATCGGCTTTCCCTTGAGGGGCTTGGATTGTTCAGACTGGGTTCCAAAATATGCTGACTGAGGAGTGGCCATTAGGGCTCAGAAAAGAAAATTGTAGCATAAGAATAGTCCTTGTCAATTGAAGGGTTATTCAGAAACACAGCTTAACAATTTTTATTTGGAAAAAGCATTTAAACGCCTTTCAAAACAAAAAGCAGCCTTTTCTCTTTTAAAAAAGTCTATAGCTAGATTTTCTGTTACAGTATCCTGAAGAAAACTTCTCTTTGAAGATCCAGTCATGGATCCTATATCATAGCTGTCCCAATATCTACATAATCAAATTTAAGAATAGGAAAGAACAGTTCCTATATTTTGCTCTTCCTTAATTATAAGCATGAAAAAGGTGTACTTCTGTCCATAGAGTTGTTACCTTTTTTCCTGTTGGAAACTGAAATGGGCTTTAGGGTTTGTCTTGCCCATGTTCAGTGACTCTGTAGGATCAGGTGTTCCAAGGAATTCCCCAATGTTTCTCTAACTTGTTTCTAAACAGGCTTCTAGTCACTGTATTTTAGTACTTTATGATCAGTTTCTTTCTTTTCAGACTGGGAAGCTTACAGGATTTTTTAGGTCAGACGTGTGGATGGATGGATGAATGCATTCATTGCATTCAAGATTTTTGGTTGGAAACTAAGTACTTACTTGGATCTGCTTTTAATATTTTTTTTTTAATGATATGTTTTTGTTTACTTATGTTGATGTTGCTGATGGCGTTTTCTTTTGTTTGTTATGGTGTGATGGTACCTTTTATTTGCTGTGCCTTCCAGCTTGTTTTTAAAAGATATATGAATAGATTTGTAAGATGAGACAGTGTCAGGAATGATATTTTAATTTTGCTGTCGGAAGAATTTATAAACAAAGCCATTTACCTACAGGAAAGTGATAAAGGGTTGTCACTGTCTTTTGGCTGAGAATGAACAGTATGCACAGTGGTATTCCTCAGCAACCTTAAAAAGGGAGGCTAGTCAGTGGAGAAATATACTTCTGCATGTTTGCATTCTCTCCTTTTGAGGTCATTTCCTTCAGTCTTGTCAAATTATGTAAAAGGTAACATTTAGCAGAAGAAGGCATTTGAAGAAAAAAATACATGACTGCAGAAAATAGGATGTTGTTTCTTTTGAATTGTTGTGGACAGAAAACTCAGCCACCATTTTGTCAGAAGTTTTTCAACAAATCTTGACTAAATACAAAGCCTGAAATTTTCATTTTGTTTTAATGTCCCTTTCAAGACTTTTGCCAGGAGCAGAGAAGCAACTGCTTGAGACTGACCTAGTTTATAAACTCAAGGTGTGCTACAGGTCATAAGAATAAAAAGTACATCTAGCTCAGTTGTTT
Source organism: Promerops cafer (assembly GCA_013398275.1). NCBI lineage: Eukaryota > Metazoa > Chordata > Aves > Passeriformes > Nectariniidae > Promerops > Promerops cafer. The sequence continues at coordinate 1,029,153 of VZSE01015197.1, forward strand.
TTCTCCATCAGTGCCCATAAGCTGTGAGCAGTAAAAGCAAAACAAATTTATGTTTTTCACAACCAGTGTCCCAACTTCCAGTGGTTTCTCACTCATGAGCTTTCCATGCTTTCTCTGCTTGGTGGTTCTTAACAGATCCCTCCTCCAGTGCCTGTCCAGCCTTTCCTTGAATCCACTGCTATATTTGCATCTGCAATACTCTTTGCCAAAAATACATCTGTGGCTTCCTACCCACTTCCAAACAAACCATCTCCTGTGGCTGGTTTGAATCTGAATCTTGCTGTCTTCATTTCGTAACCTCAGTTCCTCTATTAGGAGAGTTGGTTAATAATGTACCCCCAGCTCTCTCACACCGCATTGCTCTTTGATCTAAGACATCTGTACTTCATTCAGCTTCTCTGCTGGCCTCTCCACCCCTTCTCCAGGCTGAAGAGGCCTTTTTGCTCCTCTGACATGAGATGTTTCATACTTTTTCCTCTCTGACCCTTCCTATTCTCCCTCTTTGAGAGGAATGAAAGGTGGGGTGAGCTCAAGTGTGGGTAAATCATGGTCATAGTGGCACAAAAATGCTCTCCATTTTTCTCTGTTGCTTTTGTGACAGACCTTAGCACTTGATTTACTCTTCTGACAGCTACTGAGGACCGAGCAGGTGTTTTTAGAGAACTCTCTATACTGTGCTGAGGCTGGAAGCCCCTCTTTTCCTAAAATAGATGGTCCTGGTTTCCAGACTTATGTTACCTGATGTGTTTCTGTGCTGCAATTTTCCCCGTTTCCTTAGTAGCCAGCATCAAAAGTCTTTTGGAAACTCAAATATGTATTAAAAATTAATTTAATATGGACAGTTATACTTAGGTAAATCGCCCTTGTATTTTAGTGTGTATGTTATCTTCTCCCTGTGTCACAATGTGAAGTAACTGTATATGCTTTTTAGTCATGCACCTCGTTTCTTCTGAGATGCAGCTTCATTATAGGGACATAAAAATGCATTAATGACATGAGCTATATACCTATATCAAAGTTCAAACTTCTTATCTCAATTAGAACTGGAAAAAATTGGCAGAAAACTTTCCAATTCAGATAAATCTTTCTATTCTTTTTTAAAGAAAATGGGTTACTACTTTCATCCTCTAAGATCAATGAATTAAATATGGATTCAGTATAAATTTTGTGCCCTCCTAATCGAATGATATTCATCTGTTGCATAAGAAATTAATGCAAATTCAGTGTCTCAGGTAAAGACAGTAACCATAAATCTGTGGTTTAGATAGGTAGAATATTCTTATTTTCTCTAAATGATGACACAAGGAATTAATACTGAACTGTAACAAATGTTACAGCTGAGTGTTGAGAGAGTTTATTTCTGCTAAACAATAGCAAGACTGCTAATAGTTATTTTAAAAATTTCAGTGATGATAATGTATGTAGTTTCTGATGAAGTATTAACTTTCTTTCATTAAGCTGTTCTTGCAAAACTGAATGTTGGAATTTAGCTTCCCTGTTTTTGGAGCATCCAAATTTACTAATGAGAATCTTGGTCCATAGTAAATTACAGCTATAGGCAGCTAAATTACATAAGGAATTTTTAAACATAAATCTTCTGAAATACATGATGCAGAACATTTTTTATTCTGTTTTATATCTACAAAAGGACTCGTGATTATGTTAAAAAATGACACCTTTTTCGTAAGTTCTTTGTTTGGTTTTTTTTGAGTAAACATTTGAATGAGGAAACAGCTTAAAAATAAAAAGTCCTGGATGTCACTACTGAAAATAGGAGTACCTAGGATATTGTAGAAGACTTGAGATGCAGAATAGATACCTCACCTGAAGAAAATATGGAGGAATGAGTCACTTGGCTTGTCTTGGCATGGAATTCCAGATGTTTCTTCCTTTTCAGCTCAGAAAGAAGCTCAGAAAATATTGCAGTAGTTTCCTTAAATCAATTCCTCAGAATAAAGGATTTTTCTTTATGGAAGCGTTCACAAGACCAGGGTCTGGAATAGAAAAAAGAAGAGAGAAAGCCATTCTACACATAGAGGAAAAATCAACAGAATAAGATACCAGGGGGATGGCAGGGTAGCTCAAAAAGTTACGTTTTTATATTGGTCTATTGTGTACTCTTTTCTTCAGATAAAAAAAGTAAGATTTTTTTCCCCCCAAGCAGAAATGGTTTTGATAAGAGAAATAGTATACAGTAATGTACAGTAATGTACATATTCAGCCAGCTAATAATTGTTATATGAAATATCTATGTAATTCCATTAAAAATTCCTTTCACTCCCGAATTCCCTATTGCAATTCAAAATTCAAATTCAGGTGCTGATGTCTACACATGAGAATATATTTTATGTATAAATAAAGTAATTGTAACAGACTGCTCAAAAGACAGGAATTTTTCCCCTATTTCTATTGTTCAGTGAAGCAATAAGCAGCAGCAATCATGCTCTCAAGAAAGATAAAACGAGTAAAATCCTGTGTACCTTTAAAATAATTGGCTTTGTGTTTGTGCATGCACATCAGCCAAGGACTTAATGAAAACTTTTAAATCCTTCATTCATACAGCCTCCTAGAGTGTAAACAACCAGGTAGAAGACTTTGATAGACTGCCTCATTATAGTGGTGCCTGTGCCATTTAATCACAAAGCAAAGGCAAGCCAGTGGCCTCTTACAATGTAGAATGTAATTTTTCTATTTGAAAACTATTTTGCACAAGCCAAACTCAATTGCTTTAAAAATAAAAGCTGAAGCACCTATTCCAACCTACTTATATTGACCTCTACATATTTTCCTTACAGCTCAGGATGGATATGCCTGGATGATATTCAGAGCTGTCAAAATATTAGCATACAGCACTAACTTTATTTATAAAAAAATTAGCTTTGACTGTGGAAGTTCTTCATAATTTCTCTCTCTTTCCTTTTCTTTTTTATTTTATCATAATGAGCATAAACAAAACATGCATCTTCGGTGCAGCTGTTGGGATTTCTTAGTAATATTTCTAGAACTCTGTGTTTTTTCAAAATACAGGCCAAAATTCAGGTAAAAATATGTTAGAATCAGATAGATAGAATTTAAAATTCTATATTAAAAGCATTTGGGTTTTGATACAAACTGCTTTATCATCTGCATTTTAAGAATGAAGTCTATTTGAAGATGTTAGTCAAATCCACTGTGTAATACTGTCTTATCATAGACTTATGTTTTTCTTTTCAATCTTCATTTAAAAGTACCTTGTTTATAGCAATATTTGAATATTTGCTAACTACTAAATAATTTGTGTCTTCTTAATCATGAACGTGCTCTATCTTAATTATAATACTTCATTTTACCAGTATAATTAAACTGGAAGAAAATATGTAATTAAACCTTCCCTGATGGAATACAATTTATAATTGTCCTGGTTTAGCATCAGCCAGCAGCTAAGCCACACACAGCCATGCACGCACTTTCCCCAGTGGGACGAGGGAGAGAATCAGGAGGGTAAAAGTGCAGAAACCCATGGATTGAGATAGAAATAATTTAATAGGCAAAGCAAAAGCAGTGAGGGCAAGCAAACCAAAACAAGGAATGAATTCACAGCACCCCATGGGCAGGTAGGTGTTCAGCCATCCCCAGGAAACCAGGGCCCCATGGCACATAATGGTTCCTGGGGAAGACAGAGACACTCCAACATCTCCCTGTTCCACTTTCATCCGCCAGCTGTATGTGCTAAGCATGACACCATATGGTCTGGAATGTCCCTTGGGTCAGTTGCTGTCACCTGTCTTGGCTGTGTTTTCTCTCCCAGCTCCTTGTGCACCCCAGTTGCCTCACTGGTGGGATGGGGTGAGGAGCAGAAGAGGCCATGACTCTGTGCAAGTGATGCTCAACAGTAATGAGAACATCCCTAGGTTATCAACTGTTTGCAGCACAAATCCAAAACACAGCCCCATACCAGCAACTGTGAAGAAAATTAGCTCTGTCCCAGTCACAATCAGCACAGTAATATAATACTTAGCAGATAGAACCTCTCATTAAGTTACACACAATTTTGTTAGTAGTGTATGTCTTCTATATGTTCTGTTATCTTTCGAGTTTTGTTGTTGTTTTTTTTTTTTTAAGAAAGATATAAATACTAGACTACAAAGTTTACCAAGCCCGTTAAGCATAACTTTATACAAGTGTATACAAGTCTTCAGACCAAGAGTGGAATTCTGTCCTACAAAGAACTGTAATGAAAGTCTTGCAAGAACTTACATTCCAAACAGCTTGTCAAAGTGAGACCAAAGAGTCTTGAACTGTCAGCTTTGTGCATAGAGCTGGATTCTGCCGTACAATTACAGCAGGTTGAAGCATGAATTACTCCTGCCATGACATTTTCTTGCATTTTAGGTGAAAGTTTGAATCAGCAGATATTTGCACAGCTCTAGCTGCTTTTTACAGTCAATCTCACTGAAGCTAAATGGAGCTTGCTTATGTCTGTCAAGAGATTCTGTATGCAAATATATGTATATGAGAAGAATGAGGTAGCTAGATAGACTGAGTGATGATATTGAGATAGGGACCTTCTCTATGGCTTCCTGAGTTCCATTGACTTAGGTGAAATAGGAAATACAGATACTTTTTCAGGTATTGAAACTGTTCAACATTATTAACTTGATACTTAATATATTACTAACCACGTGTCAAAGGGAAGCAGAAAAATACTCGGCAGAACTTTACTTTATGCAGAACTGTACTTTACTTTTATGCAGTACAGCAGCTGAAGGAGTGTCTGTGAACACAAAGTGCTGTTGGTGAGAAACGCCTTCTGCTGTAGAGGTGACATATAAAATATGCAGAAGCTACCCCAGGTCAGAGTAAATCAAATTGCTCAAGTAATCAGGTTGCCATCTCTGCTTTTCATTTTGACTAATTAGATGCCTAACTAAAACCCACTACAATTTGCATAGTCATTTTTCCTTAATGTTGTCTTTGTTTTGCTGATTCTTTAAAAAAGATGCCCAGTGAACTATAAATTCTATGTATTCTTCCATAAGGCTTGTCTGTTGTGAATAGATACTCAATATTTTTGTTTCATCTGGACCTAGCTTTCATAGGTCAGAGTAAGTAATTTCAAATGCAGGAAGTCAACAGCTCCTTTGCTGTATTTTACTTTCTACATATATACATCACCATTTTTTTAATGTGCATTTTGTATTATTTTAAAATATATTTTAAAAATATGAAGGAAACATGGTGCCAGTTTCTGGACTGGACTCTCACAGAACTTGGCACAGTCATTCTTTGTCCTGAAAAGTCTGCATTTTTCAGTTTTCAGTGAAGAGATTTGTGGCTTGTGTCATGATAAACCAGAGTCCTAATAGTTGTCATTTATCATCCAAAGAGGGACATGGATCTGAAGAACAAGATGATTCCCATTAATGCTTCAGAAAAATGAAACTTGGCTTTTCCTTCCTTTTCTTTAAGAAACCACACTCATAAGCTCTGTAGACTAAAGCTCTTGGAGGGTCAACCTTTCTTAGAAGGTTTCAGCATTTTTAACCCCTTCTTAGAGGGTTTTCTGTGCCTACGAACAATAAGGTCTTGTTTGTGTTCTTCTGGAATAAATGGAAGGTTTGCCATTGATTTAAATGCAGATCATACAAAAATAAAAATGACATCCTTATGCAAGAGACCAAAGGAAAACTACTGAATAGTCTGAATGTTTAAAACCTATAGGAAAACCCAAGAAGAGCTTCAAATTTAGTACTTGGAAAAAAACCCTAGATTTCAAATCTGGCTTATTTACCTCGTAAAAGACTACTGAAATTAAATGTTTAAATGGAGACATTTATGGAACTGACAGATACAACAATTAGAGGTCAGCTGGAAAGATTATCCTAATATTAGTTTTAAAGAAATAAAATTCTTATAAAATTATGTTCATATAAGGAATTAAAGAATGGCTGCAAATTGATGTTTCCAATTAAAAATTTGGATTTTTTTTTTAAATGTTGTTTTTAGACATGGAAATAAATACTTAATTTGTATTTTTTTCCTGTCCTGTACTTCCTTTCCAAAATTAATCTCCCAAAATACAAAGTTCAGTTTCACAAATAGATACATGTTTGTGGGAGAGTCACACAATGGGCAGTGTAAGATTCTGACCTGTGGAGAAAACGTTAGCAGCCTGAAATGCAACTTAAATGCGGCAGAAGCAGCTCATCACCACTGGGAATTAATTCTAAATCTCTGTGTTTGGAAAGTGAGAGACTTCCAGTTGTTTACTTCAAAACTATATGACTTCAAAAAAACTCCAGTTTTTATCTATTTTGAAACTAAAATACTTTGCTACTTTGCTCTTTGCATGCGTTAGTGCTTATTTTGCAAAACAAAGGTATATCTGCAATAACTGAGATGACCAAAAAAAGCAGGCCTGTTCACCCAAGGGTTAATAGTAAGAAATCTGGATAATTTAATTTGTGACTCTCCTTGTTATTTTCATCCTTCTTATAGTGGTTACCTGCACAGCTGCTCTAGGCGTTATAGAAACTGAAATAAATTTTTGTACACACCAATATGGTTCTTTCAGATTCTGAGTACAGCCATGCTAATTATAGTAACTATATTTTAACTGTTAAAATCCCCCTTTAAGATAAGAAAACATAAGCTTTCAGAGTTTAAAAAATGGTATTGCCATTTTACTTCCTTGGGAATTTTAGATCTAGTGAAATTAGAGATTTAAGGTTTTATGCAAGCGTGTAATCATCCATATTCAGTGATTTGGCAGAAGCACAGTGAAAAGTAGAGATAATTCCACCATCCTGTCTCTTCTCAAAGCATGGCTTGGGTAGACCTCTTATACCAAATTAAATAAGCATCTTTGTATTTTTTAAATCTTCTGCATCTTTGCTGACATTGCTTAAAGGTGTGCTAATTACTGTCAGTTGGTGTAATACTGGACACCTGTGACTTGGAATTAGGCAAAGACAACCAATTCATTTTATGTAGGACACTGAACAGGGAGCAGATGGTAATAAGCTTCAGTCAACATCAAGCTGAGGAGGATTCACACCACCAAGCTAGATGTGGAAAACTCAAAATCCCTTGGCTAATCCCATGAGCCAGCCATTCTCCCTAATTGTGTCTTTCCATAAGAAGATGTACTTTACATGTTCCGGTCTCAGCTGAATGAGCAAACATGATTTAATGTACTGACTGTAGGATTTTACTAATCTATTTATTAGTTCCCCTTTCAAGGGAAGTTATAATGATGTGTTTTCACTTAAAGCAATTAGAATGTATTTTTAACAGGGGAAATGACTTAGGTTATAATTACAGAGCATTATGCTGCACTTTTAATGATTTCGCTCTTTAGAAAAATGAACAGTGAGAATCATTTTGCATAAAGTTATTACCTTGCTCTAACAACCTAATACTAACTTCCTTCTCAGGCTGTTGGGTGACCACAACTGCTGGATCAGGGACGTATGTCTTAGACTGAAATAAAAAAGAAGAAAATGAATGAACATTTACAATTGCATCTATAGCAGCTGAAATATTTGAGCCTTTGCATAATTTTGAGTCACAAACAGAGCTAATTTGTGAAGGTTTTACTGCTGTTTTTTTACATTTATAGTTCCCAGTGTTGAATGTTTTAAAATAGAAAATTAAATCCAGTGCTGTAGCAGCAACAAATCTATGAGAGAGTAAAAGCAAGCATGCCTTGTCCTATATGTTCGACAGACAGAAAAGATAGAATAAAAGAAAGGACAAATGCAATTCTACCCCTTTGCCAGGAAAAAAATTATGTGACTCAATGGCTTGGCAAAGAGTTGGTTTAGTCTCATGAGAAAAGTGGGCAATCACAAAATAGTAGATACGGAGCATGGGAGGTAGGTCTTCAGCCTTCTGCATCCAGTGGTTTGCGTGCATTGTGTGATGGGGGAAGTGGCAGCTGCTGTGGAGTCTGGACCAGTACCACAAGAAAATTTCATCCCTTCTCAGCTACAGTGTAGACTCTTCTCTAAGACGGCTATTTGGCAGAGCAGTTTTTGCAATCTTTTTTCTCAAAGTACATTAAGGAAGCTATATACGTTTTCCTAACCCCAAGTCTTTCAGACGGCGTAGAAATTACTGAAATAATTGATAGTCAATAAAAGAGAAGTCTCACATTAGTGAGGTTATCTCAATCAATCCTCTGTACAGAGACCTAACTGAAAAGTGAACTATTATTCTTCTTTTTAATTCTCTGAAATTACCTCACATCAACAAACCTTGCTAGATCCCCTCCTGTGGAAGGTAATTTTCTAAAAGCATGCAAATAAAAAGCAGAAATGGCACTGAGTTGTAAAAGTGAGACAGAATACAGAAAGGTTAGAGATTATGGATTTACAGTCAAATGGTTGGAAACATTAGTCCTTTGACAGTATTGCTGTAATCTCTTAGGTAAATACTTACACTTTTTAGAAATTTCACCGCACAGTGTACATTATTAAAGGGTGCCTTGGCAGTTTGGGCAGACTGAAGGAGGGAGGTTCTAAGGTCTAGGTATTTCAATTAAGAAAGTGGAGACAGCTGCTCATGGCTTTCCTAGACAGGAATTGCATTGGAAGTACATGGGGATGAGCTGGTAAAGTTTGGGCCTTGAATGCATGCCTGAAATATGGGCCTGAGTGCAATGAGAACAAAAGTGTTGCGATTGAACGAGTTCTTAGTGCACTGAAACTGGAAGAAATAGAAGGCTGAGATGGTGGGGAGAAGTAGGGCTAGTAGATAAGGGGAATAGGAAGGGTGCAATAAACAGGTAGATTCATAACACAGCTCAGATCTCTTGCAGACATGTTTCTGATAAGTTAAAAATGAAGTTTAGCTTCATGTATAGTTTTTGTTGAGGTTCCATCACTATCAGATAAAACATGGGTTGTAAATTATGACCTACCTGCATCTCAAAATACTTTCAGTTCTTTAACCCTCTTCTGGCTGACAGAAATATCTTAATTTGGCTATAGACCCACCTTATAACATAGGTGACAGCAGTTTATTAAATTCTCTAGGTTTGGGATGGCTGTTTAAAATGAACTGGCTGGGTGCCACTAGAACCATTTGGCTCTTGTGAAAGTCTATCAAGACTCAACATTTTTGTTGTGAATCCCTGAAAGGGTTACAGGATTTGAGAAAAAAACTGATGCTGGCTCTTGGGGTATGTGGGTGAGCTGGAGTTTTAAAGATGGGAGTGAAGAGCAAGGAAAGCATGGAGATTTGATTCAGAGCAGTTCTGTCAAAGATAGGGAGTCTCTGACAGACAGACCATGTGTTCAATGTGTTATTAATTTTTCCTCCTTTTGCTTTTTACTTTTCTATCACAAGACTGCTATTGTGTAGGCAGCTTGTCAATGTATAATATATTTGAAATTCTCTGATAGGAGCAGAGTGACTAATTGGCTTGGCTGTATTGAAGGCATAACAGTTTGTAGTCAAATTATTTCTTTTGTCAGCTTTAAGATCTGTTCTGAGAAATATACTCTTTGGGGCACTCTTGGAAAAAAAGGTTCTAAAATTTCATCAGAGTTCCGTATCTTGTTAAAAAAGACTCTATGAAGTGCTTTTTTGTTTGTTTTCTCTTCATGAATTATGATCATTATTAATGTGGTAGCTTTTTTCCAGAGCTCTTTTGTTTGTTAACCAATAGTGAAACCTATGCTGTTGGGAATATCAATTTACTATTAGTGTTGCTTAGTCAGTAATGAATGGTGGCAGTAGGCAAAAAATTTTCACTCAACTTCATGTCTAAAACATAGTGTACATTGTATTCCTCTATCCTCTAGGGGCTTTATATTGAATACTGCTGTGGTAAGGCATGTGAAGAGCTCATCCTTTATTTAGATAATTTGTGTTTTCATACAAATAGTATAAGGAATGGGAATGGACATTAAAATCAAGTGTCTATTTTAATATTTGTCTATCCATTCTCTGTCTAAAAGTTGCTGGAAGTAACTAAGGAACTTTGGTGTTATGATTGACTTAAAAAAAAAAACAAACGACAACAAAAATCAAAGCAACACAAACCACAGCAAAAAACCCAAGGATTTGTTGGTTTGTTTGTAAGTATTTGTGTTAGTATTCCAGCTGAACATAGTTTGATCCAGTTTAAGAGGATACTTGAAGCTAGCTCCATGTTTGAATGCTTGACAAACATTTCCTCTGCCTTGCTTTTCTCTCATCTTTCAGTAAGAGTAGAAGCCATGACGGTGCTTGGGAAATTGGTGTGTTGCTATGGAAATAGATGTGATACCACCAGTTTATGCTTCATTGCCAGATCCAATGCGAAGATATAAATGAGAGAGAAATCTCTAAGAAACTCATTCTATACATGGAAAAAAGAAAACACCAAATATTATGAGTTGATTGAGATGTTTTTAATACACCATGGAATTCAGATTATTTTTTTCTATAGCTGATCCATAAAGCACTTGTCTAAATTTTGAGAACTTCAGGTTCTGTGCCTGATTCAAACTGGTCAGACACAAACATATCTCAACCCAGGAATTAGGGTGCTCAACATAGACCTCAAATTACGGCAGAGCTTACATAAATACTCTGTTGTTTTACTGTCCTGGTTTCATCTGGGATAGAGTTAATTTTCTTCCTAGTAGCTGGTACAGTGCTGCGTTTTAGATTTAGAATGAGAACAATGCTAATAACACATGGATGTTTTGGGTTTTGCTAAGCAGTGTTTACACAACGTTAAGGCCTTTGCTCCTCACCCCACCCCACGAGCAAGGAGGGTGGGGGTGCACAAGAATTTGTGAGGGGCACAACCAGGAGGGCTGACCCCAACTGACCAGAGGGATATTCCGTCTTTTATGGCATCATGCTGGGTATATAAGCCAGGGATAAAGCTGGCTGAAATCCACTACTCAGGAATTGGCTGGGCACTGGCCGATGGGTGCTGGGCGAGCAATTGCATTGTGCGTCACTTGTTTAGTGTATTCTAAGTAATTTCTCAAATTGTTGTTCCTGTTGTTGTTTTCTCTTCCATTTCTATCCTATTAAACTGTTGTTATCTAAAACCACAATTTTTTTTTCTCCCAATTTTCACCCCATCCCACTGGCAAGGGAAAGTGAGTGAGTGAGCAGCTGTGGGGTAACCCAGCTACCTGCTGGGTTGAACCGTGACACCTACATTTTCAGTTCCCATGAAATAGAACGATTGTTCTCTAGTAAGCTGCAAGCAAAATCTCTTTACTAAATTCAATAAATTAACAAGGTAATTGATGAAGGAACTGCCAGCAATCATGTTGAAGCTTCTGGTTGGGTAGCTGTGTGTACATGCAGGGGAAAAGGTTCTGTCAAACATTTATTTTGCTTGGTTTGGAAGGATTAAGTGAAGAAACTAGTGGTGGGGTGGGGGAAATCCAGAAGGGGAGAGAAATGGTCATTTCTGAGACTTTCCCAATCTGCTTGTTTTACTGCAAAACAGGAAATATCAGTCCTGTGGGTCTGAACAGGATCATTTATGTATGAGATGAGTGACTTTTAGAGGTTGTCTTTTCTTGGACGTCTCTATCTCTTCCATGTTTTAGTCATTGCTGCTTGAATAGGTGCAAAGTTTCAGGTGTGGAGGTGAAATTCTTGCTCATAAATCAGACAACTGAAGCGCCAGCTTTCAAATCACAGCTGCCATTTTCACTGGTAAAATTCCCTTGTTTTCAGATTTTGACTACCCAGGAGTCTTCTCTGGAGACTTAATACTAATTATTTCATTCTATCTGAAAAATGGGTCTTCAGTGACATGAGATGGAAATTTAATTCTTCTTTCCTTTCAATTCTCGTAAATCAAATTATTTTTTCCAGTTTGTATTTAGTTGTGGATAGTTGCTTCCCTGGGGTGTGGTGAATACCACATCAAGAGAAAAGAAGCAGGGTAACATGAAAAGGAGGATAGTAAATTTCACTTTATTTATATATTTGCCGCTATCACATTTTCTTCAAGGAATCTACTATTGGGATTTGAAAATGGAAATATTTTTTAAAGTTTTTTATTGCTTCTGGTATATCTGTCTACATGTCAGTAGGCTGAAGCAATTTGTTCTGCCTGTCTTCAGCAGTACTTGTGGTTGTTTAGGTAAGAAGTGAAAGACATAAAGTCTAGCTATTCATCCTAGGTGTCATCACAAAGTCTTTGCCCTGTTCATTCAGCCAGAATTAATTGCAGATGATGTACAGGAAATCAGATTTTTGGGATGCTTAGAAGTAAATTCTATTTTCTATTTAAGCAGTAATTTACATCTGTGGAATTACACCAGTCTCAGACACTTAGGACTCCTGGATTGGTAATGAAAATGTCTAAAATACAACAGAAGAAGATTTTAAGATCAATGCAATTTCAACAATGTCCCTTGTAGTTTGAAAAGTGTTGAATATTTTTTTTTGTATTTGTCAGAAAGCAGTTGATTTGATCCTAGCCCTCTAGCCTAGGTTGTGATATAATTTTATGATGGATGCTGCCATCAAAACCACTGCTACAGCAGTGGCAGGACTTACGACCTGATATAGAAAAGAAGAGCCAGGTGCCATTACAGAAAAAGCCCCACCTTAATTTAAAATCCTGTATGTTGGCCATATACTATTTTTTCTCGAAAATTTAACAAAATGGTTCTACTTAATCTGTGCAGGATACTGGTTATCCTAGACTGGTAGTAAAAGGTACAAATTCTGAACTTTCCCAAAAATGTCATGGTACAAATATGTACCATGGTACAAATATGATGATGTGATCAAAACTTCAAAAACTTTTGAACAAGAAGTACATTGTGTAGTGGAAAGTAAAAGCACACATTTTTATGATAGTGTGATCCCAGATACAGGGTTATTTCTGTCCCTTCATAATTTCAGAAGAATGGAAACCACAACTCCAGTGTTTGCAGTCTAATTTCTATTCAGCTTTTGTTCAGAGCCTGACATCTGCATGCATGTTTTGATCTGTGCTACGTTTCGACTGAAAAGATGAGGGCAGAGAATTATGCAACTCAGAGGCATAAAGCCTGATGGATTAAAAGAAAATGCATATTCTTACTTTGGACAAAGCAACACTAAACTTTTCTCTAGAAATTACTGAACCTTAATCTTGAGACATTGTAATCATATTTTACCTCTATATAGTGGGCCAAAACCATTGTTAAAAGACCCTTGCTTTCACTGAAGTTAAAAATAATAAGATTTTTAGGAAATCCTTTATTTGGAAGGGAGAAAGTTGAGTTTCAGCTTGGGAGGAGAAAGAGCTCCCATCCTAAATTACTTTTTCAAAAATGCAATGAAAAGTTTTGTTGCTGAGAAGAAGGTAGCAATTTAAAAATTGGGGAGGGGAAATGGGAAGAGAAGACTAAGGAGGTGAAAAGAGAAAATTAAGGGAAAAGCACACTGTATTAATGCTTTCTAGAGTTTCAGAAGTAGTCCTTGATAGAGAATTGCCTTTGCTTGAGAATCCTGCTTTCAAGGTGTACAAGTGGAGAAACTTCTTGTAGGCTCTGTGGACCAATTTTGCTTCAGCTCACTGAATTCCAGTTTTAAAGATAACAGAGGGCAGGACTGAGAAGAATAAAAAGGCTGTCTGTTTAAAGAAAGAGATTTTCTCTGAGAAATTCCTCACAGAGAAAATTATAACTCTAAGAGAAAATTTGAGCATTTAAGGTTGAATTGAGTCACTAATTCACTTATTCATAGGATCATGGAGGTCAGCTAGTCCAACACCCCAGAGTGAGACTGTTAACTACTGATATGTGATTTTAAAATAATCTCAGCTATTGTATCAAGTTTTGCTGTTCACAGTTTGCAGGAATTCTCTGCAGCAGTAATGATAAGGATACTAAAATAGATTTCTTAATGTAAGCACTCTCTTAAAACACATGCACCATCTCTTATGCACCATTTCTTATGTTCTAAGAAATTCTAATCACCTGTAGCAAAACTGGGGAGTACTGCTCTAGAAATTAAAAACTTCAGCCAGAAATGCGTGCAAGTGCTTATATTTTAATAACATATACTTTGTTTAAATTCTCTGTGCTAATTAATTTTCCTCTTGAAGTGCCTATAAATGAGTTAAATTAGTTAAATTTTGACATCTTCTGTACCTTCATTTTGAGAGTATGCCTTCTCCCCAGTAAAGCCTCTGAGTAAAGGTATACACACACACACTGAGACATTTAATCGTGGGTGTATTTTTAGAACAGACACCCACTTATATAATTGACTTGGATCTCTGGAGAAGTGGTGTAGTGTTGTTAAAAAGTTCAGTGACAAGTAGAATGACACAACGTGCACAACCTTAAAGGAATTAAATATGTGTTGTACTGTGTTACTGAATTAGCTTATAGTCACCGAGGGATTTTTTTTATGGTTTACCTTGCTTTTTCTGAAAAAAACATCAAAGACTTATAGTTCGAAAATTAAACTATTCTTTTCTCTTTCTAGGCATGGGGGAAAGGGAGAGAACTTATAACTTTTCTTTTAAAATAATTGTAAATAAGCAGTAAGACTCTCAAGACAAAGCTGAGAACATTATCCAAAGTTTGTGCTGGACAAAAAATTTATTACCTTACCCAATTAAATATATTCTAGTTAGTCCTCGGCAAAATTATTTAGTTAGTCCTAGGCAGACTTATATAGCTTCAATTTTTATTGGAAGTGATTTAAAAACTTCTGGAACTAAAGATTGAAATAAAAAATATGTGGCCTTCTCACAATTTCTGGATGCTGAAGACCACAGAAAGACAAGCTGAATATAAGTGGACTACTTGGTGTAAATTCTGTCAGGACAATTCTAATGCTTCTAAAATATTAATAATACTGTGCCTATAGAAAGAATTTGTCCCAAAAATCAGCTCTAGTATTGATAGGTATATCTTGTAAAAACATTTTTCCTAATTTTCTACTATGTTTTTATTGTGAATTTTTTGTTAGCAGTGGTCAAAAAAAGAAAAATCTGATAAGAAACCAGGAAAATATTTATGTAGACCTGTTAAGAGTAAATCTGACCACCCAACTTAATGACAGTATTTTGAAGCCAAGCTTGGCTCAGTTTTGTGAAATAGACCATTGCTCTCTTTTCTTCTGTTCGCTGCCTGTGGTCAGTGGGAATATTGCTCTCACTTCCTTTTGAGCAAGCCTTTCATCTGCAAAAGATGTCTGGAAAAGTTTCATATAAGACATGGAAACCACGTAGTGAACTCTGCTATTACTTTCCACAAAGACCAAGGTTTGAAAAAATGAAAACCCCCGTAGACCTCCTGTCTTCCAATGCTTGCACCATTGAAAACTACATTTTAGTTTCTGCAGCCTTCAGAAACAAGGATAGGGGCATCAAAAAGATCTACAAAACATTTTAAAGCACATTACACTAAAGCAAGTATTGTAGGATGATGTTTGCTTATGATTAAGAATAGGAAATTTCAGCTGTGTATGTAGAAAGAATCAGACAGGCTCCACTATGGCATTGCACAGTGTATCTGGTGGACATATCTTGTGAGATAATATTATATTTTATATATATTATATATAGAATTAAGAATTAATATTAAGAATATAATAATAATATTCTTCAGCTGCTGTGCTGCTAATAATAAAAGAATGGGGACAGTTCATAGAAGAAAGGAATTCGTGTTGTATGCAACAATAGAAATAGCAGCAGAAACGTAACCATAGAGAGAGGTAGAACTCTGTGAACAAGTTAAAAAAAAATCACTGTAAATAGGGCTGATCTTCCATTATAAACCTTCTCCATTTATGTAATATTTTATTAATTTATGAAGTCTTAGAGCTTAAATCTAGCATAAACCAAGACTGAACTAATTTGAAGTTATTATTGAAAGATATTTAAAAGTCCAGCAGGGCAGACTTAAGAAGACCATAGGGAAAACAGTAGGAACCAGGGACTTGTTAATTTGAAAGGTAGATGAGCCAAAGGAAGAATTACATATTGTGTGTTGAGAAGAATAGAGCTATATCCTCCTAAAGAAAAATAGAACAAAAGCCTCTGCCATCAAAAAGTAAGATGGTGCAGCATCCTCAATTGCTGAGTGTCACGGTGGCTGTCTTGCTGTGACCTGATGCTGTGATTTCACTGGTGAATGCTGCATTGAATTAACGTGTCTTCACCTGAACAGCTCTCTGCTGATAGATTCCTTATAATATATGTTAAAATTTCAAAAGCCGGTAGTGGAATGTACTATAACAAGTGATTTCGAGTAAAATGCAAAAATCCTTTCATGCAGATGTTAGCTGCAAGAATTAGAATTTGCTATGGGACAAGGCTCATAAACTAAATCACAATAAAAACTCTCCAAAGCACAGTGGCTATGTATTAGCCTCTGAGCACCTATGAAATAGAACTGTGAATGTGAAATGTCCAGTATTTTCTCTCCATGTGACTCCTCAGTAAGGAAATTATTTTGATCCTAGTGAGCCAGTACCATAAGGACAAGAAGAAAAACTGTCACACTTCAAATATCTCCTTAGATATAGATTGTGTGATGAATACAGAAGGAGTAGCAGGCACCTATTACATGGCTCTCTGCAGCTGAAGGAGGCAGGGCTCAGTGACTTGCACATTTTCTCTCATTCATCTATGCCCAACTCTTACCTAACTCTCTTTTGGTTCATATGCAAGGGTCATTTAAGTGCACACTTTAAAGCAAAAAGGAATGTGTAGCAATTGCTGCTCTGCAGTGCTGGACTTAGACCTGTCTGTATCGAAGCAAGAGTTTTAATGACCACATATTCAGAGTTGCTTGGATTAATTTCTGAGATACTGGAAATAAAACTGTGATTTTAGAAACCTTTTTATGATATGCATCTGTTGGGGAGTGGCCCTAGTATGTGTTGATTAACATGCAGAGACAGAATTTATCTGCTGCTATCAGCATGTATTATCTGATATATAGATAATGTAAATATATACCTAATGTAAAACACCTCTCAAACTCTGAATTGTTTAGTGAGGATGACTTAGATTTCCAGTGTTCTTTTATTCAATCTTATGCTGAAAACTTCCTGTCTCTCCTCCCTACCCCACCTCCAAATCAGAAACTTTATTTTTAAGGTATTGAAAATCATTTGGGAGTTCTCACCATGACTGTTCTAAATAAAATCAGTCAAGAAGGTGCACTTTCTGTGCACTCCTGCTGTGTAAGACAGCAACTGTGGTGACCTAGTCAAAAGCAACCACAGACAGAAATTCTTGAAGATGCTAAGGGTTGGTCTTAATACTTTGCTTATTTAGCTGTTCTAATACTAAAAAATATAATAAAGTTGTTAGTCCATTCTCTCACAGTATCTGAATTTACAGAATTCTGTATTATACAGAATTTGGCAAATTTTTTGTAATTCATGATTCATAGCATGTTCTTACTCAGAGTGGTTATTAATAAAGGTAATCATTCCATTAAACCTACTGGGTATTTTCCATAAAATCTGCATATTTTGTATTGTAACCGTAGTTTTCTGCTGACTTTTTACATGGAAAGGTTGCTTAACAAGAAGCTGACTTGCTGTGGTTTGGTAGTTTGCTCATTGCTGTCACTGTATAATAAAGCTATATCTGTAACAAGCTACCTACGTTTTCAGTCTTAAACTCTTACTAAGACTTCAGAACTAAGACAGAAATTATTACTGCAAAACCAGATGTTGCTTCTGGTAGAATTAATACTAGTGAGTACACAGCATTACTACCCTGCTTCTCTTTTATATTAGACTGCACATCACAGCTTCATATCTTATATCTGATACCGTCTCAGCAGTGTCAGGAAGTGAGAAGGGAGCAACACAACTTTCTGCTCTTGTGCTATATGCACTTTTAATACTGAAAGTGAGAAAAGGTACTTGTGTTAGGTACTCTTGAACCAACATGTTAGATGTTTATACTCTGTTAAATTGGACCAGAAATGCTAGAACTTTTTTTTTTTCTCTCCTTCCACCCACTCCTGCCCTCAGGTGGTCCCCAGAGCACAGAAAATCAATGTGCTTTCTATTTCTAAGTGGCTGACGAGACTATACAAATAAATAGCATCAGTTGGGTAGACTAATAATTTTCTTCTGCCCATGGGAAATAGTTGTAGAAGGACAATCTTAGCTCCTGCAAGTTCTGGAATGCTGCTGATAATCAGTGAAAGTAGGGGGAGGGATGGGAAAGTTGTTTTGAGAGGGCTTTTCCTCTTAGATAATAGTATTAGCCTAGTGGGATGACCATAACTCCTTTAACAAAGAAATTGATCTTTGATCTATGAGGCCTTGAGTGTTACCAGTTTGGGTCTGAGCCAAAGCGCACTAAAGCACGACTTCTGTGGACTCACCTGAACACATTTTGGGTGAATCTCTCAAGCAGTTCAGGGCAGATTTTTTGGAGACCTATCACAGGTACAGAGCAGGGAATTCAGAGTGGTCTTTTGGACTTAGGAAGTTTGGGTTTGGAAACCATCTGCTTTTCTTCTGCTTTATTTCCCTGGGGTCGTAAGAACATGGCTCCTAATCCCCTGTAGTAGCTATTTCCCCACAGGACATACTGTCTGGGAATGTAACATACCAGCTGCATTTGTGTTCTGAGGCAAGCTATTTCATGCTATTTTTCATTGAGTAAAAGCTGTCTTTATCTGTTAAAAATTTGCTGTTGCAACAAAAGCTGTACAGAACCGGTGTTGGTAGTTACAAGAGCTAAGGGCTATAGCTTTTTCTTCCAAATCCTCTTAGTTGTGTGTAAAAGCATTTGTTTTCTCATCCTTTTCTTGCTTTGGATTACATCTTTATTTGTTACAATATTGATGCACTGTAATAGCAGACTGCTAACATCTTTAAGCAGAGGTTGTCTGGAAATACAGTAAAATAAGTAGCACAAGAGTGGCAGAAAGCAAATTACAAAAATAAAAATAAAAAATATAAATGTGCTTATAAAAATGAAGCAGAGATTGAAATATGTATCTTTCTGTCTGCATTCGTCTGAAAGTTACAACACCCAGAGCAAGTGCTGGTTGGGACTTTTTTGGGTGTTTGGTTTGATTTTTGTTTGGGGTTTTTTTTGTTTGTTTGTTTGTTTTGTTGTTGTTGTTTTTGGGGGGTTTTTTGTTGGTTTTTTTTCTAATTCAAGGTAATTCTGTGCATAAATATTGCAGGAAATTTCAGTGAATTACTCCATTTTAGTATCCATTTAATCTCTGTAGCAGACGATTCTTGCTAACTCTGAGCTTTTAACTATTTCCACTTACCACAAGATGTGAATTCATCTTCCTCCCCTGCAGTTAATTTAAACGTAAGAAGTAATGAAGGTCCTTGGGGCATGATAGCATCTCTTATAACTATGATTCTTTGTCAGGAGGAGATTTAACCTATAGGTTACAGTAATGCAGGTGATCAAATGCCAGTGCTGAAATTAGATATGCTCTTGAACATTTGTATGGTCCTGCTCAACCCCTGCTGCAGCCTTCATTTTGCAGAACACCTTATTTTCTGTGTAAGATTAATTTCTCCATAAAATCTAGTGGCCATGTCATAGCACTTAAAGGGGATTCAAAGTGGAATATCTAAATACAATAAAAAAAAAAAAAAGGATTAATTTGGTTTGTAGGAAACCAACATGACTGAGTCACGCAACCTGGTATTTCAGAGGTTTTATTGAATATGCCATAGATAAATACCATTTTTAAAATCTGTTCCTGTTCTGTGGTACAGTGTATCAAAATATGTTTGAAGAGCTTTTCTTCTACACTGGCATTCATATATTCTTTAGTCTCACTGTATAAACATGATGCACACACTTGATGCATACCTGTGTGCCCGGGGGAGTGACCAGGCATTTAATAGAGTCACTTACAGATTACAGTGGGCTTTCACACATTTACATCACTGTGGCTGGGTTTGCAAGGTTTTCTCAATAAATGCTGAAATGACAGAATGTGTCAAAGAATAAATAAAAGGCTCTAACTTTCCTATTCTCCTCTGAGGATCAATTGCTGTTTGCAATTATACTCTTACGTAAACATACAATGGCACTTACAGTCAGCTCTCATTGTTTTTTCTTTACAAAAAATGCTTTAGACTTAGTGCTGTGCTCAGCTATGTTAAATCCCATGCAAAGCAAACTTTTCACTTATTTTGTCAGCCAAAACAACAGCATCCTGAGGACTTTGAACCTTTGCTAAGATGGGTTTCTCTGCAATAATGTAGAGAAAAGATAAATGGTCAGAGGGCTGGAGCACCCTCCTATGAAGACAGGCTGAGAGTTCAGGTTATTTGACCTGAAGAAGAGAAGGCTCTGGGGAGAGCTTAGACAACCTTCCAGTAGCTAAAGAGGGCAAGAGGGCCTTCAAGAGAGATGGAACAGGACTTTTTACAGGGACATATATTGATAGGACAAGGGGGTGTGGCTTTAAACTGAAAGAGAGTAACTTTAGACTAGATATTAGGAAGAAATTCTTTATTATGAGGATGGTGAGACACAGAAAAGCTGTGAGTGCCGCATCCCTGGAAGTGTTCAAGGCCAGGCTGGATGGTGCTTTGAGAAAGCTGGTCTAGTTGGAGGGGTCCCTGCCCCCCATGGGGTGTGTGTGGGGAGTGGGTTGGAACTAGATGATCTTTAAAGTCCCTTCCAACCCAAACTGCTCTATGATTCCATATGTTAGAAAATCTAAATGATGTAAACCTGAGGAATAATTTTGGATTCTGAAGATAAATTTGAGCTTGTAACCCTCTAAACTGGAGCTGTAAAAATTATTTGAGTTTTTTCCCCTTGGTAGTATAGAACAGATGTCTGTGATTACTGTTTTGTTCTGAAGCTCTGCTTCATTTTAAGGTACTCCGTTGCATGTGTTTGATTTTTTAACACTTACTTTCACAAATCCCTTCCTTCCTGACATAAAGTACTAAGCATCTGAGCTGATCGATACCATCTTCCAGTGTGTGTTATTTCAGCTTGTGTGTAACAGTCTGAATTTTGTTTTCTAGAGACATAAATAAGAATTCTATCTCAATAACTTGTTTGTTTCTCAGCATTAGGTTCCCTTGTAGGTACAATACATACCTTTAATTTTTTCAAAAAGTGATGACTGTCTACAAAATATGCGTAAAAGATACCATGTTTCAGCTTAATAAGCTCATCCGTGGAAGAAATATAGTGATATTTCCATTATTTGTATGTGTATTTATAGTATTAAAAATAAAGTCCTAGTTTTCTTCTCTAAATATTGCTTTCCATTCAGTATATCAAACTATCCTTTGTGGTTTTTCAAATTCAGGTGGACTATGTTTACTTGTAACTAATTAGGTAAAACATTTTTTAAAAAGTGGGATTTCCACTTAGCAAAACCCTTCAGATGAGTTAACTAAGGTAGGTATTCCAGTTCAGTTTGAGAATTTACTCAAATTTAATATTAAAATATTGCAAAACCATAGCTTTGCTGGTATTTTTTTCTGATTGAGAAAAGTACGTGTAGGAGGAGATATCAACATACATGGGTACATAATTATTCTTAAGTAGATGCTGCACATTCCGCTTAAGCTCAGTGAAATGCTTGAGATTTTTTTCAGCATAATAATTTCTTTTAAAAATATTGCAAGCTCTGGGATTTTTCTGCTGGATGTGTGCTACAACTGTTGAAACCAAATTTTTTCTTCTGGTTTCGAGGGCGTTTTTTTGTCATCAACTCTGAGGCCAGATATGAAGTGAGCAGTTTTAGTTTCCCTCGAAAAGGATCACTGCAGTTAGTCTTGCCAAAACTGAGTCAGAGATGTATAAAGCCAAAAGAAATGGCTACTGGAACTGATTTTTTTAAATAATCATAAGATCAAATCAGATGTAAGTTATAAATTCTGCTGACCCGCAGACTGCTGTGGAGTCAGATGTGTTATTTGTGTAGGTTGTCCTTCTGCCCTTGAATTGCCCTGATGGTACTTTAAAACAAAGCAACAGTGGGGAGGTTTTAAACTGTGAGTGCTTAAGGACTGATGAAGTCATATAACACTTTTTACAGGAATACAAGGTGCAGATCTATTCAGATATGTATCCTCTGCTCTCTTTTAAACACATAAAAATAAAAAGCCTTTGGATTCCATGAGTAAAGTGTTTGCATGATGCACAGAGTAGTTTAGCTACTAGAGGAATAGTTGGAAAATTGCTATGGTGTACTTTGATTTCACATAAATCCCTAATAATAAAATAAATCCTTTCATGGATTACATGTATAGCCTGTGACTATAACACCATAAATTATAGTATATTATAAGCATCTATATGAATCTATAATGGCATGTTATGGCAGCAAAAAGATGACGTGTGTATACTATAACTGGGTGAATTGTCCCTAATCATCTCTCTCTAACCATCCTAATTGTCAGACTGCAATCAAGCCCACAAGGATTGATCTAATCTTAGATGAAACAGTTTGTAGCAGATGTTTCTTTATTTCTTCAATTCCTAACTTTAAATGCCAGCAGATTTGCAATGTGCAAAATATTAGTAATATAAAAAATGCTATCAAAAATTTTAGGATTTGAACTATGATACTAAAATTATCTAACACCTAATTGTATTGTTGCAGAAGGTCATGCTCCAAGCTATGTAAACTAGAAGTATAACCTTGCTCCCTAATTTGGATGATGAAATGAAGCTCAAGGGTACATGCAAGGTTATCATATATGAGGAATGTTTCCCTGCTGAATAGCATTCGTAGCATACTTTCGGACAATATTTCTCATTAATGACACTGCTAGTCATTTTTTTGGTATATATTTGTGGGATTTCTTTAATCCTGACTTTACAGCTTAAACAGCTTTGCTTTTATTGTGGTTGCTTTGTGGTAGGTAGTTTGGTAACATTTGAAGAAATTACATTGAAATAGGCAAGAGCAGGTGGAGAGTTAGACTCAATTTAAAAAAAAAAAAAAAAAAGTGAAACTACCCAGGCTTATTGTATCTTGTGGTGAAGTCTCAGCCCCACATCCCAGAGCTGCTGACAGAAGCAGGTAAGCTCTTGCTTCTGAGCAGAGCTGTGCATTCTTGTCGCCTCTCCTGTTTGGGTGCTGGATATCAGATGGCTGTGGAGTACCTCTGCCCTGCTGCTGGGGGACAGATGAGTTCCCAGCAGTGTGGTAAAGGAGCAGGAGCTGGCCTCAATTCCCTGCCACTCTGCACCCTCTGTGCTAATTTGGGAGCTCAGTGCTTGCAGCAGTGCTCCGCCTCTCTTGCTTCTTCATACGAACATAAATTTTGCCACCCAAAATGCACCCAATCAGTGCAGTGGGAACTGTATTTCATTTCTACTGTCAAAAAGGTAGGCATTAAAGTCAGAGCTGTTCAAGTGTTGGTAGCTCAGGTGTTGGTAGCTCAGGGAAGTGCATTGCAACAACGAGGTGGTTTTGGTTTGTAGTTCGGGCTTTTTTTTTCTGTTGAATTGACTCAGCAGTAGCTTAGATCCTGTAACTTGCTCTTTAGGCTGAGGTATGGATCCCCATTTTCCTCCTGAGCCTTTTTATAGATATTAACTGTGTTTCAATTTCTCCTAAATTTTACTTGAATGTGTGACAAGTGTAGTTTCACTGAAGCAGTAAGGTGTCATCTCTTGTCTCTCTTCCCTTAGCCAAATTATCTACAGAATCAAAAAATGGTAGGTGTCAAAACAATGGTTAAATATTACTTTACTGTGGCAACTATTTTTATTTTTCTCATTATGAATGCTATATTTTTAAGTTCTGACTACATTTTTTAATCTCACAACAAACTGCATTTCTTTTGCATACCCCATAGAAATAACAATTTCTAATGGAGATAACTAGTGAAGTAAACTTGAACACATTAATCTTTTAGTGTTTTTAATGCCTATGCTGCAGATGTTGTCTTGTCAAACAGGAGAGCAATGCACACAGCAAGTCAGGGATGAGAAATCAACTAGCCTTTCCTGCAGATAATGAGATGTAAATGCAGAACTGAATATTATTATGTTGTTGTCTTCCTGGGAGAAAATTTGATGGGTTATGCTAGCAAAAAGCTCCATGAGTGATGCTTCAGTGCCTGTCCTGGTCAGTGATGGTTTCTGTTAGTAATTAGGAGCTGACTCATTGCTGTTTCTCTCAAGAGACAAATGTTTCTACAGCTAGTGGCAGAAAATTAGATGGTTTTCCAATATACCCAAGAAAGCTGCTGTTTGTACTGTCTTTTGGATAGGTGCAGGGAGATTTCAGAGCATCTGAAGTGATTTGGAAAAAAAGCTTATAGTGTTGTAACTTTATTAAAAAAAAAGCATGGGGGATTTTTTTCTGCATCTGATTTCTGTTTGGTTGTTTGAGAGTGAAATTTCTGGAGTAACATGTAGAAAGTTGTCAATAAAAATCCCTTCTCTAAATATTAGTGATGACTGGGAAAGCTTTATTTGCTACAGCTGTGGATAAAAAGAAATGTGAATCTCAAAAGCATTCATTGTAAATGACCAGGAAAAGGCCTTAGCAATCTCTGGAAAATGGAAAATCATACATAAGATTTCCACTATAAATCAATTATTTAAAATCATTTTAGAAAAGGGGAAAATACTTTCTTCTTTCTGAAAAAAAGATCTAGCCAGTGGATTTCCTGCAATATGTATTTTAATGGTTTTTTTATGAACAGCCACGTCAACAGTAAAACAGAATTGTATGATGTGATGATGAAAAGTAATGGCCCATTCAGAGGCCAAATTTTTGCATATATTAGTCAAGAATATTAAAAACATGATCATGCTGGAAATGTGAGCTGAGCAGTGTCCTACATTAAACAGAAGAAAAAGTATCAAAATAAGACTAAATAAGAGATTTCATAATTATTGATCTGTTGCAGTGTTTCATGTTAAGTATAAAAGAAAGGATATCTGAAGATTAATAGAAACGTATCAGCATTAGAAGTCAAATTTCTGACTGGAAAGATTTCAGAAATCATTTGAGGGGAGTGATAAGGTTATATTATTCCAGGTTCTGGAATCCTCTCAGTAACAAGATGAGGCTGCTCGGGGTCCATCTTGAGGAAAGGGGCTTCTCTCCCCTGCAAGCTCATACAATGCAATCAAAATCATTCCCACATGCTATCGCAAGGGGCAACCTAATCAGTTCTCCCCAGACCACAAGTGTGCTCAGTTATTGCCATGGCTTACTGATACATAATTGCACAATATCCTGGGTTATAGAATCTGGAGGAATATTTTTTTTTTTTTGTGCTTTGCCCATCTCGTAAAACTGAGATAGGAAGGGTGTTGTTTAAAGAGGTTCTGCTATGCCTAAGGCTCTGCAGGTAATTTCAATAGAATGCTTCTCAAGTTTGTAATGAACAAGTTTTTTCTAATTGATACAGTAATAAAGCATGTACTTAAACTAAGCATGTACTAAACCCAGCATGTACTTAATGCCATCTTCCTGAATTTCTCCAGTAAAAAATGAAATGACATTATGGGGCAGACTTTGTGTTCTTTGCCCCGATACAAAATTTTAAAATCGTATTTGTTGAACAGTGAGTGCTCATCCAAGGATATAACCCTGATTAAATGATCAAATATTTGACATTTCTTCAACTAAGCACATGTCTCACAGGAAGGAAAACAGTCTCACAGGAAATACTAAGTATTATGGAGACAGCTCAGTGAGTGGTTCTAATTTTCTCAGTTCTGAAAGGGCTGATGTGATTTCTCTCACAATGGCTTCTCCAATTATCTGAGGACTTTAGAAGTCTTTCAGAAGTTTTGATTACAGCCAATGGCATGCTAAAGTAGGCCAGGGATAAAAGAGTATCTCACAGTTCGTGAATAATTGAGTAGGTTTCTGTATAACAATGAGGTGCCTTATGAAAGGCAAATGTTTGTTTGCTGTGTGCTCACATCTGCACCTATTTATTCATATTTATAGGTAAATTCATATGCTAATGCTTTTTCAAACACTAAGATACAAAGTGTCTGTTGGCATAATAAGGTAAAATGCTGCTGAAATGCAATGGAATTGTGTATGTTTATACCAGCTTTAAAATTAGGTTGCAAAAAAAAAAAATCTGAAAGCACGGATGTATCTTGGCATATGTACATAGAATATCAGGAGTCCTCTTTGGGCCATTTCATTCTTCAGATCTCTCCTCTTCTTAAAGGTCTGGGAAAAACAGATGCCGATAAATTGAAGCAGTTACAGTCTAAAGACAAACTTATGTTTTTCTCCTCTTGCTATTCAGTGTTCTTTAAAAGCAAAGGCTGTTCATTCCTGCAGTTTGTTGCTGAAGCCTTTGAATTCATCTTGGTTCTGAAATATGTGAGAAGGCCTGATGAGGATCATCCTTAAAGATAACTAGCATCCAGCCCTGATATTTGATGGTAGTTCTCAGTAATAAGGAGGTCAAACCCTTCCTCTAGAATTTCATCAGCTTATCTGCAAAACCTCAAACTCACTTTCACACTGTTCCAAATTGATATCCAGTGAAAAAAGGACTGAAGCCATCATTTGTCTGAACCTGCTCATTTGTCACTAAAGGAAGTGCTTTGGAATATGCATTAGATGACCTTTGATCTAGAAAATGTTCTCATCCTCACAGGGAGAGATCTGACTCCATGACTGTGATGTCTAGTTTGCCATTTTTTAGGGATATTTGTAATGTACTGGATCTAACTGATACTTCTCATTGCAAAAAAAATATGACCCTCCCATATATACATATATACATATATACACATAGAAAAAATCTTTTTTAAAAACCACAAACAAACAGGCAAAGAAAAACCAAAAAAACCCATCCACCAACCTTTGAAAAACTTCTGTTAATTGACACAAATTATTGGTTTCATTGTCACCAGCTGTCAAAAATTCAGGTCATCTGTAAAATGCAGATTCCATGGCCATGCTAAGACCCAACACCAAGATGATGACTTGAGTTAGTGGTCTGGCTTTTCTAAAGAGAATTTTTTGAGAACTGTAAGACACTGAAGGCACATAACGAAAATAATGAAATCAAGAAAATATTTGAAATTATGATAGCGGTTTTTACCTTGATAAAGAACTTCCTAGGAAAAGACTTTCCTGAGAGGAAGAGAAGTGAACTGAAACTACACATAGACTAAAAAAACCACCCAAGATCCCAGAAGAGCCAGGAGTTTTATTTAAAGTGACATTTTTATTGAATGAATAAATATGTCCCTTTTGGACAGTCAGTGGTGCTGGTTTTTAGTAAGGTCAAAATAGTGTGAATATTCTATATCTTTGTGTGTGGAACTTTTCACACTACAAAATTATGTAGAGTTTATATGTTTAATCAAGAAATAACTGTGGGAGCAGTGCTATAGTTTTGGTAAAGTCAAGTTGCAACACAGCCAAGATGTGATTTGAAGAAAGTACTATCTAATAAAGTTGGTTTATGATGTCCCAAAGTGTAATGTCATTTTTTTTTCAGGAGATATGATATTGTCTTTGCTTTCCCTCAGGATAGGTGAAGTAATTTCTGAGATAGAAAGTATGGTTGTACAGTTGCCACTTTACAACCTTAGTAGAAAAAGCCTAAAAGTTGTATGCTTTGTAAGAAGTATACTTGCAGAGGATTTAATTGCATACCATGTTTTCTTCTTAAAGTCTTCATAATTAAACATTGATACTGTAGCCCAATGGTAGGGCTTTAAAAGAAAACACTTATTTTGACTGATACCATTCATCTTAGATAGTGGCAACATGATAGTGTCAGTAGTATTATATCATAATGTGGTTAATTAAGCTTAATTGTTTTAATGACACTACATTTTTTGCTTGTACTCAGTTTAGACAGCTGACTGAGGGGAAAACTCTAATTTCCTTGGGTTTTTTAAATTATTTAGTATTTTGGTAATGGGAGGTATGGTTGATCCAAATTTAATAGTACTGTATTTCTTGTGCTGTGTCATTAAATTTTGTAGAATTTGTAGTGAATTAAGGCACTTCACATATGGCCAGTGGAATCATTAAGTACTATTGGATTTGGGACTTTTTTCAGTGTATCCTTGAATTAATAACATAAAATTACATATGGTATTGTTTATAGAGCTGTCCAAGTACTGAAGAGAAAAATGAAGTAAACTGCTGCCATAGATTATAAAACTAGATTGATATCTAATCTCTTACTTGCATAATATAGTCTAGAGGATTATCATTAATCAGCTTCTCTTTGAACTGCAAATGTATGATTATTTGATAATTCAATTCTTGTTTTAAAATTCTGGTTATGGCAATATGATCAGAATGCTTGGTAGGTAGTCTAATAAAGTCCTCTTGTTTAAAAATGCTTTTTAAAGCAAAATCTAGTGTGTTTCTCATTA
Organism: Promerops cafer; assembly: GCA_013398275.1. NCBI lineage: Eukaryota > Metazoa > Chordata > Aves > Passeriformes > Nectariniidae > Promerops > Promerops cafer. Next base: position 1,057,429 of record VZSE01015197.1, read on the forward strand.
AAATTTCTGGGAGGATTTTATGTTTCACTACATGTACCCAAAGTTTATCAATTGGCATACTTTTTCCTTAGAAAGTTTGCCATTGAACTAGGTGAGAGAACTAGATGTTGTTGTCCAGAAATGGTCACATTAGTTCTTACTTCAGCCTTCTGTTTTCTGTGTACACAATGATGGTAAAGGTGATTACTGTGTTCTGTTAAAAGCTGCAATGAGTGTTTCTCAACTGTATTAATCCTCTCATAGAAAAAGAAGACAGGCAAATGTGAAAGCTAGAAATGCGTGGAGTGATTTCTGAAAGAACTCTCTCTAATGATAGTCTTACAATGCTTTTCATATTCAAAGTTCGTGGATTTACTTGCATCTCAGGAATTGTCAATTTTGGCAGTAATGACAGAAATTGAAGCAAAAAAGTTTACAAAGGATTGGAAATCAATATGTATAAATTGACAAACTGGTATACATGTGTAGAAATAATTGATTCTCACAGGATTTTCCAGACTCTTAAAGTAAAACACTGTCATTTTAAAATTTCTTCCTAAGTCAGTTCTGTAACTGAATACATTTGTAATACTGTCCACCTTTAAAGCAAAACTAATAGAATCTATTGATTTTGTTCACAGATTTTTAGGCGTTGTTGGTTGGTTTTCAAGAAGGCTTCCAGTAAAGGACCCAGGAGGCTAGAAAAATTTCCAGATGAGAAGGCAGCATATTTCAGGAACTTTCACAAGGTAAGTCATGCCTTTCTCGTGAACTGAAGCACTGCCTGTTTACTACTCTTCCTTGGGAAGGGTATGTTCTTGCTATATCTGGTTTGCAAACAATACAGTGAAAGCCTTGTTGAAAACCTAATGCTGGCAATAAAAGAAGAGTAAAACATCCGTAAGTCTCAGCGATGTAGGTTAGATATCTCAGGTTTTTTCCAGATAAGCACAAAATCCTCAATGTATTTGAAGCAACAGAATGATGATTTTTTAGTTAAACACTCGTAGTTTGGAAATATGTAAAATTGGCTGCCTATTCAAGTAGTTGATAGCTAAGTATTAAACAAATTCTGAAAATGCTAAATGCCTCAGTTGAATGGTGACTCTCTTCAAATGTGTAAGGTTTTTCCCAGAACTCAATATTTACAAGCTCTGTCAACAAAAAGATTTTTATCAGTAAAAAGTCAGGATTCACTGAATAAGATACTCCCTGCTTTCTCTATCACTCATACTTCTATAATGGGTAACAAGATATTTGAGCATGACTTCTTTCTGTCTCATAAGTTACTGTTCAGACCCCCCAAGTCTATCAGTAGACTTCATGTTGCCTAATCCTAAAACAGGGCAGGGATCTGTATTTGTACTATTGTCTTCTATCAAGTCACTGTTAGCTTTATGACATATCAATGTTAGATATTCCATTAAACCTGTCAAGTTGAAACACAAAGATGACTTAACCAAGGGCCACGCAGCAAGCAGTGAAAAAGTGTGAATGTAATCCTAGATCTCTTGAAGGCAGGTGTGATGTTTTTACCAAAAAACTACAAATTGGCCTTAAGTTCCAATAGCCAGAGTGCTCTAGCATGGGTTCCCCTGTAGGGACACAAGTCCTGACAGCAACCGTCTCCAGCATCAGCTCTTCTCTCCACGTGTCCACAGTCCAGGAGCCTACTCCAACGTGGGCTTCTGATGCGGACACAGCTCTTTTGCAAGGCTTTGGGGAAGTTTTTGTGTTGTTTTCTTTTAATCCTTTTCTGAGCATGTTATGCCTGTAGCATATTTAATGTGTTAAAGGACTCAGAAAGACTTTATATGTTCCTTGTCAACTGTCGTCATTGTAAAAAAATAATATGAATTGCAAGAATTGTTTGAGAAGCTAAGAAAATAATGTTGATACCGATGCAGCTGCATGTTGTAGTATTGATGAAAAAGTCACCATTAGAAAATGGAAAGGAGGGGTGTTACTCTTTGCTATCTAGTTTTTCCCCTCTTTTTCCCCTCTGTGAGGATAGGAAGAAAAGAGAAAGAAATGGATACTCTTTCCTATTTAAAAGGATAATGTGTTTCTGGCTGTAGAGAAAGAGGAATTGTATCTCTTCACTTGGATTATATCCATTTCTCAAATAAAGCCATGAAATCATTTCTGGAGGTATATTATCACAAAATAGAAATGCAGAATCTTATTCTCTGGCTTGATTTTTTTCCCAAGGATATTTTATTATTTCATAGTGATTATTCTCCTCAATTGCCTCCATTCTGATAAAAATAGTGGTGAAGTAGATGTGCATGAGTTGTGAATAGTCATCAAGCGTGACTATTGAGGGAACAGTGCAGGTTGTTATAGGATGAAATATAGTTACTTGATTGTTGGTGTTGGATGAAAATACCCTGATTTTCTTTCTTTCTTTTCTAGAGCTGTTTATTGGTTCATTATATTTTGAAGTTGTTCAAAATGCATATTTATCTCTAGTCAGTGCAAACTATTAGCCCTGTCTTGAAATTCTCAATTTCCTTTCTCACTCACAAAATTTAAAGAGGGCGTATAGTATGAAAAGTTGAAGATTAACTGTGAACACTGAGAATCAATGCAAAAAAGGTATTAAATACTGGAGAACTGAGACTTGGTACTTTTAAAGAAAGATTGAAATATAAGTTGCAAGCCTGACTCCTTATGAAAGGACACCATGCATAAAGGGACAAAAGGCTTGTTTACTTGCTAATATTCATCTAAGACTATATATATTGACCCTAAGATCCTTTTCCCTATACAACTTTCTTCGTAAGTATTGGAAGAGGTTGGTGTAGAAGGGTGCTCAGAATGCACTGTTTTTCTCTAGCAACTTATGTCCTTCATATTTTCAGATTGGTCTTGGGAGAAGGCCTAGGAGTAGCAGAATTAGACTGTATTGTGCAGTTTTTTTAGCTTTCTTATGCAGCGATATAGAAGAAAACTTTACATCTCAAGTGGAAATATACCAAAAATTAGTATCTTTGATTTATCTGTGTTCAATATTCAGGATCACAAACAGTACCCCTATATAAGTAACTCATCAAGGTTTCCACTTTTCCATGTTTGAGTTTGAAATGAGGCTCAAATAAAATTTTTCTTTAAAGTGATTTGCCAAGATGACTATATATCTCCTATACTTATGTAATAAACTTGTGTACTGGGCAATGTGATTTATAGAAGGGGCTTAACAAAGGAAAAAAAAACCCAGAACTGGTAACACAAAGCTAAAATAATTAGAGGTTTTCTGTTTTACATATGCTAAATAAATAGTCATTAATGAGTAAAAAAGCTGTTCTTTCTAGAAAATTGATTCCCCTTCCCCCGCAATATCAAGACTATGTATGGGTTTATTTGCTATTCTGTAATTCTGTAAATTGCTGTTGTGCATTGCTTTGGTGTTGGGTTTTTTTACTAGTAGTTTTCTTACTATAAATAACAGTAATGACCTTAGTCCTAGACAAGAGCCTCCTAACAGCAACAGTGCATATTACATTCGTTAGCCAAAATGTGACCTCATCTGTTCCTTGCAGTTTCTGGTATCAAATTAAAACCTCTCATTACCATAAATTTAGACCATTGCACTCTTGCTCAGGTAAGTTTATAGCTTAGCTGTTCTGTTTTCCCTTGAACATTCATTGCAGAGGTTGTGCAGAACAGCTGTGTTGACTCCCATTGCTCCCTCCAAAGAGGGGACAAAACAGCAATAGCTCTGCATCCATGCCAGGCATGGGCATGTTCTTGGTAGCCACCCCTGCACTGTCAGAAAAGACCAAAAACAGACACCACAGCATCACCAACTTAAAAGAGAGCAAAAATAAAAAAGATTTCTTATTTCTGTAATAGAAGATATAAGGTACATAAAAAGTGAATTTTTCATTCATTGGAGACATACTGGTCAGGCACTACCAGTGCCTGTAACCCATTAGGGAGTGACTTTTAGGAGCATTACAGCAAATCAACATGAAGATTACTAGAAATGAGAGATCAAATGTCCAAACCTGGACTGTATCCAAATGAACTAGAAAAAGCATTACACAGTTGGCCAATTAACTGTTCAAGCAGAATTAGAAAGAGCAAACCAGAATAGATTCTGACCCATCAGGATCAAAAACCTTGCCAAAGACCCCAGAGCATGAAGCAAATGTGCAAGAGAGTAGAAATAAACACTTTCCCATTGGGGTTTACTGTAGAGAAAAGTGACATGCTCTGGTGTGGGTATGCAAGGGAGGGTTCTGTAGACATACCTTTGTATTATAAACTTGATCAGAGGTACTTCAGACCCAGCTACACAGAGAACAGTTACTCAAGAGCCCAAATGCCACTTAAGAATGATATAGCTGAATTACTAATGGTAGTCCATACAAACCAAAATGGGAATCAACAAATAAGGATCCTTCTATTCCTTGTAAAATGTCCAGTTCCATTCATGCATGCTTCTTCTTCACTTATAAGGTAAATAGTCTTCACATGAAGTGAAGGTGTTGGGGGTTTGGTCTGTCCCTGACAAGATGTAGCTGTCTTGGAGCAAGGCGAGATTGAATCTGTCAGTGCTACTGTGCTTACCCTTCAAATAAATAAAAGGCTGACATCCAAGGTAGTCTTCAAGACTTACTGACTTAATCCCCCCAGTATGAGAGATTGTTCTGTTATGATTGTGTAAACAACAGTTATCTCTAAGGTTTTGGTTTTTTAAGCTAGCAAGATTAAAGTAGGATAAGATTTTTAGATTTATGTTATTTGTTTTTCCTGTCATTATGTTCGATTATGATGTGCTTTATATAAATCTGCAAGTGCAAAAGGAAATAAATTGCAAAACATTTTAGCGACGACTTCTGATAGTCAAAAATGTATATGGGACAGATGGTGTTAAGCACATTATGTAATATGTGTCCACAAAAATAGATAATAATCAAGAAAAAGAACAGCAGTAGCCTTCTAACTGCAGTTTACTGGATTAAATTTATGACCAGGGCCACACAATGGTAGATACCTTACAATTTTATTTCATGGCTTGATTGTCCTGAAGAAACTTGTGGAATGCAATCCCAGTGATTTATGGCAAGGTCTTGTATCAGCTGCAGCAGCTCCTTGAACACTTCTTGGCATTAAGGTCTCCTGTGCACTTGTGTGCACAAACACACACCCAGATAGTCCAGTTTGGTAGGAGGAAGGTGGGGACGGGTTCTCTTTGAGCAGTAACACACAGTATGCAGGAACAATAAGATATTTATTCTTCTACAGCACCACTCCTAGTCTCTAATTGGGATGGCCTTAAACCATGAGGTGCTTTTTCAGGTTAAGTGAATTCCTGATAACTTTGAAAACCACTGAATTTTGCCACGGTCGTATATGTGCTAGCTCCTACAATTCTCGAATGTAATTACAGCCCTGACATGAAAAATAAAAATACTTATATATGATAGCATTATCATAATCATAATCATAAGAACTTCTCTCTCATTGTTGCCACTTAGTTGCCTTTGGGTTGTTCTGGTTTGTTGTTTTCCTTCATGTTCTCTAGCCATTGCCAACTTGCCTAAATAAAGATTCTTATTGCTAAAGAAATGTGAACTAGCCTACTGTCTGTTCTAGCTTAGTCCAAGAGTTCTGCTTTACTGTGGAGTATTTCAGATTCTTATGTTGCTGATGTTCACTACCAAGCAGAAGTTGTGCAAGTTTCCTTATGGACCTCTATAATCTGTCATGTTACTATTATTTCTCATGATATTGCATTGTTTCTCAGCTGCAAAGGTGTTCTTAAAAAGAAAGGTCAACAGCCATCAAAATGTGTTAGGCCTAATTCTTGTGCATTTTATGAAAGGATATATTAAGACACTTGATTTGCCTCTAAATTTAAGTATTATTTGAATTCCCCTTCTGAAGATTTTTTTCTTGGTATAATTGTTATGCTGTCTATTTTTCAAAATCTCAAATTAAAACCTGCCTGGTTTTGCTCTGTTGACCATTCTGCTGCTACTATTTGTTATTTGATCTATAGTTCCTCAATATGTCTTTATTTTCTCATCTGGTTAAATTCACTCAAAAATTCATATTTGATAAAAGCTAAAGAGGAATACCTTATGAAGATCTGGTCACATTCACAGATGTTGTTTGCTTTGAAAACCATCCCAGGTTTAGAACACATTTTCCTTTCCCTCTTTTCCTCTTATTGAGTATGGTAATTTTTTTTTTCCGATAATTTATTTAAAAAAAATTCAAATTAGTGATCTCAATGTAGTATTTTCTAATGAACAAAATGAATGTGTGTGACTATGTTAGTTTTGAATAATATATTTCAAGTTTTTATCTGCAAATAATGAGGAATTTAACAATTATGTTTTGTAATTCTTTGCTCTTTGAGGTTGAAAGAGGTGCCCAAATGTACATGTGTGGTTTTTACATCCCTGTTTTGCCAAGTCTTCCACAGCAGAGATAACTAAATCTTCCTGAAAACTATACCCTTATTTTTCCTCATTTTGACATGTAATTATCTCAAATATTTGTTTACAGCACTTTCAAGTAATATCTTGTAGCAAAATCATGTGGCTGGTATGGGAAGGTTATGAAGGACATTACTTGCATAGGCTGCTATTACTCAGCCAATGAAATTAAAATGAACCCTATTTAAATGAATAACTGTTAGCAAAATAGCTACAGTTCTGTCACCAAACAAAAAGATTTGCAGTAATTATCAGATCCCTCTTAAAATATAGACGTATTTGAACAACATGGTTGTTCAAAGCAAGCATTCCATGTACCAGAAAGCAAATTGCAGGAATAATTGGAGCTGTGCTGGTAATAAAGCTGTTAATAGAGTCTGAGCACATCGAAGGGCAGTATACAAATGAATAAAACAAAATCTTTTTTGACAAAGATTGTATCAAGGCAATAACATTCTTTCCTTAATGTAACGAAGAAGTCTACAAGTTGAGCATGCTGACAGGACTTTGAAGTCCTATAAATATGGACCTAAAATGAATAAATGATCCTATGAGTCCCTTCCTGTATCCATTCATTCATCTAAACCTTTAAGTCACAATGTATTAATTTGAAGGGTAAATTCATGGGTTAAATAACAAGGCAGCCTCACTGTGTGATGTTGAATTCCTCCACAGTGGCATCAGTGGCTGAATCTAAGTATCAAGGAGGGAAATAACAGTCAGAAAATTAAAGACAGTCTTTACTTGTAACACAAAGAAACACCAAGACCTGCTAGTGGTGGTTCTAGATGAAGATCCATGTACAGTTTAGTTCAGTAAATTTGTAGTAGTAGTTGAGTGTGTCTGTACAGTTCGGCAGCAGAAGGGACGCTGCTCTTACAAATCAGCTGTTTAAATAGAAGACTATATTAACTATTATTATTATTAACCATTATATTAACTATTAAAAGAAGTTGAAAGACCAAACCTTTTTCTTGGAAAAAATAATACTGGATAGGGGAGCAATGTTTAAATGTTTCAGCAGGAAGAGAAAAAAATACGTAACGTAAAACTTCCAAAATGTCATTGAAACACAGAACAATTCAGGACCTCTGGAGCCCATCTAGTTCAATCCCCTGCTCAAGGTAGCATCAGTCAGAGCACATTGCTCATGGCCATGTCCAGCTGTGTTTTGAATATCCCCAGGACTGGAGGCTCCATGACCTCTAGAAAGCTAAACAAGAAGTCCTGCCCCTGCGGCCTGATAACCAAAGCAGTAGAAGAGGCTGGGAATGAATTCTCTGGAGCGCAGCTCTGCTGTGAAGGCCCCGATGATCCCGTTGGGCTGTGAGCTGAGCTGAGCCGGCTGTCTGGCAGCAATGAAGGCAAACCACGTCCTGGAAAACCTCAGGAGAAGTATGGGCAGCAGCGGGAGGACTCTCAGCCTGGAAGGCTTCTCCACAGTGAGCCAGACCTGTAATATTGTGTTTAATTCTGGTCCCCTCACTGCTCTATTGAAGACAGGAAAAAAACTCCAGAGAGTGTCAGTGAGGAAGTTGGAGGTTAGAGAACCTGAGGCAAGACTGAAGGAACTAGATTTGCACTAGTGAGGAAAGAAGGCCTGGGGGCAACTAATCACAGCCTTCCAATTTTGATAAGGTGGCTGAGGTGTTCTCAAGGATCCTCAGGGGAAGGACAAGAGGCAATGGGCAGAAAGGTTGCTTCAGGGGAAATTAAAAGCTTGATGTAAGGAATAAAAAAAGAATAGCCAACTGATGTTTAGAACAACTAAACATGAGAGCAGGCTAAGCAGAGAGGTCAGTATTTCTTCACTGAAAATCTTGAAGACCTAGCTTGGCAAGGCCCTTCGTAACCTAATTGAAGATACTGCTTTCAAGGTGGACCAGATGATCTCCAGGGTTTCCATCCAACACAGACTTTTCTGTGAACTATGAAGTTTATGTCACTAAAGTTGCTACTGTAGCTCTTGGTATATCTCTGTGCTGCATGTATTGTGTCAAACTGGTCTTGCCCTCTCATGAGTATATTTCAGTGGTGGAAAAATATACTTAATCTTCCTAGTGTCTCTTAAACCTGTCTCAGGAGAGCTTTTCTTTGAACTGCTCTAGTGTTATTGCTTTACAGTCGAGGATATGATGGTCTATGTGTCAGTTATGCATATTCTGCTTTTGCCATGGAAATCTAGCCATGTTTTGGCAAAGTTCAAAGCCTTGCAAACTCGTATTTTGTGCATATTTTTTGGAAGCACTCCTGACTTTGACAGCTAAAATGTTTCATGTCATCTGTAAAGCCTTGAATATGATAGAAATTCAGATAATTTTCTCTCTTGAGTAATGTAATATGTTTCCCCCAGTTCATTCAGGATTACAGACTGGTATTCATTCTAAGAACTACTTATTGTTTTTATAGACTAGTACAGGGACAGGTGTTTGAGGTGAGATCATGGGGCCGTTCTCTGTATGTATATCCTCTGGCACTTGGTCACATGGAAAGGAAAATTATTGAATTAAAACTTAAGAGAAGAAATAGACCAAATGTTAGAGCATGGGAGAAAAATAAAGGAGTAAATGTTCTGGCACTCTATGAAGCACCTTATCCTTTGGGTAGCTGTGAGAGACACCAAGGTCGATGGAAAGCTGGCTGCTCAAATAATTGCTATGAGAAGTGCTGAAGCAAAGAATGCGATGGGGAGATTTTGAAGAAAATATATATTACGAAAAGTAATAAATCTATTTTAATTGACTGCACAAAGCCAGGGAGACTGGTGCAGAGATAACAATCCCAACAATGAGAGGGAGCTGAACAAGCAAGCAAAGAGCATGGACATGGTCTGTCACTTCAGCTCGACTATACCTGGTAAAAAAAGTCTGTGCAGCAGGACAGGTGCACATTAACAGAAAGCAAGGAGAGATTGTTCAGGTTTTTACACCCAAGTAAATTGCTCTCCAGTAACACTATCTCATTTGTTCCAGCAGCTGGGAGATATTCACTTCTCAGACATGGCCCAGGCGAGGCCAGTTCCAAAATAAAGAAGAGCATGTGTTTGGAAGAGAGAGTTTCAGTAGCAGGGACCCTGATGAAGCTGGGGGATAGGCACTTAGGAGGGGAGAGACTGGAAATGAGATCTCTGAAGCAGGTCCTTATTGGTCCTTGGGGGGGAAATCAAGAAGAAAGAATTGAGCTAGAATGTAAAACAGCTGGGCTTGCTGTGGAGATTTGCACTAACCAATCTCCCCTTTTCAATGCAAGTGAAAAGTGAAATCTGGATATCTTGAATTCAAATAAAAAGTTTAAAGGACTTTTTTTTTTTACTTTCTTTTGTTTTCACCATGCAATTCCTTGTTTCTTCCCTGCCAATATAATCCACATGTCTCAGAAGCAAGGAAGGTGTAAAAGAAAATTAATAATTGTGATGCTATCTGTGTGACATATACTTGTGTGATGACCATTACAGAAGAACCTTGAGAAGTCAGGTCATACCATTAAGTCAGAAAAACATTATCAATTTATGACAGTCAAACAAATTTCTAAAGCCTCTACTTAGAGTGGTATTCATCATTTATTCTGACTGTGGTGAAAAATAGTTATGGAAAATCAAATGCAATCATATATTTATGACAATGTGTATCATAATATGTGTAGAATAGGTGCCAATAAACATAAAGGTATTTATTTGTCATAAGAAACAGGGTAGGAAGGCCATAAATCAGACCCAGTGGGGCCCACTGCCATAAACAATAGGAAAATGGTAAACTAGGCCTATGGAACTAGCAGTCAAAGTAATATTGAGGTCTTCCTTTTGTAGCCTTCAGCACTTGACGCTGCATTTGTGTTTTTTCCAATATTTTGTGCATCTATTTTCACTATTCAAGTGTAGAAAGTGGGTATATTACATTAATAATAAAAGTTCATGATGAAAGTTAAAGACCTAATTATCTAGACAGCAGTTTTTACAACACTAGTAAAAAAATACGTTGTGTGAGGATTTTTTTTTCCTGATGACAACATGTTCCCTTGAAGCTACTCTGAATTATGTGTCTGTGTTGCTGGGGAATGTTTACCATATTGCTGTGAAAATGGGAAGAGGTGTGGACCCTTCTGCAGTCGCTGTAAAAGGAAGCAGACAGGTACAAACAGCAGGTTGTGATGTATGAGGGAGGGCCAACAGGTTTGTCTCTGTAATTTGTTTTCTCTTAATAAAGGGAGATGAAATAGAATAAGTCTTATGAGTACAAAGTTTCATTTAAGGTTATGGTTTACTTGGAGTAAGGAAGGCTTTGGAATGTAAATAAAGAGCAATTTATTATGAAAATTAGCACAAAACTATCTAATTTTTACTTCTTCATAGAGGGAAATTTGAAATTCAAATCACTGGCTGATGAAGGTTATTAAAAATGCATTAGAGTTGAAAATGTAGCTGTATGTAATTGTCATAATAGATACTCAAAATGAATTTATCCCAAATGACAATTAAGCTAAAAGAATTTTCAAATTATCACCTAGCAAACTTCAATTAATTTTAGAAACAAATAAAATTAAAACATTTCAAAAAGTTTGTAAAAAATCAAAACAATCTTAAAATAATCCTAAAAGAAGGGTTACATTTCTGTTTAGAATAATTCCTTTTCTTCTCATGCAAATTACTTCAGTCTTGCAATTTTCTTTTACTTCAATTTCTCTCTATTGCACTTTTCTCTTTCTCCCAGAGAAGTCTGGACCACTTTGAGTGTATGTGTACACACACACACGTGCACAGGCATAGGCTGAATTTAGATTAAACTAAACTCATTCATTCTCTCTCTATACCTGGTAGTTTTTAATCTAGTTGATGCATTTTTCTGATGAGGGATCTCAGAGGTAGTCTGGTGCTATTAATACTTCCTCAAGAATATCCGAAATGCCTATAATATATATGTTTATATTTAAGAACAACACCAAAGTGACAGTTTTGGCATTGTTGGATTGAGATGGGAGTTATTTTTATAGACACTGAGGCATATATACAACCTTTAAAAATCAACAGAGGGGAAAGTTTTTCTAAATAATACTACTTTTGTGGTGGGTGTGTAAGTATTAATGTTTTCTTAAAACAAGACAAACCAGAAACTGTCAGCTAGTGGATATTTCTCTGGTTGTGCTTGCAGATGTACACACATGGGCTTGCACCACTTGCTGTTGTCCATGGCCAGCTGTGTGTCCAAGCCCCCAGCTGAGTCCTGTGCTTGTGTGTGTATTCCTCCCCTTGGGCATAAGGTGAGAAAGCCAAGAATAAGGAATGCAAAGACAAAGATGTCTCCTTTCCTGGATAATGTAATTTATATTTCTCTGAATATACGTCCTCTCAGCATCTGAGAGGTCCTTAAAATCTGCATCATGAGTTTATTCTCACTGGTGATTTTTTTGCCTGTGAGTGTTACATTAGAGGTAAGCCAGCCTTTGTCACCTGCTTCTGACCCCAGTCTCCCCCATGGTTTCAAATCTGGCTAAAGGGAGCTAGAGCTGAAATTAAAGGCTTTCACAGATTGAAACAGATAGGAAGAGGAATTACACCTGGGGCTCGGCCACTGGCATCATGTACAGCATAGATACAGGCATAATAATTTATGTGCATTGAAACTTGGATCTTCCAACACTCCTGACCCAGTTTGTCAATGCAGTGAGAAATTTCATGGTTAGGGTTTTAACTTGCAGTTCAGCAGGAAGAATTATATATACACATCACTTACTGCATTCAAGTGATTACTGCATGCAAGTGATTTGTTTTCAAATTTAGTCTATGTTAATAAACATATTTCATTGAGCTGATCTAACAAGATAATTTTGGAAACTAATGCAAGTCAGCTGATTTAACTAAACCAAGAGGGAAGTTTTGGAAAAGTATGTTTCTCCTTTACTTTCTACCCAAAGACGAGTAACATATTCCTTATAATTAACCAATACCTTTGGGTCAAAAATAGAACAGATCTGGACATAATCATGTACTTTGGGATTCTTAAAAGTGAAAACTCTGAAAACTGGAAATGGTTTCTAACTGTCCAGTGTATTTTAGTCACCGTACAAGGATATTAACACTCATCTAATGATCTAGTGTTCATAGTGAAACATTGCATAAATATTGTTTGCATGCCTACTGACTCTAGCAGGAAGTTTGATATTGAAAGCATTTTTTTAATTGCAGCTGAAATTTGAAAGAATAATTGTGAAACCTACTTTATTTCAATTGTGAATCATCTTCGCCCTCTGACACCTCTCTCTAGCATGATCTTATTTTTCAAGTGTGCACCTGAGTTGCAAATAGGAAAATTTGTGTTGTTTTAGTTTTTAAGGCATTCGTTTAAATTTTGTTAACACTCACTTTTACAGAAGACTGTCTTTTTCCCCTTTTATTTTAATGCATACACAGTAGCCTGGTATTTCAGACTGCTCTTCAAAATGAAAGGTTAGATTGGAAAACATATTTCAAAGGATCTTTAAAATAGCAAGGAAATGGGATTGAGGAGAACTGGGATTTTTGTTCTGCAAATGACCATCTCTACAAATACCCCGTGAAGTGTGATTGCATTTTTTTCAGTATGTATTTAAAAATCCTAATTAAACTGTTTGTTAAGGGAATAGGTCCATGTACACATGAACTGATCAGATTTTAACTATCTCTTTCAAACACCAGGGTACCAGCCAGAACCAGAATAATCCCAGTGGGCTGGTTGATTTTATGGGTTAGGCAGCAGCTCAATCCTGACAGTATTACAGCAGCACCGCTTGAGAGAAAGTAACTTAGCTTGAAAAAATCCCTACATCTTTGCCTAGTGAAGGCAGCTGATATGACTTCAATATGCTTACTGTGCCCTGGTAGGTTTGATTTACCAACACTGTCAACAAATTTAGCATTTAAAGCAGCATAACAAAAGCTAGTCAGGGAAGATTGCTTTCTATCCTTAATTTTTTTAGATTTCATTGAGACAAAATTAAGAGTTTGTAAGTGCTTATGTGGTAAGTAATCAGTTATAGTACACCATGAAACTGAGTACCCAGGTTGTAGCCCATATGAAAGTCAGATGTTCTAATACTTAGAAATAGTAAAGACTTTAAGAATGGAAAGAAGTTTTCTTTATACCCTTTAAAATTTTGAGCCTGCTTTCCCTTCTCCTAATCCTAATCTCAACCCCATGAGCTTTATTTTAACTGGATTTTTCACCTCCTCTGCTCCATTTATAGCAGAGGAAGATGAGTAGATGATTTTCGTGAATGCGCTGGCATTTGGCCAGTGGTCAACCCGCTTCAGCTGTAAATAGTAATAATTTTTATTTTTCTTCCATTTATTTAAACTTTGAGAAATTAAAATCATTATTTTATTTTGTATTCAGTCTGAATTTGCATAATGTCATCTAAGTTTTCTAAAAATGCTGAAAAATTCAAACATGCGTTTTTTTTATCTCAATTTTATCTGGAGGATAAGAAGGAATTATTCATTATCCTTCTACTATCAGATCTACACATTTCTTCCCATCAAAGTTTTCTTTTTTGCCCTGACATTAGTGCCTTATACTTAGCTTGATTTATTTTAAATATATTTATTAATTCTGCCCAGTTTGGTTTTTTTTTTTAATTTTTATTATGTACTTCTTCATTTAACAAACAAGATTCTTACTGTTGTTATAGGCGTGGTTTCCTTTTAGTACTTAGAGGAATGAACATTTACTTGGTAGAAGTTTCTTAAACACTTACTCCTCTAAAATAGCAGCTGGAGAGCTGCCCTAGAGGCATAATGTGGAGGTTGATATGCCACTCCTTGGCAAAAGTCCTGGAGAGTGTTGTTACCATAACAACTCATATTCCAAGGGTAAATGCACATGCAGAGATGGGGAAAACTCTTCTGTTCTCTTTCTGAATTGTTTTTTGCTCCTTTATGATCCATTCTTTCACTTCTCTGATCCTGGGATTTCTCTTCTCCCTTACTATGTTCCTCTTAATCTTGTGCCGTAAGATTTGCTATTCTTTCATGAAATAGGTTGTTTGGGGGTTTTTTTTTATTTTTTTCCTGCCTCTTAGTACATTTAGTACATGTCAACCTTAAGCCTTGTTCTCCAGTCTCTTGCATCTCCTTGCCCTGTTGCTGGTTTTGTGCAACATATGCTGATGTCATGGAAATGTGTTTCATCTTAAGTGCTCTGAATGGCCTAATCCCATAAGGGTTCACCCAAACCCACAAATGTCCAGATCCCTGCAGGTCTGTTAGCATCCCTTTCTTAGACTTAGAAGTTGTTTCTTAGGAAGAGTTCTCTTGTCCAGCTCCTGCTCACAGCAGAGCCACATCTGAGGTCCAAGGTCTGAGCAAACATGATTGCTCAGGGCGATGTCCAGTTGAGTCTCCAAGGATGGAGATTGCAGAGCTTCCCTGGGCTGCCTGTCCCACTGCTGGACTGTCTTCATGGTGGCAACATCGTTTCTCATAGGCAGCCTGAGCATCTCTTGTCTCAGTCTATGCCCATTGTCCATCTTCCTCCCTCTGACACAGCTGTGAAGAGCCTGGCTCCGTCTCCTCCAAAACCTCCCTGCTGGCACTGGGGGGACTGCAGTTAGATGCCCCCAAAGCCATCCCTGCTGCAGGATGGAGCAGCTACTGCCTTCAATCTCTCCCCCACACAGGGCAAGTGGTCCAGCTCTGGCTGTCCTGGGGACCCTCTGCCGAACTCACTTTGCCATATCAATTTCATTGGAGTCTCAAAACTGGGCAGAGTGTTATAGATGTCATCTAATGAATACTGAGAAAAAAAAAAAGTCACTTCCCTTGATTTATTGCCTGTGCTTCCATTAATGCAGACATTTCCCCAGTCCCAAAGGTCTTTATGCTTTTCAGGCAGCACACTCCCTTTACTTAAGAGCCCAAATCACATCCAGCTCCATCCAAAGCTGTAACAAAACTTCTACTCTGTGGCAATTGGATTTAGCAATGCTGAAGGAGCCACTGCTAGCTGCAGAGAGTATGACTAAAAGCTGAGCTGGAGGCAGGTGTTTAGATGCTTTGAGATCCTGTCTGTCGTCCTTTGATCTGTAATGAGCCAACATCTCCTGTTCTCCTTTTGCAGACTGGAAGCAGCATATTGGTACCTCCTTTGCCCTTTTCTTGCTCTGATATTTGTCATGGCCCTTGCTTTTTATATCACTCTCTTATTGTTGCCATGCTGTTTCCGGATTGGGGTGGTTTTTTACTGTCTGGGCATCACTCACTGGAGTCCCTGCTCCTTGTCCCTGTGTTGGCTTTTGCTCTGTCACATTACTGCTTGTGTGGTATTACACAACAGATGGTCGTCTGTGGGCCATTATTAAGAAATAAAAGGAGAAATGATAGCATTTTATAGCTTTGTCTTCTGCTTCTATTTTTTCTAGTTAGAACTTAAGTGACAGGAAGGTAGTGTGCAATGCAAAACAGAAACCCATTTATGTAAATTCAGACCTTTTCCTCTGCCCAGGCAATTTCCAGGACTGCAAAGTGGAAATAACATTCAGTAGATGGAATTGCAGAATCATTTTCCTTCCAGTTTCATATGAGAGGCACATGTTTGGAAGAATTCAAATAAGATAAAACCCAGAATGGGGCTCTTAAGATTTTATTCATGATTTTTGTGGTTTTCATCTCTTTTGGACCTCCTTTCTTATTTACTGTGGATTTACAATTCTTGTAGTGATGCAAATATAACAAGTGATTTGGAAATAATATTTCTGTAATTGTGGAAGAGTTATCTCATCTATTTAAATGTACAATTTGAGCACCAGACCCCACAATGTGTTGTATATGTACAGTCTTTACATTTCTGTGTAATACAAAAGGAAATCCTAGATCTTCAGCTGCATGACTAGAACAGATTTTTAGTACAAGAAGCAAACAAAAAATGTCCGGTGTATGTCAATAGTGAAGTGTTGTAGATTAAAGAGGAAGTGTATTGAATTGTTCCTAAAATCCTTCCTCTTTGAAAGAAATAAATATAGTTCCAAAGAATGTAATCAGAAAAGAGGAAAATTACATCTACTGTTAAGAAGCAACACATCACAGTTAATATAAGCCTTTGTTTAAATTAAGTGTGTTTTCGGAATTTTTAGCTTTTCACATCTAAGAATATAACTAAGATACTGAAATGATAACAAAACACCCAAACATTTTAGAGAATAGGTGTTTTAAGATGCATTGACAGTAACAGTTTCATAATATAAAATATTTTGCTAGTATAATGAAATTGTGCTCTTGTAATTATTTCCTGTTATTTACCTGGGTAACAAATGCTCTTTCAAAAAGAAGACTTTAGGTCGACAGACAGGCAAGGGCTAAAGTGTTGTTAGAGAGATGAGAAGTTTGTTTCTAGAACTCTATTTTCTGAACTTTTCTGGCTAGACAGAGGTAACTGACCACTTCAAAGCCTGGGTGTATTGTTCAGAGATTTTATTTTCCATATAACAATCCTAAAATAATTTCCTTGATCATCAGCCTATACCTGTGTATCCTGCTTGTCTTTAGGCTATGGCTACCTGCCCCCGAAGACTTTCTTATATTAGTAGTTTTCCAGCACTTGAATTATTTACTAGAAATCCACAGCATGACTTCACTGAAATTAAATTACAGTTGGTGTAGCTAGAGACAAGTGGAGTTAAACTTCTGAAATTTATCAGGATGATTTTAGGATGGTTTCCTAGTCTCTTGGCACAGACATGCACTAAAATTAATACAGACCAATTGTTTAGTATTTCTTGTGATTCCGTCCCCTGACATCTGACAATGCTTGCACATTCTGGTAGGGAGCAGGGAATTGAAGGAATTTGGTATTGGCGTCAAATTTAGGATATTCATGCAGAAAGGCAACTTCAAGTTTCTGTGAACCTCTCAGGTTAAAAATTACTATCATAAAACTTCCAGGAAATGAAGATTTTTTTTTTTCGAAGTGTGGCCATAAGCTAAGTACTTCCTCTGATTCTCTTGCCTTTTTGACCATATAGCATGAGATTTGTTAACTGTTGGTTCCCTCAGAGGAGTCCTTCTTAGTTTCTTCTCTTGTTTTTAAGGTTGATGCACTGCTCTATATTTTATTAATTTATTTTTTGATGGTTGATCCACCCAGGTGTGGCTAGACAGTATTTACAAGGTGTTGATAATTATGGACTTGATTATTCCTATGTAACATTTACTAAAGGAAGCAAGTGGAAACTCTGAATGTGGTGTTTTTTCAGATGAGATGTTACACCAACACAAGTTCTCCAGACCAAGATAAAGAAAAACAATGAGGATGAGAGGAAGTGCATTGCATTACTTGAAGCAACATTTAGAGGATTCATGAGTGATATATGAGCAATAGTGTTAGAAAACGTATTGCAGGATCTTTTGCATTCTTGTTCAGTGCTTGATGTATCTGTAAAAACATATTACATTTGGGTAAACAATCCAAACATCCAAAAAAATTTGTTTCCAGATCAAGTGCATTTCTTTTTATCTGTGCTCACAAGGAATCTTTGATGTGAAGCAAATTGCTGACTGTGAGAGGGACCAAGTTACAATAATCCAGACTGATGTGTAGCCTTGAGACCCTGATGCAAGTCCAGCCTAGTATAATTTTGCAGGAGTGAGATGATGCCTTTACCAATCCTATATGTTGTCCTACCTAGCAGCCTCTCAAGGCTATGTCCTTTTATCAAATATTAATGAGAAGTAAAGACTTGGATATCTCTGATACAGCTGTGTCAAGCCCCATCCCCCCTCCACCAAGAAAGAAAAAACCTATATAATAAATGAAAAAATAATCTAAAAGAAAGAAAGAAACCTTGGCAAGTTTTGGTATCATGTAAGCTTAGTAACTCTTCCACATCTTTTCATCAATCAGTGTTAAATTGTCTTTCTAGAGAAAAAGCAAAAGTGGTTTTAAAGACTGATACAAAAAAAAAAAAATCAAGAAACCAAATAGAAAAAAAAACCCCAAACTAGGAAATGTATGTGTGGGCTGCTGAGTGATGGACATATGAAGCAGGACTTATTGATGAGGAGTAGGAGAACTGAGAAGTGGTCCAGGTGCTAAGAGTCCCTAGCACATACCACACTGAGCAACATATGGAGAGCAGCACTAAATGATAGCACCAATGTCTAGTAGAGAAAAAGTCTAAGTTAACATACTAATGGTAGTGGAAAGTTGTATACTACATAATCGTAGCTTGATAAAAAAATATTTATTTCAACTACTGGAAGAAATCAAAGGACAAAAAATCAGAAAAACTCTATTTGAAAGTTCGCTCACTGAGCAGGCAATATTAGGGATTTTATTTATTGTTGAAGTTAATTTTGTTCTAGAGAGTTACAAATGGGGGAAATAGGAAAACTGATTTTCAAAGTTTCTGTTGGTTTGGGTTGTTTTCAGAATTAACAAAGTTTTAGGTGAAGTATAATCCCACAGTGGGAAAATGCTCCCTTTTTTTTTTTTTTTTTTTTTTTTTTTTTTATATCTAGCAGATTTAGGTTTCCAAAGAATAATACTGAGGCAGAACTCCCATGCAGACAAGAAAAAACCTCATACTGTATCTAAGTTCTTATTACAGCATTTATCCTCCTGATCTTTGCACTTTGTTTCTGGANATTAGATAAAATTTAAGCCACAGTTTTAAAAATCTCTGAGATAAAGCAATCTGGTTGTCAAGGCAAAGTTCATTTTTTCCTTCATACAAGATAATATACTCTCAGGTGTTTATGTTTTAATTGCACATGTTCAGCAAGTAGAGAAATGACTCATGCAAGTAGAGAAATGACATAATTGGCATTAAATCCAGAATTCAGAATTTCATTAAGTGAATTCTCTACCAGTGAGAAGATAGACTTTCACAGTTTTGCCTCTATCTTTCTACTCTGATCATGGAAGGAAGCATACAGTACAATTTGAAAAGATGAACATTGAAGCAAATATTCATCTCTATTTAATATTGAAAATTACCTAANAAATATAAACCCCCAGGGGGAAAATTGTCCTTTTTTTTTTTTTTTTTTTTTTTTTTTTTGTGGAACATCTAGGTAAGACTCTTACATATGTAAAGGCACAGCAAATTTTCCCTTTTTTATGTTTCTCCTACTAATACAAGGTTATTAATGGTCTAGGTAGTTTCAGAATGATATTGTGTTGTTGTGAAGAACAAGAATATTTTCAATGTATTAGACTGAATTTTGTCAACAAGCCCATTATAATACCACAGGGAGCAAATTTTTGGTTTAATGTTCCTTGCTTTAAAAAGTAGATTTACCTAATGTACTACTCATTAAAAAATGGGGACTTTTTAGGGTTTTTTTTCAATTCTATTATTCTTTTAAAACCTTCTTAAAATCTGTGTTTTAAATTATTTCAAAGTAGTATGATTTTTATAAGTTTTCTTTTTGCCTTTTCAGTAGCTTTGATACTTTTCCCCTTTTAAAAATGCTTTTATTTATTTATTTATTTATTTATTTTTATTTATTTTTTTATTAGATAAAATTTAAGCCACAGTTTTAAAAATCTCTGAGATAAAGCAATCTGGTTGTCAAGGCAAAGTTCATTTTTTCCTTCATACAAGATAATATACTCTCAGGTGTTTATGTTTTAATTGCACATGTTCAGCAAGTAGAGAAATGACTCATGCATAATTGGCATTAAATCCAGAATTCAGAATTTCATTAACTTAATTCTCTACCAGTGAGAAGATAGACTTTCACAGTTTTGCCTCTATCTTTCTACTCTGATCATGGAAGGAAGCATACAGTACAATTTGAAAAGATGAACATTGAAGCAAATATTCATCTCTATTTAATATTGAAAATTACCTAACCAATCGAAATACTGAGGGGCTTATTTGATAATATGGCCCTTCTAGTTGTTAGTGTAAATTTGTGTTCCTGAAGTGTTCTCATTTTCTATTAGCTTGCCCAGTAGAATTATACTTCCTAAAATCTTTATAAGTTTCCTATGTCCTCAAAAATTATTTCCTTCAGTTCTTCCTTTGCATTCTCTTGGAATGCAAAGCATTCCAATGAGAAAGATATGATTTTTGAAAAACAAGCTTAAGTGGCAGAAATGCTTTGGCCACCCACATGTCAAACCACTAGAGTATTTGACAAGGAAATAAGTGTCTTACAATATCTCATAGTAGTTTCAAATAGGTCCATTTTTTATGGAAAGGTGTACACAAGAGGGGTATGATTTCTGTGTGAGACTAAAAATGGCTCAAAAAACTTTGTCTTAGAGAAAGAAGGTAAAAGTCAGGGAGTTTGGAAGAGACTATTCATGTAACTTTGTGTGTCACATTGGAGTGATAAGAAGTTTTGTACTGTCTAGGGGGGTCCTATGATTCCAGAGACAAAGGAAAATCGAAATGTGTGTAAAATACCCTTTTTTCCTGCATGGAGACTATTTCTCTTCACTCGCCTTGCATGTTGTTCAACTTAATCTCTCATACAGATACCAAAAAGCAGCACATAAGAATTTGGAGGTGTTTTCATTGTCTCTTTCAGACATTAAATTCCCACCAGTAAATAAAAATAATTCTGTTATATGTGCATTTTGTGCTGACAATATTCATAAGTGAGTGATGGATGTTGCATATGTGACTTTAAACAAGGCAGGATTAATGTACTGATCAATAAGATGACCCAAAAGATGGTCATGTGTGTATACCCAGGTATCTCTGTATTTATGTTTCAAACAAAAATTGGTATCAAAATTTTGTAGCTTTTGTGCAGGGAATGTAAGATTTTTGGCTCTATTATCATTATTATCTTATAAGCATTGCAGGATTTTTCAGTAATCTGTAACACTCAAGTATTAAGGAAAAAGAATGGATCTCTACTACATGACAGAAACTAGAAGAAGTCTTTATATGCCCTGTTGTCACTATTCAAAGCAATTCTATTTCCTTTTCTGCTATTCCATAAAGAGAAATTTTCCCTTTTAAGTATAGCAAGATTTAAGGCACCTTTTTCTGCATGGTGTGCACTGTCACACATGCACACACGTGAAAATGTCACTTTCTGTATCGATTACTTGTGTAAGAATCACTGGAGCTTTTTCTTCCTGTCCGTTTTTTCCCTTTCCTATTGCACTGCCCACTATTTTTTTTTTTTAATTCTCTTTAATAATAACCTGAAGATTTTGTGTCCCAAATCCTCTTAAATATTTTTCTCTTATATCTTCTTATTTAGCAAGACTAGTAGATCTGTATCCTGTCTCTGATTTTGGGGCTTTCTGTGTCTTCAAAATTCAGTAATGACTTATGGATTTGGTATTGTTCCTTCAGGTTTTGAATTCTAGAGTCTGCTCTCTCCTCTGTCTACTAATGCTTTCTTTCCCCTTTTGGGAGATTTCCTTGAGATTAGTGTTTTGAGTGAGTCATAAGAGCCCTCTCACACAATAGTTCATTTACCATGCATAGATCAAGGAAAATCAACAGATATTTCAGTAACTTCTTTAATGGAACAGGGATATTTGTAGTATTCAGCCCTTCTCTTTCATCCAAGCCAAAAAGTAGTGAAATATATGGATTCTTACAAAGCCCTAAAAATGCATGGCAGAAGTTAAAATTATAAGGGATTTGGAACCAAATGGTGAGGCAAATGTTGCACCTGTGTCCAAAAAAAGGCCAAAAGGTCAACCTGGAGAATACAGGGAATTCTGGCAGTCAATCAAAGGTCAACCTGGAAAATTTCTGGCAGACTTACTTCAGCCTATAGGAAGAACTGTGGAGTGAATATTATTAAAATATATTTCCAGACATGTGAAGGAAGAGATAGTATTTGGGAAAGGCAGCATGGATTTACCAAGGGTAAATCAGGACTGACCAGTATGATCCACATCTATGATATGTGATGGGAGGAGCTTTAGCAAGGCTTTTCACATTTTCTCCCATGATATTCTCAAACTGAAGTTGGGACATTACTATTTATGCAGGTGGATGCCTAGATGATGTAAAGCTGGTCAGCTAGTCAGAGCCAGAAAGCTACTGCAAATGGGTTATCACCTGCTTGGAGGTCCGTAGCAAGTGTGGAACTGCTGCGGTCTGTACTGGGACCTCTCTTGATATTGTTATCAGGGACCTGGAGGAAGTAAGGGAGCTGCACCAACGGGTAGAGAGCAAACTGGGAAGGACCAGTTGATATGCTTTTGGTAGTCAGGCTACCTTTTCAGCAACCTGAACAGGCTGGATAAATGGGCTGACACGGATTTTGTTATACTGAATAAGGGCAAGAACCAGGTGCCAGCCTGGGGATAGAAGAGCCCCTGCGATGGCACAGGTTTGGCATTGGTAAGCTGGGAGCAGGCTTGCAGGTAGGGCCCTGGGTCTTGGTGCCTCAGCCAGAAAAGCTCCATGGGCTGTATGGACAGAACCATGGCCAGTCAGTACAGAGAATGATCATCCTCCTCAGTTTAGCACACATTAGACCATATTTATAGCACCACATCCATTTTTGGCCCACCTGCTACAACAGAGATATTGACAAACTGGAGTGAGTTTTGCTGAAGGCTGTCAAGA
Source organism: Promerops cafer (assembly GCA_013398275.1). NCBI lineage: Eukaryota > Metazoa > Chordata > Aves > Passeriformes > Nectariniidae > Promerops > Promerops cafer. Next base: position 1,080,378 of record VZSE01015197.1, read on the forward strand.
CAGACTGTAGAACAGTCTTCATTTCTGGTCCCAAGTTTGTCAGCACATAACACATTCCACCTCATGCTTTGTCTCAGTTTCTTTTGTTGGCTTGATGCCTCACACTTCTCATCTGCTATCAGTATTTTATTGAAATGTCTTTGCCCTAACATGTTTCATTTTTTTTACTGCACTGTATAAAATCTCTTCTGCTTTAAAAGCATTATTTTCAGTATGTGAAAAGGAATGCTGGAACTGAACACTAGGAGCATAACAATTACAAAGCAAAACAAACAAAAAACCCCACCTACATTCAGTCCATTTTTTCTGTAGTCATAGATGTCCAAACTCATATAGATGTCATTTTTCTAGAAATTAATTCTGCCTGAGGCAAATGTTCTGCCTGAAAAAGACTAACTCTAAACAGATTAAGTTTGCCCAGAGTTCTAAGAAACTGAGAAAAAGATTTTATGATATGAAGTGTTAATCACTTTAATATAGGCTGGGCCACCAGCTCTGGTTGGAATAACATTTTTCTTCCATTTTTGTTAGTTGCAGTTGTATATTTGCATTAAAAATAATATTGAAATAGATTGAATTTTTTATTTTGTAAATTTCCTGCAAGAGTATTTTATTGTTGATAAGCTTTTCAAATATTTAGAAAATAAAATAAAAGTTTGAGTTCTTTTGAGGATGACAGATACATTTTAAAGACACATGAGGATCTATCCTTAAAAATGTAGTGATACTATTTGACATATTACTTGACTTACCTTCCTTAACTAATGAATCACTGTTCTTCCAACATGAGGTTTTCTGTTTGATGCAGATTCTGAAACTGATCCAAGTTGTATGAGTATAGAAATGGAGAAATAGATTATACAAAATCCCAATGCTGAGTTGATGTCATTGTAAACCGTTTCCATGTAGGACTTTATTAAAGAAACAGAGTTTTGTGGAAATTTATTAAAGAAATAGTTATTAGAGTTAAGTTTTGCAACTTAAGACTACCTATTTATGTGTTTTTTTTAACCAACTACCTAGCTTATAAATATAAGTAACCCTAGGGGTTTAGGAATGGTACTCCCCAGTTTAGTTCTCCCACAGGGACTCAAAACCACGCTGCTGCTCACTCACTCCCCCTTCCCCTCCCCTTCCCACTCCGTTGGTATGGAGTTGAGAGCTGGAGGCACAAAAGCTGAAAATCACGGGTTGAGATAAGAATGATTTACTAGAAACAGCAATGAGACGAGAAAATGAACGGTGCCAGCTGCAATATAAACCTCACAAGGTATAAGACAAAGAAACAATTTGCATGGAAAAGCCTGCAACAATATCCAGCTCTTCCCCACCATGCTTTCTCCCCACTGCAATAAGAGAGTTCCTTACTCCCGCCCCTGGCAATGAGTGAGGTGGAATGGAATAACATCTGGGCCTTGCCACACACCTCTCCTGCTTACTCTGAAAAATTAACCCTGTCCTGGCTGAAATTAGGACAGGGGAAAAAGAGTTTGTAGTAAAAATTGAGCAGTTAAGATTAATATTTTTATTTGTACTATTTATATACTGGTCTAAAATACTTTTCTTCATTTTAAGGTAACTGAGCTGCACAATATCAAAAACATAACCAGATTGCCTCGAGAGACAAAGAAGCATGCAGTGGCAATCATCTTTCATGATGAGACATCAAAGACATTTGCGTGTGAGTCAGGTAAGCAATTGGTGCTTCATCTCTAGCTTGAAGAAATCAAGTTACACATCAAAGTCTGGCTTGGACAAATTAACTCACAGTGCCAGATAGAAATTCTTAGTGTAAAGAAATTAGTGGTAAACAAAAAACTTTGGAGTTGGGGGTTCAGGTCTTTTGGGGTTTGGTAAGGGTTTTTTTTTAATATATGATGAGAGGTGTTAGGGGTGTTACAGACCTCTTTATTCCATTATTTTTCTTTGCATGCAGATTGTCTAAAGACTGGAGGTTTCCAGCTAAACTTGTAAATCCCAGTAAAAAATAACCTGTAAGATGTTATTAAGTCAAGATGTGAAACATTCTTTTTCTAACAAGCTTTGCTATAGGCATTTACTAAACTAATAATTATCATGCCATTGCAAATAAGTGGCAAATACCAGCTAAAACCTCAGGATATTTTAAAGCAGGGTGTCAAGCAGTCTGTGGTTTGAGTGACTCCATAGCATAATGACTAGCATAGAACAAGACTTGAGCATTATGGTACATAATGGCAGGTAGTTACTTGTGAAACACTGAACACTGCACAATTAATGTGCACTGTTTTCTTGTTTGAAAGTACAATTGTACACATCTGTGTCCTAGGGTATATTTTAACAGAAAAAAGTTTTTAAAAATAGTGGGAAATTCTTCAATGATTAAGTTTGTGCTTTTTCAGTGATGTATTTGAAACTGTACATTTTAAAAATTTATATATATATAATACTATATATATGTTGTTTTGGATTTTTTTAAATATGTATGTAACATTATGTATATATGGTGAAGGGCCTAGAGGAAAAACCATATGAGGATTGACTGAAGTTACTTGGTCTGGAGAAGAGGAAACTGAGGGTAGACCTCACTAGAGTCTACAACTTCCTTTTGAGGGGACAAGGAGAGGCAGACACTGATCTCTTCTCTGTGGTGACCAGTGACAGGACCCCAGGGAATGGCCTGAAGTTGTGTCATGGGGGGTTTAGGCTGGAATTAGGAAAAGGTTCTTCATCCTGAGGGGTGGTTGAGCTCTGGAAAAGGCTCTGCAGGGAAGTGATGACAGCACCAGCCTGACAGAGTTCAAGAAGCATTTGGAAAATAGTTTTGGGCACATGGTGTGAGCCTTGGGACTGTCCTGTACAGGGCCAGGAGCTGAACTCTATGATCCTTGTGGATCCCTTCCAACTCTGGATATTCTATGATCCTAGATCAGTATTATCATATAAACATTGCATCTTGTACAGTCTAAATAATAAATTAAATACAGTGAAACAAAATCTGAGAAATATGGAGGAGGTTAAAAGTGTGCATGGTCATGAATTATGTAGATTTTGGACCAAATATTGCAAACAGTGCTATGTACATTCCATCATGAAGGATAGATTAACAGTTTTGTTTGTTAATTAATTTAAGTTTAAAGACAAACATAGAGAATATGTGTCTGTCTACAATTGGTGTAAGAAATCATTAGATAAGTAGTCCACATTAAAGATTTTGAATTCTAATGTGTAGAATTAATAGTGACTTTATATTATGATTAATAATTGAATAAAAAATTTTAATTATATTCCAACAGCGCTGAAGTCAGTTCTGTGGAAACTTTTTCATTTGCCTATGCATGCATTCCCCTTCTTTCCTAATGAGATCTTGTTCCCTCCCTAGAATTACTATGGTTCAGGTATATTTGAAAAGAGTGACAGCAAGTCATAACTTCAGAATTCTTTCACCAAAGAAGGGACAAACCTAAGGAAGTTCACCATGTCTGGCCCACTCATCTCTTTCTTTTAACCTTGAACCCAGCTGTAAATACAAGGCACATGTAGTAGCTTGAGGTGGTAACAGGTGTCAATATGAGATGCTCTCCCTTTATGCTCTATACAAATCTGTATTTTGAGTGGACAAACCCTGGGTGAAGTGGCAAACAAGTGGAGAGCTCGTGGACAGAGATCAAAGTTCAGACCAAGACAGGTGATGTAGTAGATGCCTGCTCTAGACCGTCTCATCAACAAGAGAAGGCAGATGAAGCAATCTTAGGGCAGGTGGAAAAAGCCTCATAGTCCCAGGCACTGGTATTCTTGGGTGACTTTAACCTCAGCAGTAACTACTGGAAGGCCAATAAGGCTGAACACAAGCAATCCAGATTTCTGAAACAGATTGAAGACAATCTCTTGATATAGATGATCAATAGTGTGACGAGGGGAGATGTTTGTTCAGGGATGTGCTTGGCAGGATCCTTTGGATCCTTGAAGGGCAAAGAAGCCCAGGAGAGCTATCCAATCTGCAAGGACAGCATCCTCTGAGCACAAGAACTGTTATTCCCATTCTCAGAAGACAAGCTTTACAGAAAATGAGTATGAATGGACTCGGGGCTCCTGACTCAGCTCAAATATAAAAAAAACCTGTACAATGAAGCAGAGACAGACTACTTGGGAGGGATAGAGAGGCATTGTCTATTTATGTAGGAATAGAGTTGAGCAAGCTCCAGCTCAGTGAAGTGCAAGATAGAAAAGTTTTCTTAAAGTACATCAGGGGTAAAATAAAGGCTAAGTAAGCATGGCCCTATTGCTTCTGTAATGGTCGACATAGTGACAAGGGTCACAGAAAGGCTAAGGTACCTTTTATATTGTGGTTTCCACTTGCAAGGCTTGTCCTCAGGCCTTCCAGGTCCCTGAGCCCCTGAATGTGATGCAGTATCCCCGGCAGAGGAAGGCACAGTGAAGCATCACTTAAATCCCTTGGATTTCATTCAGAAGTTAGTGGAACTTGATTGTCAGGAATGACAAGAAGGAGGATCCAGATAACTGTACTCCAGTCAGCCTCACCTCAGTCCCTGAGAACGCTGTTGGAGTAAATCACAAGTAAACACATGAAGGACAGCAAGGTGAATGGGAGTAGAAAAAACCACTTCCTATATGGAAATCATGTTTGCCGTGATGAGGTGTCTGGAAAAAGAAAGGCAATGGTTCTTATATACCTTGATTGTAATGGTCTTTGACACTCTCTGTAGCTTCCTCCATAGCCCCCAAAATTGATGGGACACGAGATGGATAAAGACACTGTAAAGTGGACAGAAAATAGGCTGGACATTAAAAACCAAGGTTGTGAAGCCAAGCTTGAAGCCAGGAGGTAGTGGATCCCTCAGGAATCAGTGCTGGGACCAATATCACTCAATGTCTTCATTGACAATCTGCATGATGAGGTGGAGGATACTCCCAGCTGGTTTGCCAGTGACACCAGGCGGGGGTGACCCAAATCGGGAAGGCAGGGCTGCTGTCAGAGGGACCAGGACAGGCTGGAGAAACGGGCTTACATAAACCTTATGAATTTCAGAAGGAACCAAAGCTCTTTCCCCTGGTTTGTGGTAATCCCAGCCACAAGGCAGCCTTGGTGCCAGCTGTTGGGAAGCAGCTCTGCAGAAAAGGCTCTGGGGCCATGGTGCACAACATGCCCTGGATAGCATTAGTAAGGGTCTTCACAGCAGGTACTGGAAAGTGATCCTTCCCTTTATTCAGCACTTGCAGGACCACATCTGGACTGCTATGTCCAGTTTTGTGCGCTCAGCACAGTATTGACATATAGGAGTGAACCCTGGGGCAGGCACCAAGAGTCAGGAGCACATGATATATCAAGAGAGACTGAGGGCTGGAGAAAAATAGCTCAGAGGATCTTATTGCTTACATGATCTGAGAATACTGAGAAAATGGAGCTATAAAAGCATCAGATACCTTGCTGTTTCTGAAAGACTACAGATTTTAAATGTGAGTATAGTGGAGTTTCAATTAGTTTGCCTTTCTCCATGCCTTCAGTCTATCTAAGCTGTATAGACTGCATCACATCTATCAGATGAGAAAGATACACAGTTTTGTTTCACTAAAATCTGACTCTCTTTAACTCCAAATCTTTTGTGTTTTCTGAACTAGGAAGATACGGTCCAAAAATATTTTTTTTCCCAAGTCATTTCCACAGTGAATTCTGTCTTCTCACAAGGAACTGTTACCTTTTTTACTGCTGTTGAAATGTGCCAAGTACTTGGCTTTCCTGTATGAAACTTAACAAAATTTAAGGAATATTTGAAGAACTTGCTTCTTATTTAAAATGGGTTCTTTTTCTTCTCTTGTTTAGTGGCACTGGTTTATATGGGAAACTGCATAGACTTTCAACAGCCTCATGGTGTATAGTGATGCACATGAAATGGTGTTTATTTTGGAAAATCTTCTTGCCACTTCTTTGGTTAACACAATAACTTTACTAATCCCTCTTCTTTCCCGTGGCTTCAGTGTCAAAAAAACACTCAAGTGGTTTTGACTCAAGGCAAAAATCTTCTAGAATCATAACTGCTTGACCTTGAATTTTTTAGGACCCCAGAATTTCATAAAGTAGACGTTTTTCTACCATGAAGCCTCTGAATATGCAGAAGCAGATACTTTGTTTCTTATCATCTTGACTTCCAGAGGCAGATGGAAGGACAGTAACATTAAACCCATTGCAAAAGGTCTGCTGAGCATAGAGTCAACAATTTTTTGGAGACAAGGAAAAAGGAATACTCAAAGCTGAGTTGATTTTAGGGACTGAACAATGGGAGGTAGGGGCTTTGTCAGTGTTGTACCGAAAAATGATTTTAAATAATGGTATCATTTTGGTTTAGATAGTATGAGCTGATGCCTTCTCCTCTGCACCGTCTTAAAGTGCCAAAAAGCAGCACATTTTTCTGGCACATAGCTTTCTTAATTGTGGAATTAAGCACAATAAAATACTATTCTGTTTTAAAATAGGTCTCTAAAGATGCAGAACACTTTGGTTCTCCCCAGAAAACCTGAGAGCTGTGATACCAGCCCACTGGGTGTGCTGGCTCAGAGCCTGTGGTTTTTTTCCTAAGCTTCTGCAGCTTATAGTCCCTAATCTTGCTTATTGTCTTCAAGGAAGCTACTGGCAAGTCTGAGCTCTGGGTGGGCTGTAACCCCTATATTTCCATTAGAATTTCAACAAATTAGTAATCTGAGATGCATCTAATTGTTGGTAATCTTCATTTGCTAATGAAAACATTCTATAGCAAATCAAATCAGAACCCTCCATATGCTTTTGTTATCACCTACCCATTACTACCACCAGTGCTCCCAACATCCACAGCAGCTGTAGAAATGTGTTCCATTCTGAAGCCCTGTTGAAATATTTTGAAGAGCAAATCAATCTCATCTATTACAGTTCCCTGAATAAAAGCATGGGATAACAAGTCTCTAAAGAAGAATTATCCCTCTTCAGGAAGAAAGGGAAGCTTTCTTGCTGTCACTGTATCTGTTTCTGACATCATGTCTAGTGGGCAGAAACTTGTGACTTTGGTGATTAGCAAGCAACATTTTAAAATTCTCTGTTACCATGAAAATTGTTTCAGTGGAAGTAAACTAATGAGAAGTCAGGGCTGATTAACTAACATGAAAAGTAGTCTATAACTCAGTGAATCTACAACAGACTTTAGAGTGGGAATTCTTCTTCAAACCGTGGGAAAGAGCTGCTGCCCTAACAAGGAACATGCTGTGATCTCAATTTGAGCCTTCCTGAAAATTGTGTGAAAGTTATTGCCATTAAGGGAATTTTTGTGATTTTTTTTTTTTTTTTAATTAAGAATTATGACATTCTGGGTGTTCTTTCTTCATTCTGAAGCGTATAATCAAGCAAGTAGAGAATGTCTTTTAGGTCTGGATTCCAGCTGCTGTGTTTTTGTGCTGGCTTTCCCTGATACCTTTGCTAAAAAAGTTGTTTGGGTGGGTTTTGTTTGGTTGGGGACTTTTTGTTATTGTTGTTGAGTTTTTTTCTTCTGGTGGGTATGCTGTCACTTTTTGTGTAGTTACAGCCATGCCTGGATGCATGTATCTGTTAAGATGCTCTTCTTCCTGCAAGCCTGATGTCTGTAATGTGACTGTAAGGCAAGGGTCTGAACTGAGACAGGTGTTCTGAAATGCCCTTTAAACTCTCACAAAACTTGTCGATGTGATGCAGTGAGCAATGGTGGCTGTGCAGGACCAGCAATAAAATGACATTGGAGGGCACAAGTACTGATTTAATCTAGAATTTTATGGTGCTGTTTTGGAAGCTGCTAGCATGATGAGGATTGTGCCTGAATAACAGCTAGCTTTCAAGGAATGCTGTTTCTGATTTGCACTAGTCAGGGACAGACCATATGGGGGCTTGATTTTTCCTTTAGTGATGACAGCAAAATACTAAGTGATACCAATCCCTGGGCATTTTATGCTTAGTGGCCCCTCCAGCACAAGTTTGTGTAAAATCTATTTTGATGTCTGAATGACAGAATGTGATAAAAACTGATGAACTTTTAAAGCTAGATCTAAAACATAGCCCCCCCCAAAAAAAAAAAATTTAAAAAAAATTAAAATGAGGGGAGTTGAAAACATTATGGAGATAGAGATAAGAGAGACAAATAGAGCTGAAAGGTGATTTTGGTGATTTGAGAATAGAATGAGTTGTAACATAAAGGGCAAAATCACATTTGTAACATAAGGGGCAAAATCAAGAGAAATCTTAAAACTGCCCCTGTTAAACAAAGCAGACACCCCCTAGGATACTGACATTTTCCTGTGTTCTCTTCAGGACAATGCCCCACTCTGTATAGAAGTAGATTAATTGAAGGAGTTTCTTTCTTTCCAGGCATGCATGAATTGCAGCTCTGGAGTCATTGCAACTAAGAAACATCTTCATTATTTTCAAGAGGTTATACTTTGGCTTTTCCTTAGAACTTTCACTATTCAAGTCCTGGGGAAAACAGAATTGGGTTATTGCAAAGTGTCTATCAGCTGCTCTATTTGAAACTTCTTTTTTAGGGGTTTATCCATTCTTGTGGTTGTTTCGGTTCAATTCACCATTTTTATTTCTTGAATGTCTTGCTTCTGTGATAGCTACCTTGATAAAAATCTTTCATACACCTGCAGCATAAACAGGCTTTTTCTTCTGTATTCTTGTGTTTCAGCTTCTTTTGAGTGCAAACTGTGATAATCAAGTTTTGTTATAACTCTCCAAAAAAAGTTTTACTTTGTTGAAATTGAAAGTCTTTTGGTGTCAAGTGGCAATGTGTTCAGCAATGTGGGTTTCTTCTAGATTTGTACATATTTTTCTTTTTAAATCGGTTTTCACCATTTGTTGGTGTTGCTTTCTTTTCTTAAAAAAATACAGTGGTGGTATCATTTGAAAAGGCACAAGTTCATTTCACGTTGATACTGAAAAAGCTTTGGGCTATTGGCAAATTACTAGTGATCATGAGTTGGGCTTTTTCTCCTTGACAGTTTTCACAAGAAAAACCACTGCGCAGAAAGAGTTTGACAGATATCAGTGGAGTATTAGATGCAATTCATGTTACTGTATCCTTTGACAGTTGAGAAGCCTGGAGGTTTTGCATTAAAATTACTGTGAAACTTTGAGACTTTGAGATGAAGCATCAGTGCTCATACTAGTTGTTATGACTAACAATACAAATGGCTAAATAAGCTTTAAAAAAAAAAGCTTAAAAATATTGATATTGATATTTAAGAATAAACAGACTGAAGTTCTCATTTTTGCTGTTATTTTTGTGACCTTGAAGCTCCAGGATCATGGAGGTGATGAAAGTGAAGAACAGCTTCCTAAATACTGTTTGGGCACTGGAAAGAGGAATACAAAGTTCACATTTTGGATGCAGAAAAATAAACCTAAGTAGTTGAAACCATTCTGAAACATGGTATATTTCACTGTTTAGGTGTCAGGGATTGTTATATGAAAATTTATGACCCCGACTTTTCTATTTTCCGTTTTTGTTTATATAGAGAGAGAAAAGAACCTGCACTCTCCATAAAGCATATGGCTCATTGGAGATCATATGCATGCTCTCACTTCCATATGTAACACAATGTCTGAGATCTAAAAAAGAGTGAAAAGATAGGCATTACATGAAGTTAAATATGTTGCTCTGGATTCTTACATTCTTCTTCTTTTATCACAATTTTTGAAATGTCCACTATCCACTTTCAAGGCAAAGTTCAGTCTGAGTCATGGTAATGTTAAAATTTACTTAGAATTCTTTTGTTCTGGACAAATAGTTTCCTTTTCAGTATTAATGAGTTTTAGTTTCTTCTTTTTGTTCATTTTGCCTATAAATAGGCATCTCTGTTCTGAATTTAACATATATAAAGTAGAATTATTTGGATTCTGCCTCTCATTGCTCTTGGTTGCCAGTTGATCCTCATTTTTCTTGATTATCTATCTGAACTACAGTGGTACAATTTCCTGACACATACTGGTAATATGTATTACTGGCAAATGGAATGAATGCAGAAAATTATGCTCCATCATCAGGACATAGCTGTTGATGGAACAGGTTCTACACTGTTGCTTTCCATCCTTTTCATTCACTTCTAGGTTATTAATTGACTGCAGACTTAGTTCTAAAATTATTTAGCATTTGATATTTTGGGAAGACAAACTCATACTCATATATATATATATATTTTTTTTTTTTTTTTTTTAGTAGAATGTTAAATTTGAAAACAGTAGACAACAAGATCGTCCCCATCTTTTCAGCACTTCCTCCATGTGTCCCTGAGCTGGGAATGCTGCTGCATTCTCAGTTTATAGGGCAAATCTGGGACAGGAAGGAAATAAGGTTAACTTCCAGCAGGAGCAATCACAGGTGCTGTGACAAAATAAGTAGGAAAGCTGTAACAGTTCTAAATGCAGAAACTGGGAAAGGTAAACTTGTCCTAAGACTGCAATATGGGAAACCCTAAAGTTTAGACTTTGAAAGTCAAAACCTTTGGAGTATGAAATTTGTTTTGGTTCCCTAAATTTTGGTTATGTAATTGTGTAAATTGCAGAGGTGATAAGGTTTCAGTTGCCCTTGCTGTTCACATACTATAAGCTTGTCTGGAGCCTCTTTAATAATGTCTAACATAGTGGATCTAGATAGGTGCTCTCCGTGATATTTGGAAAGTCACGGCAGTCGAGTCAAGTCCCAGGTGACTGGGGGAGAAAAGAAACATTGTATCCATCTTTCCAAATTATAGAAATTAGGACCCTGGTAGCTACTGACCACCCACGCCATTCTATGATCCTAAGTAGAGAAGTATTATTCTTTTGTCCTGGACAAATATATTGAAGTGTAGACACTGCTTATCAGTTTTACTTGAAAGTATTGAAATTCATATGAAATATAAACTGTTCTCATAGGAACAAAACACAAAGACGATAGCTAGGATAATGATGAATTATTTATTTTAGAGTGCATGTAGAACTTCTTGAGAGTAAAAGATTAGGAAAAAATCTTCCTGCCTGCAGAAACTCAGCAAGTTGAGAAGACAGAGAGAAGAGATCAAGAAGATTTCAGCTTCATCTGGTAGATGGTGTGAGGTCAGCATCATCTTGAATAGTGAATTTAGAGTGACTAGGAGAAATGCATGAATCTCAAAGCCTCTTCTCTAGAAGTTCAGCATACAGTTGCCTTTCCAAGTAAGCATGGAGTAGAGGTGGGTTAGTGATGCTGATCTAGGATTTCAGACATGTGAAGTTACAGAATTGTTTGTTGGACTTTAATGGATAGTCTTAGTTGCTCACTTGTAACATTTTAGTATCTGAATGCTCTATGTTTTATACTAGAACAAAGTATGTGTCAGTGAGATGACAGAAGCCCATAAAATGCAGAACTAACATCATGGTCTAACATTTGGTTAAAAAAAATAAAAGAAGAAAAAGAAGGTTTTTCTTAGCCTCTGGCTGTTTACCTTAAACTGAAATCTGAAATTGCTAGTATGTTGTGCATCTCTATACAACAGGATTTCTTTATGATCTCATTTTGAGATTCTTAGTGGTTTAGATAAAAGTACTGTACCATAAATAGCTTCTAGTCCTACAAAACAAAGATATGGAGACCCTTTTGTATAATTCATTCCATAAATTAAGTTAGAATAGTTTTTAATCATGTTGTAAGTGTGAAAGTCCAAATGTACTTCCTGTCTTGTAAACACATTTTATTAGAAGGTAAAGCAATAAAACACAACCTATTTTAGCATGCCTTCATCCTATCTGCTCCTGGTTTTTAAAAATATTGGCCTGCTCTACACTGATAAAAGGCATTCACATGCAATAATTAAAGGATTACAGAAAACAGTCAGAGAATCTTGATGAGTTTTGTACATAAAATTTCCTCATATTCTGTGCTGTAATTGGTAGTTTGCAGAAGAAGGATTGGGATAACTTCATTACTGGATGACAAAAGAATGTGTCAAAGTCTGGAAAACATCTCAGGCAGAGGACTTTTCCCTATATTAAACATTGACTATAGATATAAACGTAGATATAGAATCTAATTTTACTAAAATATCCATGTATTGGGTTGTAATGTGGAGTCATGCCGTGAAACAACACATTGTGCTTGAAAAAGGATGAAGATTACAAGCAAAATTTATGTCTTCATTTTAAAATTACTTTTTCAACATCTGTGTTAGTAAACAGTCTGATGTTTGTAGAACAGACCGCAATAAGTATTTGTTTCTCTACACAAAGCAAGGTAATTTCTTACTTTCTTTCCACAACATAAAAGGCTGTGGGATTTTCTAAAAGACTTTTTGCCATCATCATTGTACTTCAGGTTGCTATTTCCACATGCTGTTCAAATTTTTAGGTATCTTACCCTGATTCTATTAGGCTGATCACAGAAGTGAATTCTTAACAAACAGCACATTTGAACTTCTAGGGATGGTGATTCTACCATTTCCCTGGGCAGCCTATTCCACTGCCTGACTACCATTTCAGTGAAGAAATTTTTCCTAATATCTAATCTAAACATCCCCTGGTGCAACTTGAGGCCTTTTCCTAGTGTATTGTGTCTTGCCTCTTTAGGTTTTTTTTTAACATAATTAAATGAAACAAAAGTATATCAGGAGTTCTATATCAAGTTGAAAAGAGAATGGTGTAGTTTATATGTAGTTGAAGCTAGAACAAAAGCCTGTCTTTTCCATCTTGGTTAGTCTGTTCTCTGCATTATACATGTGGTGTTCTTTAATTGAATAATTTGTTATAAGGCCTCTGCTGTGGTAGGTACTTGGGGAAAAAAGTGCATGAGACTTAGTATTTTAAGTAGTTCTTTTTGTAAAGCCAGGACAAATGTATTCAATTTCTTTCCTAGAGAGATACTTTCTAGCACTCAGCACTACAAACTGTAATAGTTTATATTTGTATGCTTTCAAATCTGTAACTTCCTGTGTTCTAAAGACTGCAATTTAAAAATAGATTTTTAAAATGTTCTTGTAGAAGGGAAATTCAAACAAGATGCTTTCCTTCAAAATTCAGGCAAGAGTACAAAGCTTGATCATCAGAGTAGTTATTCTTCCCCAGACTTTAGGCTTCTGACCCCCATCAACATGATACAACTGCACCTGATGATGGAGTTGTGGATTCTTCAGCAGCCCGCCAGGCAGACAGGCAGCGAGATGGGTAGTTTTCTGACAGTGCATTTAGGTCTTGATGCATCTGGATTTACTCAGAAAAGTCTCAACCAGTTCTAAGAATAACACATTTTAGAGCAAATCATCACTTGTCTTGAGACTTATCCCTTAAACTGTGCAGAAATGTTAGCACCTTGTTAAGGTGTATCATCTGCAAAGGGTTGTAGTTGTCATTGCCTGATGATGAGAAGAGTCAATAAAGAATTTTTTTTTGGTTATGTCCTCATGCCTAGATATAACCATTCTTGGCTGCAAGCCAGCTCTAGTCTGCAAGTAGTGCAGCTTTACGTTAGGAAAGCATCATGTCTTTGCAAATCCCCCATGCTTCTCATCTGGTTTGCAGTAGAGTCAATATAAAAACATGATTGCCTCCTCTTACTGGGAAACACAATGACAGACCTGCAAGGAGGCAGGGCATGTTCAGTGGCAATATCCAGGCTGTATTGTTAGGTAAAAGAAATCTGCACTACCTCTGCTTCCAATATTCATATGTAGAACACAGATGGGGTTATTTTGTAGTGATTTGACCTTGGCTGGCTGAGAGGTGCCCACTAAGCTGCTCTCTCTCTTCCACTACTCAAACAGGGCAGGAGGAGAAGACACAGTCAAACTTTAATGAGTCAAGGTGAGTACAGGGAGTTGTTTGTGAAGTACTGAAACAGGCAAAACAGACTTGGGCTAACTAGCAACAGACTAGGATAGTGTGAAGCAAAAAGAAGATCTGAAAACACCTTTCCCCCACCTCTTCCTTCATAGGGTCAACTTCACTCCCAGCTGTTCCCCCTGAGCAGCACAAGGGGATGGGGAATGAAGGTTGCAGTCAATTAATGATATTTTTTCTCTGTTGCTCCTTCCTCATGTTTTTTCCCTGCTCCTTTCCCACTGTATACAGTTCTTCACAAACCTGCTCCTGCATGGGCTCCTCTCCATGGGCTGCAGCTCCTGCCAGGAGCCTGCTCCTACACAGGCTCTACACAGGTTCTCCATGGGCTGCAGCTTCCTTAGTGCATGTGCCCCTGCTCTAGCGTGGGGTTGTCCACAGGCTGCAGGTGGATCTCTGCTCCATGGTGGTCCTCCTTGGGCTGCAGGGGCACAAATTGCATCACCATGGCCTTCACCCCAGACTGCAGGGGTCTGCTCTGGCACCTGGAGCACATCCTCCCACTCCTTCTTTCACACTGGTGTGTGCAGGTCCGTTTCTCTCATGTTTTCTTTCCTATCATACATTACCATACCTTAAATGCCTGTTCACAGAGGCACTACCAACATTGCTGGTGGGCTCAGCTTTGGCTGGAAGCAAGTCTGCCTTGGAGCTGGCTGGAATTGTCTCTGTTCAACATTAGGGCAGCTTCTGCTGTTTTCTTACAGAAACCACTTCCCCAACAGACCTCACTACCAAAACATTGCCATGTAAACCCAATACATATATAAAAAATATTAGTGTATCAAGGAATTGCTAACAAGTTTAAGATAATCCTTAAGTGTAATTAAGTGTATCACTTTGTCTCTTTCTTTCTTTCTCTCTTTCTTTCTTTCTCTCTTTCTTTCTTTCTCTCTTTCTTTCTTTCTCTCTTTCTTTCTTTCTCTCTTTCTTTCTTTCTCTCTTTCTTTCTTTCTCTCTTTCTTTCTTTCTCTCTCTCTCTCTTTCTTGCTTTCTTTTCTCTTTCCTGCCTTCCATCATTCCTTCTTGTTTTTTTTTTTAATTTTTGGGACTAGCAGTACTAAGTCTCTCAGGTTTTTAGTGTATCTGTTTACTTTGGTTCTCACTCACGCAAACTCCTAATCCTTTCAGTCTTCTCTTCTGGAAAGTACTGGTATGGGACATTACTGACTTGGTACTAATATGTCGGTGGAGATGGACATAGGTGGTGAAATTCTAGACTGTTTCTTTTTTTCCACTTTTTTTTTCCACTTTAAAAAATTCTCTAAAGGTAATAGAAGATGCAATTGCTTAACTCATAGCTATTGTGTTTGTGCATATTTCTACTTCCTTTCCCTTGGGGTTTAGTGTAAAACCCCATTTGGTAGCCACAAGTTTTCTAACACTGGAGTGGAATCCAGGTATCAGCTGAGATAAAAAGGCTTCTGATCATCTACATGGAATATAGGTCAGATCTCCTGGGAATGGTGAATATGTATCACCTCATAAAATTAGATGATTTCTGCAGTTCCTGACCTCTCCTGAGAACCGCATACATTTAGTGACAGCACAAAAGTCATGACTTTAATTTATAGATTGAATTTCGAGTATTGACAAATGATGTATGGTTGGCTGAGCCTAGGGAGAGTTCAATGAAGCACGTGATAATTTACTGCTCCAAACTGAAAACACACAATCTATTTTTCATTCTGTGTCACTATTCAGCTTGCATTACATTTGGCTACTTAGTGTGTGTAAGGTATATGGGACTGTTGGCAGGTTAACAGTTTCAGGTCTTTTGAAACACTTTTGTCACTGAATGAAAGCAACCTGAGAAGAGTACTGTGTGTAAAAGAGCACAGAAATCTTTATGTGCTACTAATGTCCACTTGACCATTGGATATTCTACTCCAAGTAGAGTCTAGGCATGGAAAACTTGGGCAAATTTGTACACATTCAAAAAAATCAAACCAGACCATAAAAAAACAAACTAAAGGTAAGCATTTGGTATTCACTGTCCATCCATCTTCATAAAATTTTGAGAGGTTGCCACAACCTCTAGTGGTATTAGCATTAGCACAGCCCCATGGGCTGTTGAGCAATCAGAATAGCCACTGCAGCCAGGGTGATCAGTAAAGCTTCTACATTGGCATTTCACCGCTGTCTAGTGTTGAGAACTAAAGCAATTTTAAGACTGAACCATGTGTTAGACTGCTGCAGCTATGTAGTGATAGGCAAAGACAAGGTTTTATGTGACTCTTGTAAGATTTTTCTAGAGCTGTCCCAGTTTTTATACCTGTGGAGCAACGCTGATTAATGCATTGTCACAGCCCATTCAGTTTTTTAATCCCCCTGCCAATATTTAAGGGGAAAACATACTAAACTATTACTTACCTTTAAGAACATAAGTAAATAAATTTTAGGTAGAAATAACTCTGAATTTCAGTGATTCAAGTTGTTAACTTTTCCTGTGTATTTTAAAAAACTGCCATGGATATGGTAAATATGCAAATGAACCACTAGTACACCAGTTGCAGATATTCCAGTTACTAACCAGCGTATTCCCAGACAGCTGAGATTCCTCTCTTTACGGTAATTGAGGATCCTGGGTGTAAGTCCCAAGCAAGGCGGCAATAAATTTCTCAGATAGGAGTTATACTTTTCCCTGGTAAATAAATAAAAATTCTTTCCTGAATTAATTTTACTGTATGAGTCAATTTGGGATGTTCAGCCTTAACTTCTTGAAGTTCTTATTTTAAATAAGGAAATTCAGTCTAAGGCCAAGGAGCAAATTGTGCTTCAGATGTCCAAAGAAGCTTAATTAATAATCCCAATTTATCAGTCATAACCATTGCTTAATGTAGTTTTAAAGTGATGTGGCTTTAAAATTGCCCCAAAATATGTTGCTTTTCTTCAAATCAGTATGGCATTTAATGCAATTCAGTCTTCTCTATATGAAGATTTCAATGAAAGAGGAAAACATGAGTGTATTTTCTGTAATTGCAATTCAAGTACATTCATACAATATTTTCACAATCCATGCAGATAAATCATCCTGTTTGCTCTAAAAAAAGCTGTCTTTTTTTCCAGCACCTTTCCTGAAGCATGTCCATTTTAAAGTTTTGTTTTAAACAATTTCAGCTTCTTCAAACTGCTTCTAAATCTTCCTTGCAAAATCTGAGGTTAAAACTGAAATTATTCAATAGAAAACAACTATAGAGAAGCTGTTGTTGCCTTTTAGCTTTTAGTCATTTAGTTAGCTCTGTTTCTCATTTTGTTTTCAAACTTATAAAATAGTGTATTTATATGAAAATAAGGCAAGTAAGGTGTTAATGATGACAGATATATTAATTTCCCCCTCCTGCTGAAACAGCTACAATTGGTACAAAAAATTTATATAAAAATAGAGAAAATGCATGTTCTGATTTGAGAACTTTTTTGCATTTTGCTTTAGATTCAGTTTTTATCAATTTGTAAATGTTCCAGAAGACAGCATAAACATCATATTGGGTTTGAGTTTTGCAGGTGTTTGGTGGATCAAACTTGCAGTGCTGTTCAATGGGTTTTGATGAACATTTATTGTGACAGTTTCTACTGCAAATCAAGCAGGTTTAGGGTTGCTTCCTATTAGATGGAGTTCTTTTTTTCCTAATTCAAATTGACCGATCACTCATTTCATGCCATAGTGAAATCAGAACCAACAATTATGTTTACAGAAGTAATGCAAATACTTCCAAATACGTCCAAGTATATTAATAACACATCCATATAGTGTTTTGGCATATATTAGGGATTTAAGATTCATATTTAATAAAATTTATATGACCTGTACTAGTCTTCTGATGTCTTGTGAAGATTGGAGCCTTACTTTGAAGTGAAATCTCCATATTAACTGGAATTATGAGGAATCTTGGTGTGTTTCTAAAGGATAGAACATTAGATCCATTTACTTTCAGGAAAGCTGTACATTTTGAAAATGTGGGAGATTTCTTATTTTTTCAAGAAAAAAAGGATCTGTACGTGGACTTAATTTTGCAATTAATTTTTTTAAAACGCAGCCACATAAAATTAGTAGTAACTCTTGTGAGACTATCATTTTATTGGGTAACATTAAGGAGTGTTTAGCCTGCATTTTCATGATCATGTAAGAAAAAGTTGAAAAACTAATCTAAAGTTCCTTGTTTGTTTTTAAACCTAAGCCTTTCTTTAAAAATGTGTGTAGTTATAAAATTAAAATACATACATATTTTTGCTATTTTCCTAATAATGAAATAATATTAACTGGTCAATTATAAAGAATCGTTTGTTTTTAAACTAGACATATTTTTAAAAATTCCTGTATTTAGGACAAAATCATAACCCTATTGACTAGCAGAAAAATTAAGCAAGCTTAGAATTAGTGAAGTGGAAAAGGGAATTAAGACCATTTAATCACCTTCCAGATAAGAACAATGGCTCACTAAAATAAGTTATCTCTGTTTCATAAATGGGAAGTACTTTATAAAGTGTCCCCCAAAGGTGGCCCTTTGGAGTGCTGTTGGAAAACAGTCAACTCCATTTCAGAATGGTGCCTGCTCAGCGACAGTGTGAATTTGGCTGTCTGTCTACAAAGTTTTTCACTGGCCAAACCTCTCAGTAGTTTAGCATTTGGTTTCAGTTTCAAAGGAAAAAAAAAAGAATCCTGTATCTGAAATTTATATTCCATAAATAAAGCATGAAGTCAATATTGCATCTGTTACTGATAGTTTTGACTGGACCTAGATATTGAAATAATCAAATCAGAGAATTTGCTGTGGGCATATAAAATAAATATGTCTAATAAATGTAAAATTAAAGATAATTTGAAAGTGCTAATAGACAAGCCTCTAGAAAATGAAGCTAACCTGTCTAGGAAAGACACATATGTGTTAAGCATGTTCCTATAAAAATGAATCCAGTAAGAATGGCAAAATATCTTACTGTGTAGCTTCTGCTGTATATTTTAAACATCAACAATATTAGCGTGGTAAGTTTGTTTGAATGTTTAAGGAGGTTAGCCTAAACCTTGCTATGGCTTACAATCACCTTGCTGAAAAAATAAGAAGGGAATTAAATAGGCAGCCTGACATTTATCTCTGCTTTTCTCTCTAGTGATGGAAATGAATTAATGCAGGGAACTCAAAAAGCCAATGTAATTCCAAAATGTTTCCGCTCAGTGACAGTGTGAATCTTTTCCAAGTTTAGTGCAACGTTCATGACATCTGTGTGATGCAAGAAGCAGTGCTCCCAGCATATGTCACTGGATATAGCAGCACTGTCCTGCTAATAAATGCTGTCCTTGCTGCTGGTACTCATCCACAATAAAGTAGAAATCAGCAATATTCAGATATGTATGTAACCTCTACCTTATGTTTGTCTTACAATATTTCCAGTGTGTACTGAGTATAAATAGTTTTCTTCTCATATGGCATTTCATATTGACAATCATACATCTTTTTTCTGGGAAGTGTTTATTACTTGTCTATACAAATATGATTTAGATGAAGATATAGTTTACTATGGTTAAGAACTTGCTGAAAAGGAACTCTAAAAATCATATGTGCCATTAACGAGTCCTTCAAATGCAATGCCCTGCTATGCATTTTTTGATGTCTGGATATATCCTTGGGTTCATATCCTATCCATATGTGTAATTTTAATTAAAATGTAGACATTATTATAATAAGAATTAATATTGTAAGACAGCAATCTAAGTGAAATGGCTTAATATCTAAAGGCTTACAAAATCTATGATCATAGGGGAATTGTGAGGAGGAAGAAGTTGGAAAGAGAGTTGTATGTTTCTGCATGTGATTATGTCAATCTACTTTATAGGCAAAATGTAACTGCTAAGTTAAGAAAATAGTGGTAGCCATGAATTATGAGATTTAAAGTAATTTTATTTTTTTAAGGTTGTCACAGCTATAATTTTAATTTCCTTTATGAATCAAATAGCTGACAGCATGTGAAAAATTATATGTATGCCGATGAAGGCTATTTTGAATTCTAATGAGTATTATGAATGCTTTCTTTAATGGTGGTCATGATAAAAACTACAGATTTATAACTCTAAGTAGCATATTTGTAAAAATCTTCATTCAGATTTGGGAGTTTGTACTTGTAAGTATTATACTTGTATTTGTTGATATAAACTTTGGGATTCCTGAGGGATCAAATCAAGGGAGTAAATGAAGTTGTCAATTTTTTCTGACATAATAAGAAAAGGTTTCTCTCTTTCTAGCTCAGTAAAGCATTATTTCTCCGAAATGTCACTGTCATTTGTATAACAAATTTTTTTTTCAATCATGCTTCAATCTATTATATTGCAATACTAGTTTTGGGCATGGAAACTGATTCCTTAATTATATATGTTATCTCGATTCTATGCAAATGCATATGTTAGGGTTTATTGTGAAAATGTAAAGAAAAATAATTGTCTGCCTGCCCTTATCCAATTTCAGGAAAAAAAAAAAAAGGCAGAATTATGTGTATAGTTGCTCTTTATTACTTGCTTCTTATTATGACCTCATTGCAACACTGTGATCCAGGGAAAAAAACCTTATGTCATACTTATTTGTTCAAATTAATAAACCCTTGCTTACCCTCACTTACCACAAAATCAAGAGGGGCTTTTTTCCGTTTTTTTTAAGGCAGTGGAAACTAGGAGGAGGCCACTTCAAGCAGAAGGAAGAGCAACATTTAAGTCATACATTTTCTCGTTTAAAATCATTAATGCAGAAAATAGAAAAGACATATGGCAGCATAAGAATTGTACTTTTGCCCATTAGTTGAGTGTGCTGATGGTGCTGAATAACTCCTTTTTAAATGACAGTGATCAATTTTCTCATCCCTACTGTTAAAATTCATTTCGCTGTAGAATTTGTTCTCTGCATTGCTTTCTCCACTAAAAGGTATCAGCCATGGATTTGAATTTAGCTTAAGTCATGAGAAATTGGGATATTTTGCCTAGAGTCTCAGTAAGGAACACAGAGGACTGGTCTTTGCCAGTGTGTGACTTCAACTCCTCCGTAAAAGAAAGGATATCCTTCCCCTCCCCTCTAGTTCTGTGTGTGCCTAAAATTCACTTCACAAGTAAGCTGTTAGTGGGCAATTGATCACCAGTGTGCATTAATTACAGCTACATCTTCTGTAGATACTGCTTCTCACTGTAATCAGCCCCTCTGATTTACAGAACTAAATCCTAATCTTTTGCTGCAGTTTTTGCTTTGTATGGTTCAAAATATTAAATTTACACATTCTTTATACTTTCATGGTGAGTTGTTTATCCTTAAATAAAGATGAAAGGTTTGAAATAAAACAATCTTTCATCAGTGAGTTTCCAATTAACATGCCTTAAACCATTTCAGCAGAGCTCTTGAAGTTTCCAATGATTTAATCTTGGTGTGTTCTGTAAGATTGCATTCATCACGACTTATTTTCATGGAGAAAATGACACATAATTGAAGATGGATCTATTTACTGTTTTTCTGGTTCAGCAAAGGACATAGTTTTACTGTTCTGAATCTTAGAAGTCTACTGAATCAAAAAAGAAAAAAGAAAAAATGTCCTATTAACTTAATGAAAGTATGGATTATGAGGTTCAGCTTCAAGCAACTGTATCTTCTCAGGTAGTCATATGTGTCTCTCACTTACTGATCATGATGTAGAGATCTCAGTGCTGTATAGTAAAAACCCAGGAATCTAAAATTTCATATTTTAGATACAATTTTTTTTAGGAGACTGTTATTTACAGGAGTTGTTTTTTTTCTGATTGGAAAGCATCTATTTTCATAGATATTCAAATAATGTCTCTTTTCATGAAATAGTTTGTAATTTAAATAATGTTTATGAGTATCAAATGTAAAACTCCACTTTATACTGGGAATAAAAGATACAAGTTTAAAATAAGAGTAAGAAATTGATAATGAAAAAGTAATCCCCTTTGGGTTTAAATTCTGTAGATGTGAAATTTGAGAAAGACTTTTCTAATTATATTTGTTTTGATACTAACTCTAGACTATGAACTTTTAAGATTTATTTCTTTGTGGAGGCATCACATTAAAAACCCCCAAGAATAAAGTGGAAGACACAGAACCATTTTGAGCTAATACTTTGTTCTGCCTCAGAGTAAAGTTTTATGCAACTGAGAATCAAGTAGAGCACATACTGCATTATGATCTTACAGATGATTTCAGTCAGTAATTGCTTTGAATGAGTTTCTTTACACTTCCAATGCCATAAAAACCTTCTTGACTCTCATAGTAGCAAGGACTCACATCTTCAAAACAATAGTTTTAGAGTTTGGGGAAAAATTTGCATTTATTGGACAATGGAAATACAGAAAGAAAAAATGTATTCTTTCAGAAGGTTTGTTATTATGAAAGTCTTGTATAGTACCATGCAGGAAAAATTTCCTAGCCTCTTTACATCAGAAGAGGGCAACAATAACACTGCCCTCTGTGCTCAGCCAAAATTGCACAACTTTTAATAAATCTTAATTATTCATGTCTTGCTTTAATTAGGCATGTTTAGCCAAAGAAAAGAAGGGAAATCGCAAAAACATCGGAGTGTGTTAGTTACTGTCTACTCCTACTGATTTAATGCAGAAGATATTCAGATGGCTGCAGTGAAAGTCATATGTTCAAAGACATAAGGGCAGTGAAGCATATAGTGGAAATAGTATGCAGTTTTTCTTCCATGTATTGAAACCAGTTCTTTTCATCTTGATTTTGTAAAGGAAGCTAATACTCTTAAAATTATTGATCTTATCTAACAATATTTCTGATCTTCAAGTGACAAGATTTGTCAATACTTCAAAGATAAAACTGAATATTTAACATATTGAAAAAGAAAAGTGAAATGAACCCTAGGATTTGTAACAGTTTATTTAGGTATTGTATTCTCTTACTAGACCTTAACTTAAACACTTGAAAATGGAAAGGAGGCATACTTTACATTTACACAGAAGGTATTAAATTTCCCATGCATTTAAAAAACAGCACTATAACTTTCCCATGAGGAATAAAAATGTTGTGGGAGTTGACTAAATCTGAAATACTACCAATTTTTAAGATAGAAAAATGCTATTGCTGACTGCCAGTCATGGGGTAGCAGCAAAAGTTGATGTGATAGCATCCTCTTTTTGTTATGTTCCTGGTGACAGACCTTTTTTGGACACTTGACTGATGGTATTTATGCCATTCCCACTACAGACACGCTGCCTGAGGTTATTTTACTTTCATGCCATTGCAATTTAACGTTAATAACAGTTGAAACAAGTATTAATTGACAGTCCTGGGGAACTGTATAATTCCCACTTCAGATTCTTGTTACTGGCCCATTAGTTTCAGACAAAATGTAAATGTTTCTTCTATGTTTAGGCAGGTTTTCATAATTCTTTCTTTGCACTTTAAAGAAAGTTTGAATTGAGAGTGAAATTTTGCCAGCCGTATATTTGGGTAATGATGTCAGCTCACTGTTGATCTGTTGGACACACCAAGACTTGATAAACATTTGTGGTATAATGAGAGCTGCTAGTCCCCAGAATGAAGTAGAATACATAATTTTTAATACCTATAAATCTCCCCTCAAGGACTAATTTATCCACTAAGTTGCATTTTCTGCCTGGAAAGGCATCATTCATTTCTGTAGGACTAATCACAGACTAAGGTGATATACACTTCCTTTTAATAGCAGAAATTGTCATTTTCATAAAGAAAAAAAAGGAAGACAAATGTCCTATAATTACATTAGAAGTAGTATGGAGCAGAGGAAGTTCCTTCCTTATAGGCTATTCATTTTCCCATACACTCTCAATTTTTCAAACAAGTCATCTAAGTTCTGTTTCTTTATAAAAACTACATGCTCAAGCAGAATTGCATATGGGGAACTTTGCTTCTTGCTGCTTTAATGGACAAGAGTTTAATGGACAGTAACATCAATATGATAAATCATTTAAAATACTTTTCTTGCCTTCAAAATGATTGACTTAACATTGTACATGTTTATATTATAGACAGGACAATAGACAGACTAGTAGCTGAGTGCTGGTTGTTCAAGCTGAAACTTCCTATCAGACCTGCAGAAAAAAATGGGGTATTTTCATGAAAATGTCAACTTTGGTATATCTCAATAAATGCAGACATATACAGCTGTCTATTTGCAAACACAGGTACATAATTAGATTAATTATCAGAACCCCGTTCTTGATAAATCTTGCATCTCCAGATAAGTGTGGCAGAAATAACAGTTTTAAAAGCTAATAAATGTCCTTTGGTAATTATTGCAATTAACTGTACTGCCCTTATGCCAGCTCAAGTTTGAAATAGGAAATAATTGGGAAATGAAAGTTTATTTTTGTATTTTTTTTCTGTATAATACTTAGACCATATCTTCCCTCATTTTAAAAAAGCGCATTAGAAAAATATACCAACATATAAAGTATAAAATTACAGAGTATGTGTTCATATTCTGTAATTTTCATTTCTCTTGATTGCTGCATTATTCAGTATTTGTTTAAGGAAAAAAAATACAATGCTCAAATGAAAGGTGTGTATGTCTTTAAACTGATGGTATAGTCAAAAATATGCATGATTTTTAATAGCTGTTATTTGTTCAACAGTAAGTTCACATTGTATTAAAATGTGGAAATGACAAGTTTTTGAGGAACTTGACTCACCAACAACATTTTCAAAGAATATTTTCAGGTTTCCTTTAACACCTTTTGCCACTGCTAGAATATGCAGCATTTTCAGCAAGTTAATATGATTTAACAGTATATGTGGTTTTCCATCATGACTTTCCTTTGTCTTTTGGTTCAATGATTTACACTTAAGTGTCAGCAGAAAACTTTATTCCAGGTGAAATATTCAAAAGTCACCATTTAAGAAAAATACTCGAAAGTTTCCTTAGAAGTAGTATTATTTGAAACACAAGGAAAAATTCTATATATGAGTCCCACATGTAATAAATTCCTTCAAATATAGTTGGTCAATAAAAAAATAATTCTATTAAACCAGTTGCTGTCGGAGTTGCAGCCCATTATCTCTGTTCCTTTCTACTTGAAAGCAAGTTTTAGTCTACATACAGACTGATTTTCTGTTCTTTTACAATAAATAGAATGTATGTCCCCTTCATTGCTTCCCAGCTATCACTTTGAAAAATGAAAATTTGCCGAATTCATGCATAGGCAGTGTTAATCAGCAATACATTATTATACAAAATAAGCTCTGTCTCTCTGTTCCTCTGAGCAAATATATGAAATAGCCTCATTGCATTTGATTTGTATCTGTGTTGGAGCATGTGTGATGGGCTCTAGTAAAAGTACCCAAAGTAACAGAGACATGGCTAGATAACATATATTAAATATTTATAAAATCAAATTATTTTCAAATCATCAAAGGATGATCTATATCCTGATAAAGGGTAGATGTTTTTAAGGTATTATTGATTTTGATAAGAAATTACATGCCTGCAGGCAATAGTATTATTTGCTAGTAAAAAAAAGGATGAAGTTGCTTCATATATTTTATGTGGTGCAGTATAATAGCACATCAATCCTTTGGGAATTTTATAATATTTTTTCTTATTAACTTCTAATTAAGCCTTAGTGATTTTTAGACGAGATAAATTGGCTCATTTTTCAGTATCATCTTTCTTTCTTGGTAGAGAATATCAGGTCTAAATCCTACTAATCTGAAAGGAAAGATCATCCAGTTTCATTCAGGGTAACAATATTTAGTTGGATTTGTGCCTCTTATAGACATCATTTGGAAGGAAGAAGAGCTAGACAATTTGTACAGCAAACACATAAAAATGCTTCAGAAATGAAGAAACTAACATTTCCAATTTTTGCAGATTGACATCAGGTAAACCACAAAGAAATAAGTGAGGTTTTTTGATTCGCACAGGGACAATGTTTGTTATCCCCCACTAATATTTTTCATATGCTATTTCCAACCTAAATTCTTAACCACATCATTTTATGTGGGCTGCGTGAGAAGGGGAAGAGGCCTGTTTTAGGAGGTGCTTATAAACTGAGCACTTTTATTTACAAATTCAATTAAGTGCTGCTTTATAGTGATGGAGTGGATCTCCCAAAATGGAGGGCACTGGACTGAGCAGGAGGGGTCAGCACTTCGGGGCTTTATCTCAGCCTAGAGGCATCCAGCTGTGCTGGCAGCCTGTGGTGGGGAGAGATGGATTGCTACTGTGGGATTATGCCATGTGAACACAGAAGAAAAATGTGAAATAACGTGAAGTTATCAGGATTCAGAAGGTGTTTGGTTAAGTCCACACACAAAATGCTTCCTAAGTTAGGAGCCTGAAAACAATTCCTCCTCTAGCCTTAGAGATCTAGGGGCCAGATAGAAAAGAGATCCAGAGGATTTCTATGGACAGTGAATTGAAATGTGTCTGTATATGTTTCATTGCCCCTCACCCCCTCTCTGTAGAGAATGTTGTGTATAATGAATTCTTTAAAAGTGTAAGTAGCAGAAGACCACTTTTACTATGACAAATCCCAATCTCTAACACAATTTGCCAATATTATTTCATCATCATTATTGTATCAACAAACCCCCATCATCCCATGGTATGACTTATGTCCAAGACAGTGGTCAGACTAGGTGCAGCACCACTGTAATCACCTGAGAACTGAAGCAGAAATGACATATAACCTCAGGCATGACCTAAAACTCATCAGCTGCAGGAAAACATTGTCAATAGCAAGTTGAGTAACAAGTTTACGAATTTGTTCCTAGTAATATTTCTTATGCAATAAACAGTGCCTATTTAAGGTCTCCCATCTCTTTACATTTTATCTTACCTCGTGAGATTTGTATTGTAGCATTTTATAATTAAATAGAAGTAAAGATAAAAATGCAAGTATTTTGATTTTATTTATAGCTGTGAAAGCATGCTTTACAATTTGTCATTCAATCCAGGAATTCAGTTATCTTAAAAGGAAAATAAATTTTTCAATGACAAGTAGCAGTTACGACTAAAAACCCTGCATTTACCACCAATAAATCTAATCTACATTCATTAAAGAGGACAATTTTGCTGACACTTTTTTATGGCTTAATTCCAGTGTAATATTTCATCTGTTTCAGTATATGCATGTAATCAAAATAAAGAAGTAACTGAGATATCTCTGTTTTCTGACATGGTACCTGGCATTCTTAAAGATTGCTGCCATGACACATTTATGTAATGTAAATTATAATAAATAATTTTTTGTACCATAGATAATATTTCATTTGTTACCCATAAACACAAGACATTCTGTAGACATTTTACAAAAGAATGACGCGTTTCTTTATTGGTGCGCATGGTGAAAGGAGAATCAAGGCTTTGGTTTTGAAAAGTAATTCACCAGCTTCTAAAAAAAAAAGGTTTCACATGTCCATCAAGGAAAAGGTTGAAGGCAATTCCCTGCAAGTAAGCAATAGCTATCAGAATGCATTAGGCAGGACTAACTCATACACTACCTTCATACCCTTGACCTTCCAGACATATTTGTAGATAATGTTGATTCTTCTGACAGCAGACACAAATCCTCACAGTTCTGTGGGAAGATAGTTCTGCATTGAAGCTATATTTCCTGTAGCATTAAGTCAATCATTTTTGTGAGATAGAAATTTTGAGTTTTACAGCAGAACAAAGCATGCTATAGCCTACACTTTGCAAAATATAGCCATGAGCTTATAATGCTCATACTAAGTTTCTTCTGTATGGCAGTTGGAGAATGATCTAATCTGGGCCTAATCATCAGTGTCTGGCAGCAATAAGGCAGCAGCTTAAAATAAACTGCCAGTTGAACACTCTGAAAGGGGGTTTCTGGATACAAACTTTCAAGACTTAAATGTTCCTGTAAAAGAGAGAAGCAAGTAGATTGAAGAGACAAAACAAGGACACATAGAAGAAACAGCCTCCTAGAACACTTCATTGGTTTGTTTATTTCCAAAAGCATCTACTGGAAATTTGGTGTGAGAATACATATAAGTTGAATTTGTTTCTTTTACATGAGTCCTCTTTTGAATATATATTGATGTCAAGCTGGATTTATGGAATTGCCAGTGTGTTTCACTTTCTTCTCAGATATTTGTAATATTAGAAAGGTTAGGTTGGTATTTGTTTACCATACTCTCATTCTACATTTTCAGTACAAGCTCTTTCAGTCTGGGTGCAAGCACAATGAAAAAAAGTAATAAAATGTGGATTTTGTAAAATATATAGAATGTTATATCCTGGCCACACTCCAGGAAAAATCGCATGCTTTATATAAAGCTATGCATTCTGTCAGCATATATATTGTTCTGTGACACAGTTTAGGCAGACAAGCAAAAAAATATGGGAGCACTTGCCTAGATTTGCACTGTCACCTTTGTTCTACCAGCTTTGCCCATTGGTTGCCCTGTCTTTATTTGCAATTGGAAGCAGATGTTGGGTAACTCAATGGCACCTCAACTCTCTTACCTGTGTGCTGGTGCCCTGCTCCCTCACCCCATCCACATGCTGCCAGAATAGGGCAGTGTGTCTTGGGGTTCAGTTCTGTCATCGATCTCCCTGGCATGAAACCCTCTCCATGGGAAAGTGGGATTTATAAGGCATGGCTTCGGTTCAAAAGACCTCACAAGTATCCAAGGAAATGGCAAACGCTGAAAGAGAGGAAGGGAAAATATACAGGAAATTTTTTCATATATGAGTGCAATAATTTTGGAAATAGGTGTTTAAACAAATTCATCTTGCTTCTTTTAAAAGCTATAAAAATTTACTGCTGTCCAGAGATAAACCTATTCTCTCCTTACTTCCATCAGGGAGGCTGCATCTGTAGCAGTGTTGAAAAAACAGTGTGCTGTTACCTCAATATTTTCTTTTCACCTTCAAAGCTAAATGTCATCTGTATTTTACTGACATAATATTCTGTCTTGTACCACTAGAAGGTGAGGATGTTATGAGAATACCAACTTTGGGAATCTATGTCCTGAGACAAAGACTGCAAAAAAGCAGGAAGGGTTAAGGGACACCACTTTCCTCACAACACTCTGAAGAAGCATCCCCAAATTCTTGTGACAACAACCATATTTAGCTCCCAAAAATCCCAAAATAGGCTCTGTTATTTCAGCTGTTTGGCTGGGAACTTAGTCAGCTGATAGCCAGAATAACTCAGGAACAATATGGATCTGTTCCTGGATTATTCACGACACAGACCAAAGGAAGGTATCCAAAGGTTCTTGGAGACCTGGAACTGTGTGTCTGTCTCCCTTTATGTCCAGCAAATGTTTCCATGAGATCTATGTCTAACCAGGCAAGAATTTGAGGACTGCACCAATTAGGCTTAGAGGAGTTTTTCTCAGATAAAAAATTTCACTAATTCCAATTATTGATTCATCATCACTAAATGCTTCGGGGCTTGCATGCAGTATTTTTCTCTCTCCAAGTTTCAGCAGTACATTGGGGAGGTTGTCACAAAATTATTTTCCCCGTGTCTCAAAAAAAAGGACTGAAAAAAAATGGCAGTTTAACGCAAACATTTCTAGATTACTGGAGTCACTGTTAAAAATGATCAGATAGAGACTGACTAAGACCATGGATGCTCAGTGAGTGTGTGGTGCTGAGCCTGCTCTCCAGGAACTTTCCCTTAGGTGAAGTCTTTCCTGCAAATAAAAGACAGTCAGGGTAGTTGCATGATTTTTCTTAGTTGTAGTTTCACACTGTGTTAGCTCCAACATGAAATGATGCGTGTTTGAGCAATACCAGGGATTTAATGATGTTAAGTTTGGGAAATGGATAGGATGAAGCTGAAGTTGAATGAGAGGATGTTGTGGTGTGGGGGGGAATTATGCCTTGTGGAATTCATATTTTGGTGAACTGGCAGATAGGGAGCTCTCGTATTGCGTCAATGGGATGCAATGGAGGACTCAGAAAGGACTGGGAGGTTTTGAATCTTCTGATAAATATTTCAACTAATGCCCAAATTGCCCTGAGACCAAAAGAAGGTGAACAGAACAGAAGAAATTAATTATTCAGACTACCTTGACAGGCATAGTCTTTCACTACAGCAGAGTGGGAAATTTGGCACTCGGAGAGCGTTTTATAACTGTTTTCCTTTGCTCTTAGAAAAATGCTCTAGCACCTTTAGAAAAAGAAAGTACCTTAAGAGTTCAGACTTGCCTAAAAAGTAGTAAAGAATATTTCAGCTATTATATATGAGGATTTTCTAAATTGCATGTTTTCTTTCAAGAGGGCCCATTAGAAATATACTGCCTTGAAAATTCATTATTCCTCTTCTTTGTTAACTCCACCTCCTATCCTCAAATTTGAAGATGGAAGATGCAGTCCTAATAGTGTAACCCTTTTTAAAAGTTCATAAATTGAGGCAAAGAAATTAACGTGGGACTTTATGCTAATAACATATGTTTCAACACAAGCGTATTGTGATAAACCTTGTCAGTAAGAAAGTATTGATTTAACTTCACACTTCTCTTTTTTTTTTCTTTCTTTTTTTTTTTTTTTTTTAATATCAACATGAATGGATTTTTTTCTGTTTCCTCAGAACTAGAGGCCGAGGAGTGGTGTAAACATCTTTGCATGGAATGTCTAGGGGCCAGGCTCAATGATATAAGTCTTGGGGAGCCAGATTTACTTGCTGCTGGAGTCCAGAGAGAACAAAATGGTAAGTAACTTTTTATTTGCTCCTAGATCAGTTCTTAGGTGATATCCCATGTCATCTTTGCTTTGCCTGCTGTTGTGAGGACTTTTGCGAGTAGCTGGAAGCACATCATTAGTAACTAAACATTTGGATATGCTTTTGAAACTCAAGCCTATTTTTTTTACAAATAAAGATGATTAAATTCCATGCCAAATAATACATATAGAGTGACTTTGTGTCTTCACTGTGTTCAGATTTCCCTGTCATGGGAAATGATGGCCATGACCTTTCTGTTTCTGGAAATGATGGCTTTTGTGCAGAGGAATAAAGCAGCAGCTGTTGTTTTGCAGCCTTTTAAGGACAGGGATGAACATACCAACAGCAATTTGGACTGCAAAATACATATTTGCTTTAAACTCCTACCTGTCTTGAATATTGAAGTCAGGATCATCTAAATGCTGTCAAATATGGGTGAAAAGGGCAGTGACAGATGTTAGTCAGCACTAAGCCTGAGTTGTAAGTCTTCATCTAAAGGCTATTTGGATTAGACACATGCACAGGAAGAATGCAAGTGGATGGAATAGGCAATAACAAAAGAAAATCTGTGACTACCCTGTCATTTAATTCCTATTAATGAACACGAGGGCAACACAAAATGTGCTCATTTAGTCCTCCCTAAATTACAGCTCTCAATGATTATTACTGTCTTGATGCTTTTATAAGATCCAATAGCTTTCAACAAAGTAATAACACACACTGCCTCAATGGTCATAAACTATCAAGCCAACTATCATTATAAACAAAATTACATAATTAAATTATAGAATGTATGGCACTATATTTATTATATTATTTCTCTGAACCTAATAGCACACAGCATGAAATATACAGAAATCTTTAAGGAATTTTGTTCAAAAAGCAGAAAGGTTGAAATGGGATTTAAAAGAAGTTCAAATGTTCATAGAGCTGTTCGCCTGCTATGAGACACAGAATTCAATTTGTAGTCTCAAACTATTTAACGAAGGGAGAGCTACTAATGTTGTAGGAGAGTGATAATGATCAGACAGCACTCAAAGCACCCCATCTGCTATATGTTCATAGGCTATAGGTATGAAACTCATCTGCATGCTACTGAAGAGAGAACTGTGTGAACAGGTGGAGGTCTTTCACAAATGTGAAAGGAAATAAACCTTGTCAAAAGCCTGGGATGTGAACAGAGAGGTAGCTTGAAATTCATCAAGCTCTTTCTGCAGTGAATTCATGTACTCTCCAGCAGCTTTTGGACATAGATGACAAATATTACATTTTATCATGTTTCTGAAAGAGATCCAGTTAGACACACATGACCTCCAGGAGGCATATATTAGTTCTGTTGTATGAGCTAGTCTTGATTCAATTGCCTTAGTCTAGAAATTAATTGCAGTGTTACCAACCAGCATATATGAACATAATTAGCATCTTTATTGTTCTAAGTAAATAAATGAAAGGAAACAAAGAGGCAAAGCATGTATTTGTTGTACAAATCACATGAATAGTAATGCATGGAGGGTATCATTAGCTGTATTCTTTTAAAACAAGTGACTGAATACATATAATCCAATATTTGACGAGCATGCTCTGCTAAATCATTAGTTACAGTATCTCAAACAAGTAATTCTGATACCTATCCTCATCCTTCCCTCATCCCCTTGATGCACAACTTTGCATTTTAATAAGCATGTTTGAAATTCAAAGTTGCCTTGTTCAGAGGCAAAGCAAATTCTGTTGTGGGTGTCTTTTAATCAACTTGGAAGGAGGAAAAAGTACAAGGATTCTTACTACAGGTATGAAATCTGGCATTTTGTTAGTTTATCTGTGCTGTAAGAACCTGCAGTTGTACGCAAATTCCTATAGCAGATTTCTTCAGTTGAGTGGAGCCATATCTTCAGTTTACACTGGTTATCTTATTCTGCAAACCTGGCTGTGTCTTTCCCCACATGACAGTGTTATTGAGAAGGTGACTAGTTCAAGGGTGGAATCATTTGGTGATTTGGGTGGAATCATTTCAGATTTTTAGTTTATTTTCTTGCACATTTTCTCCATATGCAGCTTTTACATGCATGCTATCAAAAACGGTAGTTCAAAAGATACCTCAAAAACTTTTGAAAGTCTATTGAGCTTTTGCTTATAAATATTCTTTTTTGAGCTTTTGTTGACCTGAAACTGAAAAGTCAAAGTTAATTTTACAATTGGAAATTCATGAACGGTGGCTATGCGTATGAAGTGTCTAAAATCTTGCTCTTTGTGAAAATGGCAGCTGTGTCACTCTCTGGATAATTTTATTTTTATGTGTTAAATAAAAACTGAATACCAGTGTAGTACCTTTGAATGTCATTTCTTCAAAACATATTGCAATACCATGTCAACTTCATAGAATTCCTCTCGAGTTAGTAAATTTATTAATGCTTACTTGAAACAGAGATGTGAGAATACAGTTTGTAAAACATGTAACAGAGTTTCACAGCCTCCAAATCTAGTTTTATGCAAGTTCTGTTGCCTGACCCATACAAAGGCTTTCTTTCAGGTCACTGAACAAAAGATGTCTCTTACTGTTTGAGCAAGACCACAGATGGTAATAAATATTATAGCGTTAAGGGTTTTTTTTTTTTTTGCACTTTTAAAGGCTAAAAGACATTGAATAATGGTGTCAAGCTGTTCAGATCTCTATGATGTAACAGGTGTTAATACATTAATCCCAAAAGAACAGTTGTATTAAGCATTAATTGCATCCCATTCCACTGAGGTTCTTTCAAAGAGTTACTTTTCACTAAAGATTTTCTGAAATGTGTAAAATTTGGTAAAGATACTTCTTTGGACTAGAAAAGCTAGCCTAAAAAGGTGGGTTTTTTTCATGAGCTGCTTTACCTTTTCCAAGAGGTAATATTTTTAATATGCAGTGTTCTTCATGTGTTCAACTTCTTGTCCATTCTTGTTCTTAAAGGACATTTTAATGATGGTAAGGGTGTTCACCAAACACGTCAGATAAACAAATTGGCTCTCTCCTGAAAAAAAGCCCACCTCTCTGATGTGTAGATTTGTAGTTTTTTCCTTGTATGTGACCACCAAAGCCACTACCCTCAGTTTGCGACATTTTAAATAATTTTCGTAATTGTTATTGTATATGCCCTGGGGCCACTAAAATTGCTATCTGCTACTTGTGGTTTTATACACAAAAAATTACATTTCAGAAAATACTTGGTAAAGAAAATATGCATGGTTTCTATCATTTTTTAATACTTCTTTTTATTATTTCTGAGCCTGTTTATCCGTGTGGTTCTTCTGAGATGAGCTTTAGATTTGAGAAGGGAAGGCACCCGATTCTCCATGGCAGGAATGCAACAGCATGGTTTGCAAAACAATTTGCTCCAAAGTCTGGCAAAACTGCTGTTTGGTGTGCAAAGGCCATGCAATCACAAGGCAGTTCTGAACATGACAATAGAAATTTAAGGTACCTGAAAGAAGCATTCTTTTATAGTTCTGGGGTGGTCGGTAAGTGCCAGTGAGATCTGTTTCAGCACAGCTGCTCTGTTGTTTGGGCCTCCAGCACCAAGCAATTGTGCAGCAGTGACAGCAAAGCAAGGCAAAGTGTAGAGCTGCTCTGCTCGTAGCAGAGAGCTCTGCTACTGTGTCTTGTAGGAAGGATGGAGAAGACATCTAAGCAGCTCTTGTGCAAAGCACGTCAGTAACAGGAATCTTCTCACTGGATTTCAGCTCCATTATTGCTTTCCAGAAGTATTACCACAAGTCTTGCTGTGTAAACTGCTGCAGAAAATGACTATTAGGTGGTTTTCTTTTTAAATTTAAGGCTCACAACTAATGGCTGCTTAACTTGGAATGATGCAAAAATTCCAATTAAAGTGAGATGTGAAATGAAGCTTTTCTTGCTCTCCAACCATTTTACCTTCTCTCTCCTGCAAATCTAAATGATTTGTTGGTGTAACTCAGCCCTATAGCAGCAACCTTGTTTCTGTTTAAATTTCTTTTCACACTAAACATGGTCTCTAGCGTTTGTGAATTTCCTTTTAGATTATTTGCTAAAGCATTAAAATAGAGTATGAAAGCAAAAGCAGTAGAGGCCTCACTTCAGAATACTATTCAGGTAATCAATTTAGTATGATAGCAGTGAAGTTTATATGCAATAAGACAAATAATAATACACAGTTATAACCCCATGAAAGAAAATCTGGACTAAGTTGGATCTGATTACACTGTTGACAAGTCTTCTAAGCAATATGCTGTGATTCTTACACATACATTTCATAATCCTTAGGTTTCTCAAGCTGCTGATAGATTAAGAAGTTGTGAATGTAGACTGTTGACTTCATTTAGAAGCATTGGAAGCTTCTGTTCCAGCTCTCAATGCATTTGGAAGCATTTGCAATACACCCCATAACATAATGACAAAAAAAAAAAAAGAAAAGGGGTTTTGGAGTTCTTTTGTAATATTTATCTTCCCAGGTGATGTCATATCTAGAATTTCTCCTTTCTCACAATGGACAATGTGTCAAATCTGTTGCTATTTTCATTCTTTATAAAAGGAAGCAATTTGAAAGATGTCATCCAAATGGACGATATTCAATGACAGACTATATTTACTATGAAAAAGAAATCAGAATATTCAAGGTAATATTGGTTAAAAAAGCATTAGGTGTATACTGTGAATAAGTTCAATTTTTAGGAGCAGGTGCATCTATTTGGTGAAGATTCTATTCCTATCAGTTTTGAATACTAAATAATAGCACTAGAATAGCTGAACACTTGTACTTAATAATTTTCTATTAAGCTTTACTTGTACTAAACCACTTTCTATTAAACTTGTAAACCTGATGTAAAACTTAAAGAAAATGAGCAAATGTTAAAATGCAAGTTTTTAAACTGGAGAAAAGGCCAGATCCATCCTTTGCTGCTATATCTTATTTACTCCTAACTCATTCCTGTGATATAAATATGAGGCCTTTTAATTACGTGTTTTGAGGCTTTATTTTTTAGAAAAATTTTACTCCATGATAGACCTAATTTTTATTTTCAAAGTCCGGAAAAATTTGAAAGATAATTGAATTTTTGCTTTTCCTCCCTGCCTAATATTTAAATTAGTATTTCATAAAATTACTTTCTTTGTAAGATTTTTCTTCTTTCGTAACATTGGTTTTACCTTCCTTTTTTTATTTAAAAACCTTCCACAGGAGCAACAGTCTTGCTTCCTGGATTTTAATTGCAAGAAACTCATTAATTCTTGTTAGTAAAAATGTGGCTTTTCATAGTGAACAACATCCTTGAATCCTCAGAAGAGGATTATGAGGCATTTCTTTGTGCTACATATTGAGATTAAGCTACAGCCAAAGCATAGAGTCTTTGTAATTACATTCACAGAGCTGACTTGTTTTAGGGCATTTTCTAGGGTCTGTAGAATCTCTGTAATTTAATACATAAAAGCACTTTGCATGGTTTTTTATTCATCATCTATTATATTTAATCCATTTTTATACAATAGGTTTGTTTGTGGGGATTTTTAATAAATGAAATATAGCTTTATTCAGAAAAGTAAGGTGTTTACAATTTTAATGTTAATCTAGTGCGACTTCAGATTCTTCTCTACCTTACTACTTACCAGTGAAACAATTTGAAGTATTTACCCGCCTTTATATTTTTTATTAAGACGCTTGCATTTTAATGAAAGAAAAGCAGAATATTTATAAGCAGAGGAAAAAAAAAAAGATTCTGAAATCCTGGTTCCTCACTGTGTACAGCAGAAGGGAAACATTCTAATAGGCCTGAGATATGAATAAACACAAAATGCTGCACCTTCAGGACTTGAAGCTCTCTTTCTACCTGAAAATTAGCCACAGTTGGTCAGCAGCAGAAATCTCATAGGTGGAGGAGTTTCTTTCACATATAAACTGAATATTTGCTTTCAAAGCCTCTTATTTATACAGCTGCCACCAACCTGACTGTCTCCTTCTATAAGTAAATTTTTACCAATCATTAAAGCCGACATGAAACCAAGCATCTGGATTGCAAGATTGCAATGTCATCTGGTCGGTTTTCCAGCTGGGATGATTTAACCAAAGGAATCCAGTGATAAAATGGCAGAATCAGGATCACTGGGCTCCAGTCATTTTGTTGCCCCAGTACAGCTGGAAGGCTGAGAGCATTTTGGAGTTGCTGCCAAGTCTCCGTCTCAGTCAATATGCTCATTTTCATAAAGACTCTTATGCTCCTATGCTCTGGAAAGCATTATTAAATGTCATATTCTTGCCAAAGCCCAAATGCTAAACACCTTTACATGCACTAAGTGTATGATGAAGCATTGCTCTGCTTATTCAAGGAGATGGGAAAGAGCAGTCACATTGAGTGAAATAATAAGTGTAGCAATATATCAGCATTTTTTTCTCATCCTGGCTCCCCCACTCCCTGAACATTGCTCTCACCAGTTTAGAGAAGGGAAGAGGATAGGAATCCTGAGTGCTGAGGAATTGTGCCTGATCAGTCCCAGCCTCATCTTGTCCAACAACATCGCATCTACTTGTTTGGTTTCTTCCATCTCCTACTTTCTGGGTCCCTTATTAACTTCTATTTGCATAGTTTTACTAGCCAATTATCTCATCCTATTCATATGCAGATGGTATCTGAACCAAAGAGAAGCAAAATAACCTATTTAATGTCATTCAGAAGATTTGGTGTCACAATTCAGCTGGGGTTCCCAAATCTGGCCTATGATGAATGTTTGGTTTTGCCTTGATAAGTGTAAGGGCAAAACATGCCACTAAAGATGGAATGACTGTATTACCATTAGCTAGATACCTGCCCACATATTTTCTGAAATGGAAAAATTGGACCCTGCATGTTAATTAATAAAACCATTTAATAGTATGTACACCTTTCCATGTCCTCAGCTGCCCACTATTCAAAAGTACAGTTTTTGTTCCAAAAACAAATCTATCCATCCTCAATCTTCTCCAGCACATATGTTTGTATGCTTGTTTTTCTTGCCAATTTGATTCAGTTCCAAGGGTGCTACGCTTTGCCCTGCAGCAGATGTTCACTTTAATCAGACATACTTCCTTTAATCCCTGACATCTCACCTTAGACACTGACCTCCCATGCAAAGTCAGCAAATGTCTCCTGACAGTTTGAGGACACCATATGTCCTGAATGCCCTTCATGCAATAATATCCTCAAACACATCAGAAAAGTTGAGCATTTCATGACTATCCTGGTTACATCTAAAGCAAGTTGAAGTAATTTTTGCCTTCCACACAGCAGTTTAATGTTTACTTCAAAAAATAATTGTACCTTTTCATTTTCTCTGCTGTCTGAGGCATTCTGTCAGTGAAGACGGGGAAAGAGAAAGATTTTCATTCTCATATGGTAACCCCATCCCCCCATAGACACACTGTGTTATTTCGTGTCATGCAAGAGAGAAAGAGCTGACAGGCCAGTTACTGCATCTTTCTTTCAGAGGAGGGAAGTAGCAATAACTGACAGCACAGCAATGCAAAGCTGGAGTCTAACATATGATAAAAGCACACCTGCACAGCTGTGGGGAATTTCTGCGGGACGATCCCAATGACATATGGATACTGAAAGGGTGAATATACATACACATACACATACATACATATACATATACATATATATATAATTCCAGTGCAAAGTGAAAGTTATTTTGTTCACCACCATTCCCTTCCCACTGTGGTCTTTGACCCGTTATTCCCAAGTGTGAGTCCTTCCATTTAGTTTAGTAGGCATTACATTAGACCCCTGCCCCATGCACTCCTCCGAGCATTAGGGGAAATTCTCCTCAGTGATCTCAGCAGCCTCTGCTAATCTATTTGTGCTGTGTGTCACAAGACTTTCACAAAATGTCTAGAGTTTCACACATGGGATCCTAGTCATAAAATAAAACTTTTAGGGCTCAAACCCATTAGTGTGACTAATGAGAACTTGGGCCTGGGAGAAGAGGTTGTGACTAAATGAATCAATTGGGGATCCATTAATAGGAAAAAATTAAATTGACTGAAACAGAACGACATTGGGGATGACAAGTTTACTTATAGCTATGCAGCAATTTTTATTGCTCAGCCAGCAGTTCCTTGCATTTTCTAATTCCTCAAAATTTTGCTACTTTATTCACACACACACAAACTCACACACTCTTATATTTTATATTAACTCACTTACTTGCAATATTTTTTGTCAAAAACATATATATATCAAATGTTTAAAAATCACAGACATAATGTCTGTGATACTGAATTTCAAACAGAATGGAAGCTAATTTTGAGTGTTGCAATAAATTTCTTTCACTTAAATTTAAATTCCTTCCTAATTTTTATGAGGAGACTGTGAGAAAATTCAGTTCCAATGATGGATTACAAATATTCCCCACCAAACCCTTTTTACTTTATCAAGTAATTGGAGGCAATTTTCCTATCAGTTGTCCCTCTAAAGAACATTTTCCTAATATTGTTATTGAATAAGCATTGCTCATGCTCATACTTTGAATTGTTCTTTCCTTTTTTTGTCAACAACCTTCAGGCATAGAATTGACATTTTACATTTCTACCCATTTCAAAGATGAAAAAAAACTGTGAGAGGAAAGTTGTGAATGTACTGCACTCTCCCATATGATGCTATTAAGCCCTAATATTGCAATGCCTGTAGCATTAAAATATAGGCTTGCACTTCCAACTGTACAAACAAAAATTTAACTGTTTTTTATTCTTTGTAGAAGCAACTCATACAAACATTATTTTTCAAAGAAAATCTCATTTTAATTTAAATTTCTCTTCCTAATAATGTTTACTTCTTTCCATATTAGTTAATGGTGTTTTACATCATCTTGGTTTTTTTTTCCTTTTTTTCCCTTTTTTTCCTTTTTTTTCCTTTTTTTCCTTTTTTCCCTTTTTTTTTTCTTTTTTTTTTCATTGCGTATTAAATCCCATGCAATTCAGGCACTCCAGAAAATTATTAATGCCCTTGACCTCTTACTGCAATAAGTGCACTTTGCAAGCGAAGTGCAGCTGATAGTGATTGATGTCATGACCATAATAATATATCATGTTGAATCAGATGTTTCAAGAAAGCAACAGATGATTAAAATTGTTATTAATTTTGCAAATAAGAATTACTTTGGCAAATAAACAGAAACTGAATGCAAGGAATGTAATTATTTACAAGCTTCAGTAAGTAAACTCGGATTTGCGATTTCAAGGACAGCTTTTCTAAGAGGCAATGGTTGCACGTATTTTGCCAGGATACCTTTAGTTCTGTTCTTTGAGAGAGGAGTCTCTGTCAGAGTTCTCATCATTGTGAATTTTGATTTGTAAGGGTCATGGACCCTAATGTGAGGGCAAAAAAGGGCTTCAGTAAAGGTGCTGGGAACATATGTCCAAGATAACTATGCAGGTAGTCTGTAAAAGATGTTCCAGACTGCTGCATCATTTATAAGGAAAATGAAATTAAGATGATTCTCATCCTACTCCTCTTTTATGCACTAGCAGGACTGCTTCAGCATCAGTGGGTCCTCACCTCTGTTAAAGCCAGAAATTTGGCTCTGATTTCTGGATCATCAGAACTAAAGCCTTTGTTTCAATATTTTTTTGTTTTTCCCTGTATAAAATCTTGCTTTAACCTGTGATGTCTTACTTTGTGTTTTTTCCAGAACGATTCAATGTATACCTTATGCCTACGCCAAATTTAGACATCTATGGGGAATGTACAATGCAGATCACACATGAAAACATCTATCTCTGGGACATCCACAATGCCAAGGTCAAGCTGGTCATGTGGCCTCTGAGCTCTTTGAGGAGATATGGACGTGACTCAACGTGGTTTACATTTGAGTCTGGAAGGTAAGAGTTAAGAAGATGCAAAAAAATGTATAAATAAGCTATGGTTTTATTTGAATAAGCAGTCTGATAAGTTAGATAAGCCTCTCCTCATAAAGCAAGACAGAATACATGGCCTCTCCATAGACTTCCCTTTGCTGAATATTACTTTTCAGTATTTTCAGGCCAGTGTTTGAAATAAGTGTTAATATGTCTCACATTAAAAATGAGCTTAAGCTCCCTCTGACTTTTATTTAACTGTGACTGAAATGTCATTCTTAAGGTTTATGAGTCTCACTGTGCTTAAACACTAGTGTGGTATGTTTTGAGTACTTTTGATGTAGAAGAAATTAATTCTGGATCATGGAAAAGGCTCATCACACAAGTATGAATGGAATAACTTCCATTACAGTGGATATTACTCTTTTTGGATGTTTCTGATGACTGATTGCCACCCTAGAGTATAACTGCAAGCAGGAGTACAGAGAACATTGTGAACCCATAAAATGGCCTGCCTGCAGTTTTAATCCTCATTGTCATTTCCATCTTTAGATCAGTTTCAAATTTCCATAGAGCTCTTTTTTGCCTCTCTTTAATGCATAATCTTGCCATTAGGTCCACTGCTTTTTCTGCATTTCTGCAGAAAAATAATTCTGCATTTAACTCTCCCTCCGGTGGTGTTTCAACTTGTATTTTATGGTTCTAGACTATTTTTTTTATGGTTTGGTTTGAATTTTTTTATGGCTCGTCATACTCCTTTATGGGGAGCCTGAATTTTCTGAAACAATCTGTGAAATTACAGGTGTCTCTACACTCTTGGGTTAGACACATTGTCTTGGTAAAAAAAAATCTTTATATGCCTTTTGATGTTTACTTACTGAATACTATTAACCAATATTCACAAACATACAGTTTGTGATCAGAAACAAAACCATGGATCAAATGGACCCTTCTGTCTAAGGGGATAATGGCCAAAATTCCTCTGCCATTTCTCTACCGTTTTACCAGTAATTTTTATATCAGACTGCTGTCACTAGATCACTTTGGTTCTCTGTTAGTTTTCTTTGATGAGTTCACATGAAGACATCATTGGGGTTTTTTATTTAATAGTTTTTAAATAGCAAAAGCTGACCCATGTTTCAACTTGATTTCAATGATTAAGCTGAGGGGCTTATTCAAATATACAATTTTAGCATGAATTAGCATTTCAAGCCTCCTACAGTATTTTAATTCCATTTCAAGCCTCCTACAGTATTTTAATTCCATTCTAGTATCTGAATATCATCTGCTCCTACAGTCCATGAACCATATGACCTGATGAAAAGTGGATTGTTTTCCTGTGTTTTATTATTATGAGATAGCTCTGCCTTTATCTGTCGTGCTTTATTGTCTTTCATCTGATTCCTCCCTTTTTGCTTGCTTGGGAGTACTTTATCTATCTGATTTGGAAATGCATAGAGGTAAAAAAATAAGGCTAGAGAAAAGTTGGTATCTTCAATAACATCTGAAGGTTATATAGGGCAATAATAGTACTCATTTTAAAATCTCT
The DNA here is from genome assembly GCA_013398275.1 of Promerops cafer. Lineage (NCBI taxonomy): Eukaryota > Metazoa > Chordata > Aves > Passeriformes > Nectariniidae > Promerops > Promerops cafer. The sequence continues at coordinate 1,122,287 of VZSE01015197.1, forward strand.
TGTTGATTTTCTTGGAGTTTTATTTTTATTTCTAATCAACAAATCATCTTTCTCATCTTTCTGAACATGGTTTTCTTTGTCTCCTGATCTGCTAGTACCTTAATACAATAAATTCCTGATGCATGTTTTTTTATCAGAAGTGAAGCACTCATCCATGTTTTATGAGAATGTTATGCAGTAAAAGTGTTGTTGCTTTAATTTTTCCCTAAGGCTTAAATATTAAATGTAGGCAATTGCTTTAAAGGAAATATTTTTAAATAGGTTATTATGCTTTAGTGTGTTTTAGCAGATATCCAGTGTATGTGTATGAGGTTTTCATGAACTTTAGAAGCTCAGTTTTATATATTTATTTTACATCCTGAGTTTTGGTATTACTTTGTTTGAGAAAATAAAGTCCTTCGATAACATAAATGGACATATTCACAAAGAGATACTATGTTAAAGAAATTGAGAAAAATTAATCTTTTTGGCAAATTTATCTTTTAATAAATATATTGCTTTTCATTTAAATGGAATATGAACTTGAATGTATAAAACTGGACTGCTCACTTGTCCAGTGAAATGCAACGACTAAACAATTTGAAAAATGTCTAAAATACAGGAGGAATTAACTCAGATTCTTTTAATCTGCCAGATTCTTCTGTTTAGTTTTGCACTGAATTGGAGTTTGTAAATATATATCTTTGCACTATCTATGAGGTTAGACTTGTCCTTACTGTTTTATTATTTTTTTAACCAATGAAAGTAAGTATTCCTTGCTCAGTCATTTCCTTAATCTGTCTTTTTGTCTATCCAAGCCCTGCTGAGATATGGGGAAAGAACCATCTTTTGTGGCTTTGTTCAATGCTGGATGGAGAGATTCTCATTACCTCAAGTGCCTGATTAGGGCTAATCCCATGCAATCTCTTCATCTATCAGAAAACAGTCATTCACAGCTCCATTAGGCACTACAATAGCCTTGTGCAGATTAATGCTGTTTATCTAACACAGCGAATGGATCAGAGCACGAGGTAAGGGCATAGCATTTACGTTTTTGACATCTAGGCTTTTCAACTAACCAGTCTTGGACTGGACCTGGGAGTTGTGCTGGTTTTGGAAGGGTTAATTTTCTTCACAGCAGCTGGTGTGGGGTTGAGTTTGGAATTTGTGCTGAACACAGGGTTAACAACCCAGGGATGTTTCAGCTGTGGTTGAGCAGAGTTTACACAGAGTGAAGGACTTTTCTGCTCCTCACCCCACCCCACCCCACCCCACCAGCAAACAGGCTGGGGGAGCACAAGGAGTTGGGAGGGGACACAGCTGGGACAGGTGACCCAACTGACCCAAGGGACAATCCTATACTGTATGGCATCATGCTGAGTGTATAAAGCAGGAGGAAGGAGAAGGAATAGGGGGGGCATTTGGAATGATGGCATTTGTCTTCCCAAGTCATTGTTATATGTGGTTGAGAGCAGTTTTCCTGGGAATTGTTGAACACCTGTCTGCCCATGGGAAGTGGTGAATTAGTTCCTTGTGACATTTTGCATGTGCACAAGGTTTTTACTTTACCTATCCCACTATCTTTCCTCACTTTTATGCTTCCGATTCTCTCCCCCATCCCAGCTGGGGAGTGAGAAAGTGGCTGTGTGATACTTTGTTGCCAGCTGGGATTAAAGCACAAGAGTTTTAATGTTTAATCATCAATGATTAAACACAGGATTTCCTTAGCTTATGGATGTATATAATGTGTTCAGACCCCTCATGCTCATTATTTTGGATATTGGATACATTGGAGGCACTGTGGAGTTGACCTACATGGGTGCACTTCTCTTCAAACTTTTGGAAGTGCCACTCCATGGGCTAAATTATTCTTTGATTGTCTCTGGTTTTAAGCCTCTGAAGTGGGAAGTGTGTCCTTACAGAGCTGCCCACCCTAACTGTCCAGATGAAGTTGCTCCTAATTTGCAGGGGATTGCATTAAGTACGTGCAATTTAAGAAACATGCCAGAAAAGTAGTAAAACAGCTACAGGAGAAACATTTCATAGTCCTGATCAGGTGTGAAGACATCCTTTTCAGTCTCTTGTCCAAGTTACAGGATTCATATTGCTGATGTTTTGAACCAAAAAAATCCATAGTAAAGGCCACAAACAATGTTTAAATTCCACTCTCTGGTAACTGCAAGAGGCAGTTGTCCAAGCTTTCCTTTTAGCAAAACAGGCTGTCTGAGGCATCTTTTTAGGAGCACAAGAGAAGACTCCTAAGAATTGAGAATTGAGACACAGAGAAAATTAAGCACATATGGACTCCTTGTTCATTTTGAAATACTTTTTCTTTCACATTACTGTAATTTTGTCTTTTACATTATTTTCTATGTATGGAAGCTGTCTGGTCAAGTGTATTAACTGGCCAGAAGTATAAAAAAGAAAAAGCTGAAGTCAAGTTAAACATGGTGATAAAATATAATGAGGGGATGGGCTGTGGAAGCTCCAGCCAAAATTTGTCAAATTTTGTGAGTTTCCAGCAGAGTAGACAGTTTGAGGCAGAAGGTTTTTCTTGAATTTTTGAGAGCAGAAGGAACCAAAAAATCTATTACATACTCATTTTTCTGAAATACGTTTTCTTTTACATAGTAGACAAGATGTTGAAATTTAAACAATTTCAAGTAATTCATGCTGTGCATTCAAAGAGACTCATTGAACCACACTAAACTGTTCCTTCTTTATTTGCCTTTGATTTGGGTTTTTTTGTTCATCAGAGAAAATTTAATGAAATATGGTCTTCTCTATCACTTCTAAGATCTGGAATCTGTTTCTTTGGTTAAAAAAAATATTAAGCTCAAGCATTACACAGTGGTGACATGAGAATTTCTCAGATTTTTTTTCCCAAGACTGATATATTCATTTTCTCTGTGGTAGATACACAGATGCTAGGGTTATCTGAAGCAGAAAGTTCACTGTTTGCTTCAGGCACTACATCTGACTGAAATGTTTCATTTGTCTGTCAGTCCTCTGTGGTGATTTTTGGTGTTAATATGAAATGTATTATCAATTAACCCTTGAAGCTCAGTCACAGGAAGCCTGCTCTTTTTTGTTTATGTGGGAAGAGGCCCCTTATGCATGTGCCTTGTGAAACAGCTGTCATGGGACATGGTACGCTGTTGTACTTGTCTATACCTCCCTGAAGAGAAGCCTGCAATTCCTGATTGCTGGTGGATTATCTAAATAGTGGATTAAGTTTATTTATCATTGGTTTAGGGTTTACGATAGAATTATACATCAATCATTTGAAATATCATTATAATCATAAGCTTGTGATAGAATTTGTGAGTTGCTTTGGATTGAGCAGCAGTATGAACACTTATGCAGCTTCAATAAGTAATTTATCATTTCACATAAATGTTAGCTCAGAGCTCTCAGTATCCCACACTTTAAATAGTTAAGTTTGCTAGGATCTTTTCCTTCTTTTACACCTTTGTGATACTTTCAAAAATCCAAATTACCCATGATATAAATTTTCTGTGGTTTTATGTTTCCTCATGGTCCCTTCACTTCTTTCTCATAGCCTTTCCACAAGCGGCATATATCTCTCAAATCTGAAAATAAAAAACATTCTTGAAAAAGAAGCATTAATCTCTTTTATGTATCCTACCCTGGCTTTTTTCTCAGTAATGACGCAGCTCTAATTTTAGGGGAAGTGGCATTTCTTAGCACTGAAAAGGTTTCATTAGTTCCTGTTACTTAGCAGTGCCAAGGTTATACTGTAATATGTTGTAATTGTAGTTCCATTCCTAGTTTTTTCCATTCCAGCTCTCAGTTTGCCTCTTGCCAAATTTTTGACCTGGAATAAGCTCTATGTTAGTAATTTGATTCACTTAAACCCTACTTAAAAAGGAGTTGAGTGTTTAACTCATCTACAGGACTCTTACTCTGGTTTTGATCATGGTACCTAATCTAAGAACTGTTTTACTACCAGAAGCTAATATAGCTCATTGTAAGTGATTTATAAAGTGCTCATTGCATTTTCTCTCTGCCAAGGCTCCTCTCAGACTGCTCTAGCCTTGATAAGTCAAAGCAAGTTCCACCAAAACTCACATAGCAATGAAATTCTTCATCATATAATTGACTATGGGAAGCAGAGAGAAGAAAAGATTGCATTGTACCTTCTAAAGTGTTCTGCTTTTTTTTAACCCTGTTTTGAAAACTTGCTCATGATATACAAACCTACAAAAGATTTTCTCCAACTGACAAAGACTGCCTGAGCAATTTCACTTCACTGTGTGTCTCCGTTTGGGAGGAAGTGAGTTTTTTTAGGAAGTTTTAGTTAAACCAATCAGTGGTCAGATTCGAATATTGACACCTGGTGTGACCACTGAAGACGTGAGTCACCTCTGAAGACACACGGGGTTAAAAGCAGAGATTTCCCAGAGTTCGCTCTCTTTCGCCCGTGGTAGCCCAAGGAGCGGCACCGTCTCTTCCCCGCCCGGCCACATGGCTGGGTGGGGGAGGGAGCCATGGAGGCCCAGGCTGAGGTAGGCCGGAGCCCCGGAGAGAGAGAGAAGGTGGAAGGGAATGGAACCGGGCCAGCCCCTGCAGGACCGAGGGGTGGAGAAAACACCGAGGTATCTTTTGTTCC
>VZSE01015197.1:1127566-1169319 GCA_013398275.1 Promerops cafer
TTGCTCATGATATACAAACCTACAAAAGATTTTCTCCAACTGACAAAGACTGCCTGAGCAATTTCACTTCACTGTGAAAGCTAATTTTTATGAGAAAAACAATAACATCTTAAAAAGAACAATATATTGAGAAAATAAAATTACCTTTCTTAATTTTAACAGAAATAGATTGAAAAGTCAGCGACTCTTAGGACAGCGAACCAAGCTTCATAGATGAAGTTGTCTAGCATAATAATGGATAAATTTATAAATACTAAATTGATAGCAATGAGCACATCACTAGCTCACTGATTCAGCATTGCCCAAGCAATTTTCTTATGAATTTGTACTGAATGAAAGACATATTTAGAAAAACAATCACCGAAAGTTTGTCCAGTGAGCACAGCAGATATGCAGCTCAGAAGGAAAGCCATCATCTCTGAGATGTCTGTAGAAGTGGCTTATAGTTACAGATCACAGAGGGATCAGCCTGAGTTGTCAACTGATGACCAGCTGTCCAATATGATTTGTTTGTTGGAAATGTTGCAAAGCTTTTTAATGGAATTGATAAGAATTCTGGTGTGTTTGACTAATGTATTAGCAGACAGCATGTTAAGTTTCTCCTATGATCCTGACATAACGTGAATTGTACCTTTCAGTTGAAGTGCCTAATTTGCTTTCTCCCTTCATAACAGTAACCTCATTGTCAAATTAGGGCTTGTTTGAAAATATTTTGAGACCAGCCACCATGTAGCTTTCAGGAGTTTCTACACCCATGTGTGAGCCCAAAAGATTTATTTACTTACCATATTCTAATTGTCTCTTTTACATACCTATGCTCTCCTGTAGGCATGCATTGTGGGATTAATATTCCTGAAGCTGAATATGGCTAATAAGGTTATTGCTGTGTAATGTATGAGTGCAGAAGAAGCAGACAAAATAATTCATACATTCTTAATCACATTAGGATTCACTTATTGTTTCAACTCTGCATTTTAACCTTTGAATTACACAGTCAGCAACAGCAATAATTAATCTCATATGGCAGGTCTGGATAACTTGAGTTGCCCCAGCAGCAGGTCGTTTTATCTCCAAGAGGCATAATAACCTTTAACTTCCTACCAGAAAATACAGGAGGACTAAAATAACTCAGATTTGAAACCCAAAACAATTTTGTTTAAAAAAAATGATTTCAAAACTCTAAAGCTTTTAAATACAAAATACGAATAGATTTTGCAATGTTCTTCATTTGATATATAGACACCATTTACAGTGAAAGGGTCTATTTTAGCACTGAAATACTGTTAAATGTCTCCCCCAGCAAGGCTGTTCGCATGAGCTAATTAAAAATGCTGAAACTTGACACCTAATTATCTATATAGACAGTGGAAGAGTGTTAAACGCTTCACAAAGGGCAATCCAGAAGGCCACGTTTTGCACAGAGAACCATGTAGCCAGCAAGAATGCTAAGCACAAATAAATCCTTCTTTCTTCAAAGCCTGTGAATGTAGGATCATCAGTTGAGGAGGAGGTTTGAAATATCCTTTATGCTGGGGCTGTGTACTGTACAAACATAGAAGGAAGTAATCAAAATGCAAAGGCTGGAATTTGCACAACAAAAGAGCCTCGTTCATGAATATGTAGGAACCTGTGCAAACCCGTGCTTGCACATGCACACATGGAGCATTGCAGAAGCATAAAGGGGCACGGTTTTATACACTTGTGGGCTTCACTGGCTGTCAGGAACTCTGGTTCTTCTGCTGGCACCTAGGTTTATTCTAAGTCATTTTAGTGTTGAACAGTTGTCTCTTGTATGTCAGATGCAAAGGCAATTGCAATGGAAGTTTTATTCTTCTCTCAGGCTTGAGTCTTCATTACACTGAAATGAAGTTGAGTATAGCTTGACTGTTGTTCACTACTCTTGAACTGAGAAAGCTGCTTTAGCAGGCTGGTCTTGGAAGGTTTTGCCTAATATCTGCCTAATTCCCCCTGTTCTTTCAGGCAGTGTTGATTCATTGTTCTCAGAAATAATAAACTCACTTATAAAGTAGCAGCTGAGGCCACTGGGTCTGTTCAGCCTTGAGAAAACTGAGGGGAGACCTCCTTGCAGTCTTCAACATCCTCACAATGGGAAGAGAAGGGTCAAGTGCTGATCTCTTCACTCTAATGACCAGTGACAGGACTCAAAGAAACGGGATGAAACTGAGTCGGAGGAGGATTAGGTTAGATATCAAAAAAAAAAGGCTTTTCATCTCGAGGGTGCTGGAACAGGCTCCCCAGGGCAGTGGTCACAGCACCAAGCCTGACAGTTCAAGAAGAGTTTGGACAGTGCTCTCAGGCACATGGTGTGTCCTGTGCAGTGCCAAGAGTTGGACTCTATGATCCTGATGGATCCCTCCCAGCTCAGCATATTCTATTATTCTACAAAATACCTATTGGCATCTTTTTGTTTTGCTTTATTAAGATGCATTTCTGGGAAATGTGGGTACCCAGTAACTACTTTGCTTCCAGGAGAAGTCAGTAGAGTGTTTTCAGCCATTTCTGTCAGTCACAGATGAATAGCAGTTCCAGAAATACTTCTGTGTTCTGGACATAATAATTGTGTGAGAGCAGAAATTCTAGCAGAGAAATTTCCATGGTGATTCTTTTTTTCAGTGGCTGTATGCTAACTTTTCATTAGTAAGTTGAATGTCCCTAACAACAGGAGGTTTATATGTATGTAAGTTATATATACACACATTTCCCAACATACTTATGGTATATGTGATCTCATGGCACCAAAGACTCCGTTTGAATGTGTGAAAAACTGTGGAGGTTATTAACCCTTTTTTTTTTAATTGGTGCAGGTTTTTTACAATTTTTGCTTTCAAAAACCAGTAAATAATCATGAAAATAATATTTCAATCTATTGATTCATTAATTAATTATTCATTTAATTCATTATGTCATTGATTAGAAAAAATATGTTCCTGTAAAAAGCTATTGATAATCAAAACCAAGACAATAATATTGAAAAAAAAACACTATTGGAGACATTATTTTGCAAAACAGACAATTTTCTTGAACTGGTGAATACCTAGGATGTTTTGGTTAAAACCTTTAAACCATGGTAAATAACTCTGATAATGTATATTCTTCACCACTTCTCAACAGCTGCAGCCTTAGTGAAATCCAAGTTACTTTTTGTGAACTTTTACTACTAAAACAAATACACACACACACACACAGAAATACTTTAATAACATGTGTAAAATAATATGTTTTCTTCCCAAAATATGCATATCACTAAATATGAAAACCTGAAAGACCTATCCAATTGACCATTCATGGTTAATTGTTTTAATTTTTTAAGTAGTGCCTGAATACAAATCCAAGTGCTAAATTTCAAGGGTTTTTTTCCCATAGCACTTTGCTAAGGATAAAACAAGGCTAATAATTGTAAACCCTGTCACAGCCCTCCTAGCATTACCATACGTTATACCCCCCCTCAAGTCTTTTATTGCAACTAAGTGTCCTCTCACTCTAATTAAAATTAACTAAAGAACTATTAAAATATTGTCACATAGGGAGATGGAGAGCACTTTACAGGCAGTGCCTACTCAGTGGCATTCTGGAAAAGTCAGGCTATTTGGTCCCACTGACTCCTTTAATCTTCTACTTACTTATAAGGTACCAAAGGAAGGTTTGCTCCTTAGCCCCTGTAGAGGAAATGCCATTAGCTACTGTGTTCCTCCTAATGGTACTTCTTTGCTATCACAGTAAGTTATTACTATTATTGCACTATTAATAATGCTGTACTCTGTGGTGTGTGATTTATTTCTCCTGTGAGTGGTCATTTGTCACATATTTTCTAAAAAGCTTCCATCTTATTAGAAGGAGAGGAGGAAGAAGTAGCATCTAATGGAATCTCTCAATCTCGGCTGCTCCAAACATCGTTTGATCTTCCTGACTTTTTGGAAGAAAACTCAGTCAGTGCTATAATTCACTGAAATCCTTCATCTACTTGATTATCCTGTCAGTGGCCAAAAAGTCAAATATAACATTGTATTCGCATGACTTGCTTGAACCAGTATATCTAAGCAGATTTTGACTTTTTTTTTTACTATTTTTTTAATAATTCTCTGTCCAACTTGAAAAATATCTTCTCTTTAAAATGATACTTTAAACGATTCCTTATATACTTTCTGACAACAACATTTTTATATGAATGTCAAGAGGGATTTTATTTACCTGAAATGGCTGAAATTTCATCAGGCTAATTATAAACATAAATAGAAATTATCACTTATTGCATTTATTAGTATGCAATACTTAAAAACTCAAAAACATTTCAAACTGTCTGACCATAAGTATCATTTATGGTCAGGAATGGGATTCAGGGCAGAAAATTACATAGTCTTGGGGGTGATTCGGTGGAAAACCCTGAAGTTCTTTCAGATGAGGGTGCCAACCCTTTATTTAATGATAGAAAGGCTGGATCATGTGTATCTCTGCTCATCTGAGAGTGCTACCACTGCCACTGGAGAACAAAGAGCAACAGCAGGGATGTAAACCAGCCTCTGAAGAGGACCCAGGCAGGAGCGTGCTAAAGCTGGTTTGTAACGCAAAACAGCAAGTGGACCAGCTCGCTGGGACTAAGAGAAACTGAAGAGATTGGTGAAAATAGGAAGGAAAGTTTGTGGGGGTGGGACAACAGAATGGGCTAAGCACATGGAATAGGAAATAGGAATGTGGTAATTAAGTAGAAATGGGCTGGTAAGACAGAACTTGATACGGAGAGATTTCCAAAAAAAAAACCAGAACGTACCTGGGTTTGGAAATGTGTATCATTTAAGGAGCAATATCTAATCAGAAAGTGTGGAAGATATGAGCAAAAGTAGCAAGAAGATGTTGTCCAGGGTGTTTGTCATTAGCAGATGTTGACAACACAGCTTCAAATACTTCATTTCACAGGTACTTTGCCTTTTTTTACCAGATGCTTCTTTAAGTCCATGAGACCAATTTCTCGGAGGGGGTGGGGGGGGGGGGGGGGAAGAAAAAATCAGTATGATTATCTCTCAGCTTTAGAAGCACAGATGAAATGGAGGACAGCCAAGAAAAAGTGTCTGTGCACATGAAAGTAGTATCAAAAGGTGGTAAATGGGACATCAGAGAAATAAAAGCAGAAATAGCAATATACAGAAATGAAAATGTTTATTATCTGGAAACTAAGATTCTGTCTATGATATAGAGAATACCTATAATATAAATGTTCCAGATTGACAAAATGGGGAAATTCTGTAAAAGACTTTTCTGGTGTTACCAAAGATATTCAAAGTGTTTTTAATGGCATATGTGAAATAGCCACAAACATGCCCTAGCTACTCTGTGTGTCTGGGAGATGCAAGATCACCTTTTGCTACATAAGAACCACAAATATACATTATGTATCATTCTGCACATAAGGGATTTATACCCCTTCTCTTTTGCCTCCAGTACTGCTTTCTGTTTAGGTAGCTGTATATAAATTTTTGGTGAAGCAGTAGGTATTGCATCTATAGTTCATGAGGTTTTTAAACACCTGGCATACAGAATCATGGACAGATGGGACTGGCACGTTCCAGTGTTCTGAGCAGTTCCATGTTATAAATTTCTTATAAAAGTAGTGCTAAGTCACTGTAGAACAGTAGAAGCCTAAACTCTGGAATATTGAACTAGACAAGTAAACTCCAGTGTAAAAGAAGCTTGTTAGTATTTTTTTTCACAGCAAAGGATGATTGCTTTTTTCATTTTGCTTTCAAACAATGCCCCAAGTTCCCTGGGCAGAGAGAAGGCATGCTGTGCTTAAAAATTTTATGCATTAGACAAGACAGATTTCATACTTTTAGATTACACTATCCCAAATTTGTTTTGCAGTCTTTGTTTTTCCCATTTTCTGGCAGACTTGTTAAGGTGCGTTTCTTGTCAATTACGAATATCTCAGCTCTGCAGAGAACATGTCTGAGGGAATATTAAATGGTGGCATGTAAAAACAATGACCACAGTTCTCACCATTCTTGCTTAAACCTTTTCAGTTTATGCAAAATCCTCACTAAAGATAGCATAAAAAGTGTCTTTAGCTGGTACAGCATCAGTAGTTTCACACGGGACTCATAGTAGATACTCAACAAAAAGAATCTAATCAGCATAACTGATTGATATTAATCAGAGGTGGAAATGCACATTTATCAAAACATTAAAAAATGGCCATTTCATACCATGAAGTTTTAGACAGGAGATATTATATGTGATACTATATGAAAATATGTAGGGAGCCCAAGTATGTAACTATAAACTGTAAATAATTTTTTCTGCTTTTTTTTTTTCATCCTTTTATATTCTTTTCCTGTCCTTTTTAAGTATGATCTAAGCTATGTGATTTTTGTGATGATTTTATTTTGCAGGACTCTCTTTTGTTTCTTTGTTTCTACACTTCTTTTATCCACTTACACCTTTTCCTTCCCACTTACCTGTGTAATTGTAAGAAGTGCCTGTTTTTATGTAATGAAATTTTATGTAGCTATTTTGAGGATATGAAATATTTTGAGGATTCTCAAGACATTATCATGCTGCCACTTACCTGAACACAAACACAAACTAAAATTGATTTTAGCTATCAGGCTAATGAGAAAGCCTTACAGAGAGTTTTTCCACTGCTGGAAAGGACTAGCACAAGAATCACACTTGGAGTCAGAGATGCCAGGTGAATGCAGTGGGAGTTGTTTGATCCGTAACAGAATTGCTGCTGTTTGCAATTGAGAGAACAGGGAAAATCTGTCTACTTCACTTCTGCCTGACTTGTGTCAAAGAGGAAAAGTTAAAGCAAGTGGGAGTGAATTCATGTTTCCTCACTAAATTAAATACCACACATAGTAACTCGGTACAAGTTCAATGAATTTTTAATGCTTGTGGTGGGGGTTGTACGTTTTCTGTGATTATTTTTTGATGTTATTGTACACTCAGTTTACCACTGAAGGCATTATTTGACCACTGGTGTCAGCATACATGTCTAGCAAAAGTTCAGGCCAGAACCACGGCCTTCAGCCAAGATCTTCAATTCTAATTCAGTGGCTGACAGGTATAGCTTTGGGTTTTTTAAATAAATCCCTGCCTTGTCTCATCCCTGGTGCTATTGCCTATCCCTGGGGTCTCTGCTGTGGCAGGATGCTTCCAAACTGGAGTTGACAACCCACCACTTCTGAGATTAGTGTTGGTGGATGTCATTAACATATGTTAATTGGTCACTAGTGTATGTACATAGCATGGTGAGTAGACTGCTGTGTGTGCCCATAAAATTTGCATATGATTTTCCTGAAAATTCCTCTGTGGCCACAACGGTCAAAGCAGTATCTCTCATACCTTGAAGGTGGACTAACATTGAGAGAAGACAGCAGTCTTCTCTCCCCACCACCAGTCTTCCCCACCACAATAAAATCACGTACTGAAAGCTTCAGAGAAATGGCTGACCATAAATGCTTTAATGGCTGAAATCACTCTTGATGGTGCATTTAAATGGGGAAGTGGTGGGAGGAACACGTGAAACGCTTATTTTGAAGTAGTGAAAAAACTCAACATGGAATGCTCAGGTTCTCCTTTCATAATTTCTTCACACTTTTTGTGTCCCACTTTTGAAATGAGAGAATGCAGCATTCATTGTTCATAAACTGGGAAAATTGATGTTTTGGATGCATGTTAAAGTTATGCCTGTGACTACTTCACCTTTTTTTCCTATTTCTATGGCTCTAAACACAGCTCTGTATTAGTTCCTTCATAATTTTTACTTCTATTTTTCTGCTATTATACATCAATCAAAAATATTAATTGCATTAGTTCACTCCTTTTCAGCCCTCCAGAAATTTTTCTTTCTCTCCTTATGTGATATACTTTGATCAAAACACAGGAAATACCTACTTTACATGCTAGCTGTCAAAATAAAATGGCACAAACACAGTATCTGCCTGCATCACAGAAGGCACAGTTTATATCTAATAGCATTCAATCCACAGATAAAAGGTCAGTGAGACCCTATAGAACAAATGCATTGTAGATTATTTCAAATGTTAAATTCCTGGTATCCTACTTATATCTAAAATAAATTCCTACTTATCCTACTTATGTGCGGATGCAAAACTGGGGATTATTACAGAATTGGAATCCCAAGATCACAGAATGGGTAACGTTGGAGGTAACCACCTTTTTTTACTTTAAGTTGAGCATGATCAGGTATTCCAAATATTATGTGCAGGGTCACAGCTTCTTAGCATCTCAAGTTTCTCAAAGACGAAATAAAATTAACAGATATACCTATGCAAATTTGATCCTTGGCTGTTGCTGTTCTAGCATCTGTTAACTGGCAAATGTCTTCTTCTTAAAACAACAGTTCCTTCCTGAGAGAGGATTGAGTTAACTTCAGAATTATATCTCATAATGCTCGGAATTAATGCAGACTCTAGAGAGTATCGTATGACAGAATTTCCATCCCCAACACCCTGGGCAAGGAATAGTCCTGAAGATAACAGTACCAGAGGGCTCCAAAAGAAAAAAATAAAAAGGGAGAAAATAAAGATCTTGGGTCACTAAGTTTTATTGCTTTTCTTATAGCAAGTAGTGATGTGCTGCCACAGGGCTCCTGTACTATTACACTGTCATTTATTTTAACCAGTAATGGCCTTATTTGGCTTTTATATTTAACATTTTTTATATTTGTCAAAGTCAACACTATTCATGTAGATTAAATGCTATTTCCCCTGTGTACTGCTCCTAAAGACACTGAAAGAAACTGAATACTATTGTTATGGGATATTTGTCTTTGTTGGGGAATAATAGCTCTTAATAGGATTGCAGAAATCCTGTAGAAATATCTGTATTTGCATATGATCCCAGATTCTAGGACTTGGAACTTGTATATTTCTCGTTCAAAAGTGAGATGAAAAATAATAGCCAAACCATGATGAGTGAAAAGGTTTAATCAGACAAATTTAGCTTATGGTAGTCTTTGCAAACTCTTTATCAGACCAGCATTTTTCATTGGTGTGTTGTACAGCCAACAATAACTGCTCCTTCTGTACTAAAATGATAATAATAATATATGAGTTCTTGGTTTATCTTTCACAAAGCTGGTAAGAATAGATGCTTGTCCAGTAGTTAAATAGTATTAATTAATAGTGTTAAATAGTATTTCATCATTATCAACAAAACCTGAGCTCTTCAAATTAACAGGACTAATTATCTAACAGCATTTTCAGGTCTATTCTATTCCATAAACTGTCAAAAATGCAAATGTGTTGTATATTTAAGGACATATCAACAATTGGCTTTATTATCCTCTCTTTGTTTTTAGTAAAGGTGACATTTTCTTTAAAGAAAATGTTACCGTGTCAAAAGTCTCCTTAAAGTGGGTTGTTTTATATATACATATGCATTAATTACCTGCACTGATTTCTTAAGTAATATGAACTGAATACTAATGCAAGAAGGTAATTTGCATGTGCAACTTAGAACATTTCTTACTTAGAGGTGATGAAGCACAAACAGCATAGTTCAGTTGCCCCCATCAAAATGTCTCAGTCATGTTCTATGAAAGTAGTCTATAAAGCAGGAAGAGACAAAAAAATGTAGTTATGGTTATGTAGTTATGTATTGGGTTTGTGTGACAAGGCTTTGGTAGCAAGGGGACTACAGAGGTGGCTGCTAGAAGCTTCCCCCATGTTGGACGGAGCCAGTGCCAGGCAGTTCCAAGACAGACCTGCTGCTGGCCAAGGCCAGTGTTGTGGTAGCCCTTGGGGATAATGTATTTATGAAGCATGGAAAAAAACCCCTGAAGAACAGCAACTGCAGCCAGAGAGAGGAGTCAGAATGTGTGAGATACAGCCCTGCAGACACCGAGGGCAGTGGAGAAGGAGGGGCAGGGAGTGCTCCAGGCACTGGAGCTGGAATTCCCCTGCAGTGGTGCAGACTCTGGTAAGGCAGCTGTGCCCCTGCAATCCGTGAAAGTCCATGGCAGAGCAGGGATGCACCTGCAGAGGTGCACCATGGAGCATCCCGCAGTGACGCAGGTAGATGCCAAAGGAGGCTGTGACCCTGTGGGAGGCCTGGACTGGAGCAGACAGGGCAGGGACCTGTGGCCTCATGGAGANGACCCTGTGGGAGGCCTGGACTGGAGCAGACTCTTGACAGGGACCTGTGGCCTCATGGAGAGAGGAGCTCATTCTGGAGCAGGTTGGTTGGAAGGACCTTGGACCCCATTGGGGGCCCACATTGGAGCAGTCTGCTCCTGAAGGACAACCCTATGGAAGGTATCTATGCCAGAGCAGTTTGTGAAGGACTGCAGTCTGTGGGACAGACTTATGTAGCATAAGCTCATGGAGGGCTGTGTCCTGTGGGAGGGATCCCATGCTGGAGCAGGGAAAGAGTTTGAGGAGCTTTCCCACTGAGGAGGAGGGGAATGGCAGAAACAATGAATGGACAGCAGCCCCCTTTCCCCATCCCGCTGGGATGCTGGAGGGAAGAAGGTAGAGAATCAGGAATAAAATTAAGCCCAGGAAAGAAAAAGGAGTGGGTGGATGATACTCTTAAGATTTGGGTTTACTTCTCCTTAGCCTGTTCTGATTTGATTGGCAATAAATTCAAATATTCTCCCCAAGCTGAGTCTGCTTTGCCTGTGACAGTAACTGGTGACTGATCTCTCCCTGTCCTCATCTCAACTCAGACACCTTTCCTTTTATTTTCTCCCCCCTGTCCAGCTGAGGAATGATAGAGCAGCTTTGGCAGACATCTGACTTCACACCATAGCTTTGTTTCTAGGATCTAGAAAATAGAAAACAGAGCCTCTGCACAGCATGTTTGCTATTACATATGGATCTATTTCATGATTGCATGTCAATCTCCACGTTCTACCTTTTATACATGACTTTGAGTCCAGTTTGCTGCTTTTTATACTGTAATCAGCATTGAGAATTATTTATTATCTTTAAGTCTTCAGCACTAGCTAATTTTATTCTGATGTATCAAAGTAATTCATGTAAACAAGAACATTTTAATGATAAGATTAAATGATAAGAGCTTGGTAGCAACCAAGTAAAAGTGGTCTGAAATAAGCCCCAGATAGAATCATCCTTCTTATCAAAACTGAACCTCAGGAAAAAAACTGAAGTATACCGTTTTCCTCTGTGTCCTGTGATAGACAGGGGTAAACCCTGGAAATGAAATAGAGGATTATAGTGCCAGTGCCAGTGGACAATCATTGATGTAGTCCAGACAAAGCCACAGCCCACTTTCTCCACTTCTGTTAAGCAAAAAGTGGAAACATCTGGCACGCAGAAATGGGTTGGCATCCCTCATAAGCCCCAGTGGTCTAAATGTCCTATCACACAGTGCATCACAGAGACAGTGGCTCTAGAGGCAGCACAGTCAATGAAAAAAAAAGTATCCCAAGAGGCATAATTACCACCAGTACTGTAGAGAAATGTGTCCTATTGGACAAAACAAAGAAAAACATGTTTTCATGAGAAAATTTTTGTTTCTGGTATATTGTACGACTTAAATGGTTTCATGTTTAGGCAGAAAAAGAAATAATCTTAAAATGAAAAAATACTATTCACTCACAAAGTGAATCCCCCTATAAGTCTCCCTATAAGAGGCAAAATTTTTAGGGTATCACATCTCTGCTCAGAAAGACCAGCAATGTATTCATCAGACTATCACATAAAGTTTTTGTTACCATGACTGCATATAAGGTCTTTAAAAGATTTGCAACTTGGAATGCATTAGGATCCTCTAGGTAATATTAGAGAAGGACTGCTTGATTCCTCTGAGTGGTGGAGTTCCACCTACCTGGCAGCAAATCATCATCAATCATTTCCACTCCATCTGTGAATGTTTTTCTTCTCAGAATTGCAAAATGTTTCTATAAATGGCCTTAGTAGGAAAGCTACACTGATAGCGTGGAGATCCCTGAGTGCATTTAGTTGAAAACACTGAGGATGACTCAAGAAGCATGAGATCTGACCTTGAACAAATCTTCAGGGCTAAGCTCCATGATCAAGTTACTGAGCCATATCAGAGGTGTGATAATATTCAAAGCTCCCTGAATTAACTCAGGCCAAATTCAAGGATGTTCCACTATCTATATCTCATAAGGATATTCAAGAGCAGTGTAAAGTTTCCCACCTCAGCTTAAGTGCAAAAAACATGACAATAAGTGTCATGGAGGAATTTCTATGGCTGGCAATTAGTAGATAGCATGCATAATTGCTTTTTCTTGTTGTATATTCTTGCCGGTAAATAACCATGATTAAGGGGGGCAGGCAGACACCTCATATATCAGAACATTTTCATTATTTGCTTCTCAGATCATAAAATTTCCAGGATATCCTTTTGACACTCCAGATAAAACTTCAAAATGCTGACAGCGAGGCATGGCAGTTTAACTCATTATTCCCGCAGGGAATGTGTAACAGACCACGCTCAGATCCTGTTTACTCCTTCTGGATGTTGCACTTTGTATCATTGCTGTGCTTCACCTTGGTGATCTTCATTTCCCAAACACAGATTGTTCACAGGACTTTCTCCCTGCTTTCACCAACCTTGTCCCAGCTTTGGGTCTTTCTGATGATGTCTGCTGCCAAAGTTGCATACCTGAATCATTTACACTACGTGCACATTTTCTATTAATTGTCTTCTCTCTGCTTCACCCACAGAACTTTCCTAGGTCCCATACATATTCTGTTTATGAAGTTACCTTTTTTCCTTATGGATTCCCCTGCAAAATATCCCTTTTTTGCCTGTTTGATAGTAAGTTAGAAATTTTTATAAGGATTTCTTTTTTTCTGCTTTTGTTTTTCTATCCTTTCAACATAGAAGTTGACTTACAATTTCATAAAAATATGCATAGTTTATTTTGCAGTTGTCTTGATAAGTATTCCTAGGCATAAAGGGAGTTTTTTATCTAAATATGCTCCTGCCACAAAGAGTTTATTTGCTTTCTTTACTTTTTTTTTGTTTGTTTTCTCAGAAAAGACCAACTTTGGCAGGAAGCAAGCTAGCATGTGTTGAAGGCTGGAATGAGCAAAGAATTTGGACCTTCAGGGAAGCTTTGCATTCGTTTTATAGTGAGGTCTGCTGCTTAACTGGCCTGTCTTTAGTGTATGCTGTGTGTATCGTCCTTGCACACAAAGAAGAAACAGGATTTCTGTCAAAATGGCTTAGCTCAAGTTAAGATAACAACAAACAAGGAAAGAACAAAAGTTAGATATCCACAAGAGAGATAGTGTTTGTGTGTCTCTACTGATAATCTGGAGGCAAAATAAAATTGGAGGCAAAATTGCTAGTTTCCACCACTTTTTAAAAAATCAAAGCTGTAGCAACACAAGACATAAGTGTCTCAGTTCAGAGTTAGATAGTGCATACCAATTAGTTTTTTTCATGACTGACAGCCACAGCTTCAAGGCTTCAGAGAAAAGCTGACTTTTATTTATTACTCGTCTTAGAAGTAACACGCCTGATCCCATATGTGCCATCTGACTAACTTCTTTGGCATACAGGAAATGAGCATTAGCTAGCTAAGCACTGGTGATGTGGATCAAGGCAGAGCTCAGAGGTCATGATCAGAGGAGTAGAATCCAGTTGGAGGCCTGCAGTCAGTGGCATTCCCCAGGGATCAGTACTGGGTCTTGCCCAATTCAGTTTGTTTATCAATGACCTGGATGAATGGATAGAATGTACCCTCAGCAAGTTTGATGATGATGATACAAAACTGGGGGAGTGGCTGATACAGCTGAAGGCTCATTTGGTGGGGCCTTCATAGGCTGGAGAGTTGGGTGGAGAGAAACCAAATGAGGTTCAACAAGGGCAAGTGCAGGGTCCTGCAGGTGGGGAGAAATGACCCCAAGTACCAGCACAGGTTGCGGGCTGACCTGCTGGAGAGCAGCTCTGCAGAGAAGGACCTGGGAGTCCTGGTGGGTGACAAGCTGACCACGAGCCAGCAGTGCCCCTGTGGCCAGGAGGGCCAATGGGATCCTGGGGTGCATTGGGGAAGAGTGTGGCCAGAAGGTCGAGGGAGGTGATCCTCCCACTCTACTCAGCCCTAGTGAGGCCACATCTGGAGTGCTGTGTCCAGTTCTGGGCTCCTCAGTACAAGAAAGACAAGGAGCTACTGGAGAGGGTCCAGCAGAGGCCACAGAGATGATTTTGGGTCTGGACCATTTCTCTTATGAGGAGAGACTGTGGGAGCTGGGCCTGTTTAGTCTGGAGGAGAAGAATGAGAGGCATTCTCATCAATACATACAAACATCTCTAAGGTGGGTGCCAAGAGGATGGTGCCAAATTCTTTTCAGTGATCCCCAGTGACAGGACAAGGAGCAAATGGCCATAAACTGAAACACAAGAAGTTTCACCTCAGCATGAAGAAGAACTTCTTTACATTGGTGAGAGAACTGGAACAGGCTGCCCAGGGAGGTCATGGAGTCTCCTTCTCTGGAGACATTTAAAACTCACAGGGACAAGTTCCTGTGTTATGTGCTCGAGATAACCCTGCCTTGGAAGGGTGAATAGATGATTTCCAGAGGTCCCTTCCAACTCTAACAATTCTGTGATTCTGTGATTTTATGAACCTAATTTTTGGGCCTTGAAGTGTCTGAGTAAACAGCTCCACTCTTTTAAATGAAACCATTTTTCAGACTCTAGCTGTGGAGTATTCAACAGCAATTGTATCCAGTTTGGTACTGGTTACTGAACATTATGTACTCATGATCTGTTCTCATTTAAGAATTTAAAGTCTATTTCTATTTCAAGAACTAGAAATGCTAAAGTAAGATAGCTATTTATTACCTATTAGTTAGTTATTAGTGGCAATTAGTTATTAATAATAAACATTTTTATGATGTTTTTAAGTTTCTATTTGAGGATGTTTACCTCTTTTTAGTTATTTGTATGTAATTTGATACACTTTTGAGTATATAAATCAGCCATTATTTCCTTAATCCTAAATTATTTGTTGATAAAAAAAGAAATCATTCAAATTCATTAAAAATTAAATGTAGATATATGAAGAGCTAAAGTTTTTCTACTTATAATTGTAAGTTATCCTTTATTTTTAAAACAAGGGAATATTTTTTCTGGGTATTTCGGTTTTCATTCAACCTTCATTTTTGTGAAAATACATTTTACCCCTAATGGAAACAGTAAAGCTGATATGTCAAATTCTTGTCTTCTCATGCAGTTGCTGAATATTGCACTTTTAAACTTTTAAAATATTTTACTCATGACATGACAGCATGAATTTCTATCTGGGAAAAAGTACTTTTTGTAAATGGTGGTCAGTCAACGACGTTTCCTTTTTGAAGGGAATTTTACATGTTTAATATACAGTACTGATTCTTATCTAAAAGGCTGAAGTTACATGGTGAGCAAAGGCAGTGGGAAACCACTGTTTGAATTTGGGAAATGTTGAAAAATGTCTGGCAATAGTTGTGGGAAAATCTTTATGGCTTGAACAGAAATTCCACCTTCAATGAAAGCAAGAACTTTCAGTACTGATCTCTCAATCCAGTTTGTCCTAGGCCGAAAACTGAGCTCTCACATTCTCTCTATTCTTTCTCCTGGTTCCTCTGCCAGATCTGCGAATGGTGATAATTGTGAAAAACCATTGCAGTATTTAAAGAATTAAAAAAGTTACAACTATTTGCAGCACTGTTTATCTAGTGGTGTCACTGTCTGTCCAGTTATATCATTCTGTAATAATATATGGAAAAAAATGCACTTTACTATTTCAGTCAAAGCACTTCATACATTTTAATGCATTGAATATCTTAAAGCATAGGTTAATGACATCTCTGCTTTAAAGTTAAAAACCACAGAAATAGATCGGCATTTTTCAAGCTCCTGCAGACTGCAAGTATCTCATAAAAACATTAAAGTATACAAAATCAGTGACATTTTTCTGACAGTGAAGGTCATACTGAGTTGGTAGGACTGCATTGCTTAACTACGACAGTACCAGGAAAAAAGAGGCCCAGACCTTTGTCCTGCCTTTTCTTGAGAGTGATTTTAGGGCATGTAAAAGTTATGAAAATGTTATTAAATTGGCAACTGATCAACCATGTATGCACTGAACATAGAGAAATTAACAGCACATTAACAAGGCTAAACCTGAAAATGGAGCTTTCTAGGGACAGTTATCTAACATCTAGAAGGGCCAGAGAGATAATAACTTTTTGTTCTATTGACTTTGTTTGGACTATAAATAGAACAACACAAGTCTTGTTTCAGTTCATGGGCCTGTCTGTGTCTGTTGGCCAAATATGTAAAGGTTTTACTTTTATGGCAACACCCTTCGGAGGCTTCGGAGAGCACCCTTTCCCTGTCCCCATCTTCATCATTCTTGGGAGTGCTTCTATTTTAGTCTGTTTCCTTGTTCTAGAAAGACTGAAACTAACCCTAATGAGGATACTGATCTTGGTTTATAATTAGAATAGGCATGCCCCATTGCCTGCTTCCTTGTTTTTATCTCTGTAGGATTTTTCACCCTCTGAAACCAACAAAAACATCATATTTTCCTTCAGTTGCTGAAACCCCATCCTTTTTTCCAGACTTTCCATTTCATGCTGTTTGAATTTTATTAAGATCTCTTTACACAAAAGCAGAGTACTGGCTATATGATGCCCTGAGGGATCTGAAAGGCTGTTGCCATAATGTCACAAAACTCTGGGGACATTTTACTTCCACCAGAAGCTCTTTGGAGGACTATGTCTAAGGATATAATATATCTTAAATGTTTATAGCAGGGATCTTGATCTCCACTGCAATTTAATACAAAAAGCTCTTTTTTTAATCTCTTAATTAGCACATCACATTAACACTGATTAAATAATACCTCTCTATAAAATGGATTTTATTTTATTTATATTTTCAATGAAGAAAACTGGTATTATTCCAGAATTATGGATAATATTGTTAATCATATATTCTTAAGACTATTAATTTCTTTTCAATACCTCAGTTGATCATTGAAAAGTATTTTCACCAGGTATTTTCCAGAAGCACTTCTGTTTACTGTTTCTGCCTCTGATACTTTCTGTCTTCCCAAACACAGACATACATAAATTCTTTGTACGAGGCTCACAGTAGCACATCTCCTCCAGTGAAAAGATTTTGTAAGTGTTAATAAGGTCTTATTTTCACTGGTCAGCCTTGAAATCAAAAGCAACTGCTGAACTCTCAGCAGTTCCTTATATAGCACAACAGTCCTGTTCAGATAACTTTTTTAATGAAATTGTTTAGGAAGCCATATTCCAATGTGACAGAAAAGATAAGTCTCATGAAAAAAGTATTGTCTTTTCAAAAAGCTGCAGTATAATTGTGTGTGTGTGTTTGCATGTAATATAGTAGGACATATATTTAAAATATTATTTTATTAAAACAATATAGATCTGTGTGTTCATTTGATGGGAAATTTTTTTGTAAAATTTAATGCATGAATAATCATACAGAATCTGGGATGCAAATTTTAGAGATAATATTTAAAAACCCGTTTGAATGTTGAACTATTTGGGATACATTTTTCTAAATTTTTTTAAATTCTGTATGTTTTGGGCTTTCTAGGACCATGCTGAAGGTATTGGGATATTAACAACGTTTGATTTCCTTAAAAAAAAAAAAAAATGCAAACATCCAAAACAATAAAGGAATCTGGTGTTTTAAGGCAAATCAAAATCTCTCTATTGTTGATGCCTGTTTTGCATCAGTGACTCAAGTCAACATTCTTGTGTCACAGATAACTGAAAATCTTTACAGGAGGTATCAGACCAAATAAAAAGGATTTTTGAAATTCCATTTCTGAAACTGCAAGTAGTCTATAAAAAATATGTAAATCAGATACTGATAATATAGTGGAACTACTAATATAAATACATTGAATTGCACCACTGGTTAACAGCATGTACATCCTCCAAGTAATGGTCACACAGCAATCTAACATTATTTCCTACTCCTATTTCTTGTATTTCCCAGACCTTTTTGTCATTGTATTTACTATGTACCACTCTTCTTTCTCAAAATAATACCACACTGATATCACAGATAAGTGATATCAGCAACAGCAGTTGCTTTCTCAAAAGAAGAAAGTAAATTTTATTTCTGGAGGTTTTTTTTCATTATTTAGTCTTCTTTTACAACCGTTCCTATTCCCAAATGGACTGAATGGCTTTTGTAATTACCAGGACAGCTTTGGATGCTGCCTCACATAAATACACTGACAGAGGTAGTAATAAATTAACCCTTTTAATGCTGTCTTTCAATACATCATCTTTGTAGTGGCATTTTTAGTTGGTCAGTGTTCTCTTAAAATGTCAGCTTTTCAGAGTCACAATGTACTACATATTTCTGGCATCAATTGATTAAAATAATTAAATTTAGCTCCCACTTACTGGTGCAGACATTTGGGAAAAATGACAGAAATAACTGACTCTATTACCTCAAGTTTTTATTCCATGCTACAGCTTCTTTTTAGCTATCCAGATGATGATTAAAACTGAATTTAAAAAATATGGTAATGAAGTTCTGCCCATCTCTTGGAATATGTCTCTCTCCGATGGTAAAAATAACTGCAGATGTTTGGTGTTTGGAATTTCAGAGTTTAACTACATCTCCAAAGTTGACATTTGCTACTGTAAGGTATGCACTTTTTATAGTAGTTAGGTAAAAATTACACAATACTCATTTTTTTCCTTTCCGTTCTGCTTAAATCTCCCTGCAGGATGTGTGACACAGGAGAAGGGCTGTTCACCTTTCAAACACGAGAAGGAGAAATGATATATCAGAAAGTCCATTCTGCAACTCTGGCAATAGCTGAGCAACATGAAAGATTAATGATGGAAATGGAGCAGAAGGCAAGGGTAAGGTCCTTTTACCAAAAGTCTTTATACATATAAAAATTAGTAATAAACCAAAGATGGTGGATTCAACAGTAGTGATAGTATCAATTGTGTGGCTAAGACAAAACAGACTTTCAGATTTATGTATTTTCATGGTCAGGGATCCTCAGTGTGCTCTGTGCAATGATCTTTTGTAGGTGACTTTTTGGAACAGGGGATACCATTAGACAAGAGATCCATGGTCACCGTCTCTGAAATTGTGGCTCTTTTACTCTAAGATTAAACCTTTAGTTGTTGGGTTGACTACTGATGAATGAGTTTTAATTGCTCCTCATGGACTCACAGGTGGAAAAAAAAACAGTATAAACACTTCTAGGTGACAGCAGACAAGTTCTGTTTTTCTTAACCCCTGAAAGAAATTACTTCCCCTACATTATAAGTAGCAATGCAATTGAGTTCAAATAGAGCTATTTTATTATTTTGTGTTCAGAATTTCCAGTTTGCACAAGTTGTGTTTAAGTGACTACTATAGAAAAATTTGAAGCTCTTTCAAGGCAGCAAGAAAAAAGCTTTCTCTGTATGCCTAGAAGTAGAGACGGTCTATAATGATTGTTCTGGAAATCTGACTGTCAGGCCAGGGAACCTAGTCTGCTTGGTTTTGTTCTGAGATGACCATGATTCTCTGCATATCTTCTTCCCTAGACAGAGATTTCAGGTCTTTTCCTCATCCACACTGTACTTGCCTCCAGTAATGCAAACATGACTTACATGGATCACATTCCACCAGTGTCAAAATACCTTTCTCACTGTGCTGAGACAAAGGCTCTTGCAAGGACCAAGCTAAGACCCCAGTGTTCAACTTTTCTTAATTACTCCTCAGATAAGTCAGAGAATCAATCAGAGAATGTTAAGGCATGGAACTGGACCTTAAAGACTATCTAGTCCCAACTTCCCCCACCGTGGGTAGAGACACAATTTTCCTTATTCACTGAAAAATAAACTAGAAAAAGACTTAGATTTCCATGTCAAAAGTCCGCTGTGTTGAACGTTCCTCTGAGACTTTGCATGTCTGTTATGAGAACCTGAATTGGGAAGCCATAAAAAAGGCCCGTTTTTGGTGCTTTATGAAAAAGAGGATGGATTTTTCCATAAAACTAGACAAAGTAGGAGCCTTTGCATAATAGCTGAGGTGCACAAACTTTGGACAGGAAATGCAGGAAGAGGAGAGTTTACAATTAAGATTAATAAGGAGCAATTTCTGGAAAGCCCAACACAAGGTAGAATAAGTGGAAGACTATGTGAAATAGTAGACCTGTTGGCAAAAGACCACTGCATTCTGCTGAGCAGAAAATGATTGAATAAGGGGAAAAAAGCAGGAAAAATGCATCATTATTTTATAATCTGTTTGCTTTTAAAGTACCTATGCCAGTAACAGAAATTAGAACATTTTCATGCTGCCATAATAAATGCTTAGACCGGGATCATACAAGATTTTCCTTTTACAGAGCCCTCACTTTCAGCTCTTCCACCCATCAATTAGCAGCTTTGCTGCTTTGCAAAGCCATTTCCATTCTGCCATCAGATGACTTCCTTGAAACCATATTTATGAAGGCTGTGGCCATATGGTACGTAATATCAAACTCCAGGCGAGAAATAGAAATGACTCATCAGCCACACTGTGTATGATGTACTTGTCTCCTGGATGAGGCTGCGCTGTGATCTGCACAGGGAGGTCAGGAGAGGCTCACATAGGCTGCTGTGGGCTGTGTAAAAGAGGCTGAAAAACCTGTTGTGTTTATGCTTCAGCTAATAAACTAATGTTAGTTCGGATTTGGAAACTCTACTGCTTCCGACTGGTGGGGTGCTGAACATTTAAGAGATCATCTGTGTCATCTGCAACTTTTGAGTTTTATTCATATTAGAAACAAAATCTAAAATATCAAATAGATTAAGTACATGTTACATTACATTTATCAAGTGTTATTGTATCTAATTCCAACAATTTCACCAAATACCTACATGTATTTTTTCCATAAGATCTGAAATTGAAATACAAGCAGAAGTATATTTTAAATCGGTGATTTATCGGGTCTTCCCAAAGCTTGACGTTTGATCTTTTTATCTGTGGATCTATACTTGGGGGATTTTGCTCTTTCCTGACCCTTTCTGTGATGAACAGCTCAAGTTTAATAGTGTTGAATTAAATCTTTATGTATATATGAAAATGAGAGAATTTTTAAAGGTAAAGAAAGGTGAATGCTATATCCTTTATTGTACAAATCAGAAAAAGAAAAGATATGCAACAGTAATCATTACTTCTTCCTTCCAGTCATTAGAAGTCATTTATTAAAAAGGACTGCTGTGAATATTTGTGTTCTGTCCTAAATGTTAATATGTTTTAAGTAATGAATACACTGAAGTTTCATTTAATTTTCATAGATTATAATAGTTACATTAAGAAATATATAGTATATAATGTAATAGGTTGCATTAAGAAATTAGTGATTTTTTTTCCAGAGCAACCTTGATAAACTATATAGATTATGATTACCTTTCGAAGTAAATATACAAAGTACATCACCTTGAGAATACAAAAATAACAAAAAAAACCCAAGTACAAAACACACAAAGCCCCCCCCAGAAACAAATTCTAGTAGAAGAATAAAGGTATTGCAGACAGCCACAGGCCACATTTACTCCATTTATGGAGGTCTCTGCATCCAAAAATGTTGTTTCAGAATGCTAAACAAAAAATTCATTTTTATGCTAAAAAGTCTTTTGCTCAGGCCAAGCAACATGCTGGATAACTGTTAATAAGAGAGAGACATGAGAAGGGAACTAATTCTTCCCATTACCTTTGAAAGTGCATGGGCTGGAAGCAAAAATGTTCTGTGGCAGCTTGTACAGTACCAAATCTGCCTCTTTGCCACCTCTAGCGGGAGAAGCCAAGTCAGTTTAAGCAGGCAGTCATGTGCACTCTTTCATCTTCTGCCCATTTTCCTTTCAAATTATAACACTGGAAGAATGACCTGAAATATGAGATCAGTAGTCACTGGCATGGGTGTGGATTTGAGCTGGTTATTGGTTTTACCGAGATCAAAGGAGACTGGATTTTATTCAAAAAATTCAGCAAAGTGGACATTGATCTAATTTAGCTCAGGTGGTTTTCTTGATTGAATTTGAAATGTTGCATTGGCAGTAATAGTGTTTTATGCTTGCTTTGTTTGGGACAATAACAAATTTGGGACAATGCTAGTACTTAAATTGAAATTCTTTTCAGGGAAATTGTTACCTGTATATTCATTTTTTTCCAGTCTTTGCTTTTTCAATGGATCACTGTAATACAGATGATAATTCTGTTTTGTAGTTGTTTTGTGGGAGAGAGGGCAATATGCAGTGGTTTTTAGTGTTTTTAGTTCCAAGATAAATTAAAAAGAACAACGACAGTTTTTCTATTTGCATGCTTTTTTTTTTTTTTTGTTGTTGTGTTACCCACATGAGAGTGTCAGCAACTTTCCTTTTATCACCTGAACAAACCTCTTGTTTTTTTCCCCC
Source organism: Promerops cafer (assembly GCA_013398275.1). Classification (NCBI taxonomy): domain Eukaryota; kingdom Metazoa; phylum Chordata; class Aves; order Passeriformes; family Nectariniidae; genus Promerops; species Promerops cafer. The sequence goes on from VZSE01015197.1 coordinate 1,149,988, forward strand.
TGTACCTCCCCCTCTCTACCCTCTGACCCCTTGTCTGTTTGTTTGCTTTTTTCTCTGTAGCATTTAGAAGTTTGTTTGGATTGTTGGTCTTGAAATTACTGTGCAAAAAGAAGTGTTAGCCTCAGGAATGACCTGTATCCCCCTTCTGGCTGTAGTCTGATGTTGAACGTGGAAAGTGCACGTCTGGGTGTCTGACAGCTCTATCAGCCCTTCCCTGTCCCCAGACTGGACTGCAAACTCCTTACACTTCCTTGCTCCTAACTTAGGTGCTTATCTGACTGAGCCAATTCAGTTTGCTAGTTTGGTGAAGAAAAAAAAAAAACAAACAAAAACGCCTACTTAAAAGGAGCAGGCTTCTTCAGGTTTACCGAACTGAATTGGTTTACAGCAGCAGCAGCAAACCATTAGATCTTCTCAGTTGTCCTATCCTGAGGAGAGAAAGAAAGAATAATTCATCCTCCATAAATGCTTCATCTAAAAGAAGGCTGAGTATCCTCTTCTTTGCCATCAGGAGATGATGTTGGGTTTGGTGATCTTTTTTTAAAGAATCCCTATTCAGGTGGTTTTTACACACGAGCATATGAGCAGTTGTTCTCAGCAGCACTTGTCTATCTAACCTCTACACCGGATGACAACATGGCACTGGAATTTTAATCTCTGATTTACCATTCTAATGCCAGCTTTGATCTTCTGCCATTTAACTTCCACTGAAAACACTTCTGATGTAGCTTCTGTCCTCACTGTTGTTGAAGGGTAGAAAATGGGAGATTAAGAGCTGTAGATTTCCTATGTTATGGCTACACATATGAGGGAGGAATTCTGAGCAAATACTTATACCTTTGTATCTCCATAAATTACTTCTTTCAAGAGCTGCCAGTAAAAACTTATGTAATCTCAAAAGAATAAAAATTTACAATATGTAAAACAATAAGCCTAAATAAGATAGCACTAAAGTCAATGTTAGCCAGCTGAACTTAATCAAACATCAGCAAGACTGAAGTGTAAATGCAGGAATAAATGATAATGACCCAAGTTTCATAACTTATTATCTTTGGAAGTTTCCTATAACATTTGTTTTTCTTTAGACAGCAGAGCTAAAAGCCATTTTAGATTGTGATCTTTTTAACATTTCCCAGAAAATAAACAACTTTATGAAACACTGCATCTGTATATTTCTATTCTCATTATTTACAATTCTTGTCTTTAAAATTCAACTTAATGTAAGTGAAAGAGTCATCATGATAGATCTCTGTTATTTAAAAAAAAAAGATAATATCAGTGGGTTTATATATTATTTCTTTAAAAGACATTATTAGCAGGGAAATAATAAATGTATCAAAGAAGACAAATATGAGGCAATGAAACTGAGCTTAAGGAGATGTTGAAGAGGAAGGTAGCTAAGAAATAAGACTGAGAGAAATTTTATTTTTCTTTTAAGGACCAGGATGAGGAAGGTATTTCACAACATTGCTCTGAGAAATATAAATTACAGTATTGTCAGACACAGTATTAATAAAAATATAAATAGAGTTAAAAGTATTAATGTAAATTGTCTTAGAAACAGGAAGAAAACAACTGTGAGGCTGGAGGAAATAACAGCATGAGTTAATTAGTGAACTTTTAATTTTTCTTTGTTCTGTGAGTCTGTACTATCTTTATCTTCACGTGTTTCAAACCTGGTCACAAGCTAAATGCATACTCGTCAAACATTACAGGATCAAATATCAACAAACACATAAAATATTCTAAATTTTAATTTTAACATGATGGTTTCAATTTGAAGTATCCTACCTTTGCCACTGCATCTTCAGAGCTTTGACTGGTTTACAGTTTTTATTCATGTCTTTTTGCAATGGTGCACCTATCACCTACTATTTCAAGTTGTGAAGTAGGGGAATTTCAGAGAGATACTAGTGGATGCTGCTGACCCAATGAATATATGAAATATTTACCTAAATACATTTTATATATCTTTTGGGCTTCATTTCACCACTGTAATTTACTTAGTATAACAAAGCTCTTTTATGTTGTAATTCTGCCTAAGTGTGTTTGAGTTGACTCAATTCCTGAAGGAGAAACAGGAGAAGAAAATTTGACAGTTCATCCAGAGATTGTCCCATGTCATGACACATTGGTCTCTTAGCATGTTTTCTTCTCTTTCCAAATTACGTGTTAGCTCAAGAACTGAGATTCTGAATACATGTGATGATTCATGAACTCATGTACTTTGTACAAGTTAAAGCATAGCCTCAGGTCACTTATTCATGCATACTTAGCTGAATATTGTTCTGTACTTCCCGTCTGAAACAATGTGTGATGGCGCTGTGTAATGTGTGTCTAGAAATTTTATAACCCTGTAAAAACCTGGCTGCTTTGTTGCAATACAGAGCTGGTGAGTTGCTTACTTGGTTTTCATGGGTGTTGTAATAGGAGAGGAGAGGAGAGGAGAGGAGAGGAGAGGATGATGCTACTGTTGGGAAGGATCTACAATGGTCACATAGTCCAACTGCCTGATCATTTCAAGGCTGACCAAAAGTTAAAGCACAATTTTGATGGTATTGTCCAAATGTCTGTTAAGGACTGACCATCTTGAGGCATTGTCTGCCTCTCTAGGAAGCCTGTTCCAATATTTGACCATCCTCCCAGAAAAGAAATGCTCCCTAGTGTCCAGTCTAAGCCTTCCCTGACACAGTGGAACACTCCAGTGGTCAGTCTGACTGTGACTATCTATAAATTTTGCCAAGATTAACAACAAGAATTTTGAATTTGTTTTGGGGTTTTTTGCTAATAAGTCAGAATCTGTGTACTTTTTGGTTTTAGTTTTGTAAACCCAATTCCCACAAGTAGTGGTAATTTTCCACAGCATTCTTGGTTCATTAAGCATATAATGACATTTTTCTTTACTCTGATTTCTATGGGAATTTTTTTAGAATTTTTCCAGACTCTCTGTTAGCCTTCAGGCTCAGAAAACTGTGTACTCAGATGAAGTAATCCCTAAACTTACATCGCAAGTCTATTTTCAACATACACCACTTCAGAAGAAAGCAGAAAATTTGTGGATATTCAGACTGGGTGATAGTTAATGATTCTTTCAACTGGATCTCTTTTATTTTCTGATTTTAAAGAAAATATAGTCTCGAATGTAGACTTATTTCATTGGCATTTTTTCGGGGACTATTAGTTATATCCAAATACTGCAGCACCATTCAAAAACTATGCAGAAGGTGTCATTCACTTTCTAAAAGAAAATACCTCATCCCACTAAGAAATTCAAACTTCCACAGCTGCTAGTCTCCCATTTATCCTTTTCTTACCAAGTCAAGACCTTTTTTACCCCTCTTCCTCTGTGAACTGCAGGGTTTCATTGTGCCCCTCTATGGCACCTTGCAGTCAGCAAGAGGTGTAAAGATGAGGTGTAAAGTCCAGATTCTCCAAGGAACTCCGTAGGTGGCTGGTGTTCCTGGATCTTTGCTGTGTGTTTGAATGAAACCATGGAATAGGGAAAGTACTTTGGCAACAAAGGGTTTGTGCAGCTGCTCCTACAAAGTGATGGGGGCGGGACAGAGCTGTTCCTCATGTCACAAACACTGCAGACAACATAAAGGTTTGTGGGGTGTGTAGGTAAGTGGCGTGGGTAGGCGTGAGAGCAGAGCTGGGAGATCCTTACATAAGAGTGTGTCAAATATTTTGGTGGCTGGTGATGTAATTTAAGTGCTGTTTTGCCATTTGGAAACTGAACTTGCCCTGGAGTTTTGAATGTTTTCAAAATCGTAGTAGTTTGGTTGTGAGGATGGTAGTGAGGGTTTTCATTCAGAATATGGTGGGAAAAATTAAATTCTTCCTTTGTCTGACACAATTTTGAAATTTCTCTTACGCATAGGAAATGGGCTGGATGATCTTGAATGCAAAAGGGTACTCTAAATCTCTCCTATGGACTAAACCCCAAGTACCTTAGCATATGGATGGGCATCCTTATGAGAAATTACTCTCATTCTTTTCTCCTTAAAAGTTTCTGGAATATTTTGTATACTGTTACCATGTTCTTTTAACTTTTTTTCTATCGTGCTACCTAAGACTCAGATTGAAATCTGCCTTCCAGCTAACATAAACTATGAGCTCAGCCAAAATTTGTATGAAAAGCTTCGCAAAGGTGTCTCACAAGTGAGATGATACAATTTTTTATCTGCATGGAACCTGCTCCATCCCATGAATCCATCCTGAAGCTGCCTACATGAATCCTGTTTTCCCTGTTCTGTTCACCTCAGTTACATGTTTGCATGCAGCTGGGTTGCACTGTGATTGTTTCTATTTATGTCACTAAGGTCTGGTTATCTTTTTTGAATGCAACAGGGCAAAGATGTTTTCATGGTAAGGTATCCAAAGATGAAAACCCTCCTGAGAAATTAGCATGTAAGCACTTTAAAAATCCCTGTAGCCACCTGTCTACATTTCTGGGCTCTTTTTAAAGAGCTATTTCTTAAAAGTCAGATATCATTTATTTCAACTTTAAAAAGTTGCATTTGACTATAAGAGGATTTGAAGGTTGGTGGCATGAACAAATTTGTAATTTTTTTTCACTCTTCTTGTGCTTTGCAAAATACTGCATGTTTACAGAGCTAGCAAAGTATTTGAAAAGGCACTGTCAGGCTGAAATTCATATTTGTTTCCAGAAATGCAGAAAATGAAGAGCTAAAGAACTTTTCCCTAAACAAAATTGATGATTTGTTTAGCAGTTTTATTTGCTAAAAGCTGTGGGTGGTATGAGCTATAAATTAGGAATGGCTGCTGTAATTATGCAGTGGTTGTTGCATGTCTGACTGAAGCCCAGCCCTCCCCTTAACTAACCTCAGAGAAGCATTTAATAGGGAAGTTTTATTTTGTATTGTGTGCCTTTAAACAAGCTCTCTTGTGTAACTGTGCTGGTAGGTTCACATCATTGAACTCTCTCAACAGAGAAGCAGGTTATGTTGACTTAAGTATTACTAAAAAATAATCCTCAAACCACCTCACCAGGGGGCTTAATTTAGTGTTAATCTCATATCTGCTATTTTCAGAAAACTGTTTCTTATAGAATGAAGCAACTATAGAGCTTCTATTGTTATTAGCAAAAATAATAGCTGATGAAGTTATCCAATGCTCTCAGGAGACAGGTATTATTATAATATTAATAGTAATGAGTAAAATGAGGCACAGAAAGATTAAGGCCTAGGTCAGCTGTATATGAATTGCCCAAGGTCATAGAATAATCAGCTGTATGCTAGGCATAGCACAAAAACAAAACAATAACAAAACAAATCCTGAATCATAGTCAGTTGCTTATTCACAAAAGACTTGACTTCTGAAAAAGGTATTCTTCACATGGTTTCATCAGTCTTTTGAATTATAGCATCATTTTGTGTCTCCTGTCAAGGAAGGCCTTCCTCTGTTGCAGTAACACTGTTTGGGAGTTCTTTATATCACTCAAGGGAATAGTTAAGGCTTTGTCTCTGATTAATGGAAAACTTCTTTATCAGTGATTTACAGAGGGGCACTGTGCTTTTCAGAGAATAGGAGAATTATAAAAAGTAATAATCTGAGAAGGGATCAAAAATTCTCATAACAGCCTTAAAGTTACTTTGTAATTCCCTCCTGTGCTTTTTGTGCTTTGGCTCATCAGGTACTTGTTGGTAGGACAAAAATTAGGTGAGGTTCACACTATGTCTTCAATTTGTGTTTTTCCTCCGCTTCTATTCCTTTTTATAAAGATGACAAGGATTTTAATGTAAAAATTTTTATAATCTCTCTGATAATGTTTAGACTGAAGACAAGAGATACTGAGTATCTAAAAAAGCCGTGCCTGATACACAGAAATTTTTCCAAGTACATGCAGTCTTTTAATATGTATTTATCAGAGCCTATCCAGATTGAGATTGGTTATGTTCTTTTTTTCTCTCAGCTGTGGGTTTTTGTTTTTATGCTACTGATGTCTTATATGATGCCAGCCATGCTAAGAGTTTTTATTTATCAGCTGTGCAGGAATCTAGTTGAGGAGAATTGTTAGGCAGTAGTAGAGACTATAGACCCTGTACTGTTGGTTTGACATTATTTCACTGACCACAGTAGCTGTGTTAAACAAAGATGTGCAGCTAGTACAGTCAGCAAAATGTCAGTTTGACTCAATGGTACAGCACATCTCATTAGCTCTCAAGTTTTCAAATCCATTGAATATAGGATCAAAAATACTGGCATTGGAAGGTTGGTCGGCTCACCTACTTGCCTGTTCAAAGCAGGTATAGCATCAGAACTAGATAAAGTTAGCCAGGTCTTATCCAGTCAAGTTTTGAATACCCCCAATGACACAGATTATGGGTGCTCATTCCAGCACTTGGCTGTTCACACTCTGAAGGATTTTTTCCTTAAGTTTGTCTCAAATTTCCCTTGCCACAGCCTGTTTATTCTTGTCCTTTCACTGTGCATCTCTGGTAGCGCAGTCTTCTTTGCAACATTTTTTAGAAGAGAGAGAAAAAAATGGCTTTAGATTTCTTTTAGCCTTTGCTTTCTCATGGTGAATAAACATTAGACATTTAATCCAGCGTCACTGATCATATTCTGCTTCTTAGAGGTTCTTTGCCAGGCTCTCTTCCATTTTGATATTCCTCTTGTGCCTGGACCCAGACCTGAAGACTTTGTGAACACAGCTAAACTTCCAGATGTAGTTTCTCAATTGCCAAATGTGGGGGGAAATGTGACTTCTCTGGTTGTATTGGCCATGCTTTTGGTAATGTGGTCCAGTGTGTCATTAGCCTCCCTCACTGCATAGATACACTGATCATTCACATTATCACCAGGACAACTAGCTCCCTTTGGCAAAGTTTTTATCTAGCAAGTCACTCCCCAGACTGTACTTGTGTGCAGTTGCCCTGGCCCAGTTGCAGCACTGACATCTCTCATTGCTGAACTTCGTGACAGTCCTGTCAGCCTTTGCCTCTGCTTTGCTGAAATCCCTCTGAATAGAAGCCCTCCTGTCTGGGTGTTCGACTATTCCCCCTGGTTTGATGTCATCCCCAAATTTGCTGAGAGCTGATTCTGTCCCACTGCCCATGTTGTTGATGAAGATGTTAAATGTCATGAAATACTGTTCCATCTCAACTGCAGGAATAAGTTTTTCAAAAATATTTCAGTTCTGCAGCATTCAGCAGCAAGGAATTAATGAAGATTTTCTATGCTATGGCAGAAGCATCCATTTCTCTGTTTCTTATGACTGTCTCAGGGTAAAAGCTGCTAGTCTCATAGCATATTCAGTCTGTCAGAATCCATTTCCATAAAGGCAGCTGCCAGGCAAGATTCATATGGATTCATATGACTGGCTGTTGAATGCACATCTCTACAGTCTTTGTGATTCAAAATTCATTGATAAATCAGCAAAGGTTCTTCTCTTCGCTATTCTTAATCATTTCCATGTAGAATATAGTGGTAAAAACTGCAGTTGCTACTACCTGAGAGACTTTGTAGAACCCTTTGTAAAATGATGGTATTTCTGTGATGTGTTCCCACATATTGTTTGGTGTTCACTTTTACATACATTTTGTTTTACACGAAGGAAAAAAAGCAATGGAGTTACAGATTTCCATGGCAACGGGTATAATTCTATTTCCTTTGTTTTGTGAAGCTGAAACGGGGAAAGGATTGTTTCATTAAATAGCAGCTATGGATCTGAAAAGGCTTGAGTTATATGGCATGTGGTCATGTATGTACAACTTCTACTGAGCCAAGCAACTTTTGCCAGCAGAAAAAAAAACACCTGGTTTTTGTCTGAAAATGAAATTAGGTGAAGAAAGGTTGCTAATGGTAGGATTTATTGGGCTGCTGCAAGTATATGGAAAGGTAAAGCAATCGATGAACACTTCTCTGTCTCCCACCTTTCCAAACTGAATTCCTGATTTGCAGCTACTTCTGCTATATTAGTAAGTATACATCAGTAAGGAAGCAAAAAATTTCACTGGCTTCTTTTATATGAAGAAACTTGAATTGAGATTCAGAGAATCATGTCTCTCACTACAAGTTGTTTCTGGGCCACAAAACCCCAAATACTTCCAAATATACATGAGGTATATTTATTTAGAAGTGTATGCATTGCTTTTTAATGATTGCTTATTTCAATTTTAGAAGAACAATGTCAAGAATGCTCTGGCTGTGTCTATCTATATACATGATCATGGTGTGATACCTGTCTGTGAGGACACACAGTGGAAAAGAATAGCCCTTTAATTTTTTATATACCAGCTTCTCAGTTGATTTTAAAAACTGATTAAAGGCCATGTAGCTACTGAAGTAAATATTTAATTATTAATTAATAAATTGCCTTAAATTAAATTAATGTGTTCATTTGTGTGTTCATATGTGCAGGCATATACCTACCTTGCCCCCCTCCCAAAATTACAGTATGTTTCAAAACTAAAACTTAATAATTTACATTCGTGTGCATTGCCTATATATAACTAGCCCCAGTATGTGTGATTCAAAATGCATTTTGAATGTCTGAAAGTAACTAGTTAAAAGGAAGGAACCGTGTTTTTTGTAAGATATTGAAGAGTCATCTGAGAACACTTTACTACATAATAGCAATTTTAATGTATTCTAGGTTTGCTATTTCTTGTTTTTAATTGAAATGTCTTTGTATGACATATAAAACTAACTTCTGAAAATGTCAGAAAGTAGAGGTCAGCCAGACTATGTGTGTCACTGAACACTGGAGTCACGCACTGATAAGCTTAATGAGGAATATTCATGAAAAGTTATTGATGATTACTGTTTCAGAAAATATTCAGAAAATTGTCTTCCTGTCGTTTTATTAAAGTTCATTGGTCAGCAATTTCTGTATACCGAAATGAAGAAGCTAAAAGAGATGTGATTTCCACAAATAGTGTAATTGGAAACTACTGATCTGTTTTAGACAATAGAAGAAAAACTTCTTGAGAAATCTCATGAGGTCCAAGTCATTTGCTTTATCAGAAATAATGAAAGTCAAATAACTGTGCAGTGAACAGTGAATATAGATTGCAGCATTTTTTAGAAATCAAATTTTTCAGCCCCAAATTTATTCAGGTGGGGTTCTCCCAACTGGGGACAGTCTGTGTTCATCCATATTTCACCTTTCTTGCCACATGCTAGAGAGAGGTTTTCAAGTCTGTTCTCCACCGAGAGACATTTTTCATACCATGACTTCTACCACACCAGTTCTAAAACAAACTTCTCTGAGGTCAGAAAGACTGTCCTTATGGTACTCTCAAGTAAAACGCTGAGACTTCAAGTGTCCCAAATATCTTTTTAAGATATGTTATATCTTTTGGCAAGTAATTCCATGAAAAAAATCTCATACTTTAAAGACCTTGCCAGAGCATTTCAGGTTGAGGTCAGACTCTAGTAGCTTTGTAAGAGAGAGAAATACTCAGCAAGGAGAGTGAAAAACAGATAGAGGAAGGAGGACAGAGGAAGGACTTGTATGTCAGCACTGATAGCAAGCCTCACTATTTTTAGCTCTGTCTTGACAAACCTCATGAAAGAGCTGCTTCTGGAACTCTGTAACTCTCAGGCTGAATTACCCAGAAAGCACTTGCTCCAAATGAAGAAGACAAGTCTTTGTTGATGGTCTCTTTCTTTGATCTCTCTAACTGATGCATTTAAATTCATTCTTTTCCACCTCAACTTACTTATCTTTACACTGTTTAGAAGACAGATCTGGGACTCTCTCTGCTCAATAAAACCTTCTCTATAATTTTGGAAATGGCAATCACAGACTGGTTGAGGATGGAAGTGATCTCTTGTCCAACCCCCCTAGGTCAAATAGTGCCATCGAAGCTGGTTGTCCAGGACCATGTCTTTTGAATATCTACAATGGGAGAGACTTCACAGCCTCCCTGGGAAATCTGTGCCAGTGCTTACTCCACCTCACAGCAAAGGTGTTTCCTGATGTTCAGCCGGAATCTCCTGTGTTTCAGTTTGTGCACATTGTATCTGGCCCTGTTACTGGGCACCGTTGTAAAGAGCCTGGTTCCGTCGTCTTTGCATCCTCCCATCAGGTATTTACAAACATTGATTAGATGAAGCCTTCTCTTCTCCAGGCTGAGCAACCCCAGCTCTCTCAGCCTGTCCTCACAGGAGAGGTGCTCCTTCCCAATGATCATCTTCATGGCTTCCTCTGGACCTGCTCTAACAGGTCACTGTCTTTCTTGTGCTGGGGCTCTTAGAGCTGGAAGCAGTGCTCCATGTGGGGTCTCACGAGGCAGAATAGAGAGGGAGAATCACTTCCCTTGACCTGCTGGCGCAGGTGTGGCTGGCATTCTGGGCTGCAAGCGTACATCACTGTCTCCTACTTCATGGCAACAGAAAGGACAATCAATATCTGCAAATAACTTCTGTCCAGTGCTGGATTCTCTATCATGCATATGTACACATGCATGTATTTCATGAAGAAATTAGCTCAGTTGCGTTTGTTTCCACTAAGACCTGCAGTATAGTCAGGCTTGAAATAGCCTCAGCTCTTTCCATGTTGGCATTATCTCCGATGTTATTAGTGAATGGTTTTGTGCAATGAGAAATGGATAAAGTATTTCTTATGTACAGTAAAATGGCTCAAACCATTGAATAATTTAATAATCTGAGCTACTACCCTCACACTAATTATTATAGTTTCCATGAAACTTCTTTCACAAAAGGAACAAACCCACAATTTTGTGATGGAATATGGGTGAAGACATGTACTTTACTGACATTCAACAAATATAATCCCAACCTGCTGTAAAATGTACCTAATTTCCCTCCAACCTTAATCTGTTCTGACTGGTAACATTGATCGATTATGAGTGTCTTATGGAGGAAAGAAAAAATAAAAGAAAAAAACCCAACACTCTTCCACAAGAAAAGGAGCAAAGTGTACCAGTTCTCTCTTTATAGTGTGGCAAAGAATAATATAAAAAAAATCAATCAGCCCCTTTGAATCTCCCTTCAGATTACTTTTCTTCCACCATTGCTTTATTATTAATTCACAATGTTATTCCACCACCAAAGAATAATCGTCATCCACCCGGCACCACAAAGTAGTGTTACTATTTTGTTTTATTTTTTTGTCCATAATTGATTAAGTGACTCTCCAAAAGGTAAAAGCAAGGTTGGAATCACTACTGAAAACCTTAATGCTAGAAATATATTATGAAGGCTGAAATCACTGAAATTACTTTTACAGAAAAGTTTTCTACAAGTTTTTCAGAAGACTTGTGAGGTCATATATTGGTGGGGATTTTGCCAATATTTTGTATTCCATCAGGAACAGCAAGCTGGATAAAAATGTAAAAATAAATACAAAGCAGTACAGCAAATAAATAGTATTCTGGTACCTATAAATGTTTCTATTAATAGTAGACATATTTAAGTAATGAACACAGTCCAAGTAACATATATATAAATGAACATAACTATGTTCTAAGCAAACTAAGCAATCGTGAATAAAGAGCTACAGAAAAATTATAACCAAAGAACACATCACCAAAGGAAAGAATTTTCTCACTGGAATTTCATAGGACTATATGCTGCATCCAGCTTTATTAAGTATTTTCAAAGAAGGATCAAGGCTCAGTCTAGTTATTATACTTCCAGATCTTACATTTATAACAATGTGGAAGTGGATCAATGAAGAGACGGAATTCAAAATGACAAATTGGAAAATTGTTTGGAGCAGGAGAATTGATTTAAAGAGAAACATGGACAAACCTCAGCTGAAGAAGGAACACACTGCTTTACAGTACTGGATGAGAACTGGCTTTTGTAAAATAGATCTATCTGTCATAGTATAAAAGTTGAATCTGGGACAACAGTTGCTGCTTTTGCAAAAAAGACAAACATGATACCCGTTTTTTTGTTCATGATGAGAAAATGAGAAAACTCATTTAAAAAAACCCAAAAACATTTCTCCTGCTTGTTCTCTAACTCGAGTGATATCGGAGCTGATGCTACCTCCCAGATTGTGTGATTCTTAAGCTCTAGTAATTTTTTACTGTGGATACCAGTGAAATGAGTCTGTGTCAGCTAACTGATACTTGTGAGGTGAAATATACTTCTTAAGCCCTCTTTCTCGTCAAGGTATAACACACAAAGTAACATTCTTTAGAGTTAGAAAGGAAAAGAAATCTAAATAATGGTGTTCGACTCATATTTCTAGACTACAACTCTCATTAGTCTTCTGTGACCTAGTTCTCTTGCTATTTGTTTAAAGACACTAATGAGAATTTGAAATGAGACAGAGGGTTTTATCCATAATAAACTAACCTATTTTTAGAGCATATCTGTAAAAAGCAAACTGTCCTTATTGTAGACTAAAAAAAAAAAAAATGGAGTGAACTATAAATTACTCAGTTTGTCTCCTCAAGCCAAATGTATTTTCTGTCACCTTCAGTGTTTTGACTTCTTAATTAAAAATAAAAAAAAAAAAAAAGAGAGAGAGAATAGTATGCTAAAAAGATCAAAGCTCAGAACCCTAATACAGTTAACAGGGTCCATTTTTGGAATTCTATTCATTATTAATATCAGAGTAACAAATCTATTGAAGTCAGTGGAGATGGCCTATGGGAATTAAAAGAAAATTTACTCTTTAAGCCTTTCATAGAAGAACAATAATGAAAAATATGGGAAACTTCTTACAGTGACACATTAATAGACTTTTTTTTTTAATTTCTATTTTAATCAAATAGACCTGTAAGAATAATAAGGTTGTCACTGGAAAAGCAAAGACTTCATATGGCTCAATATTTTGGATATTTTGGCTTTGGATATTAGATTTGGATACAGGTCAGAAATGTAATGTTCACTGTGTGAAAGGTATTTTATCAGACAGATTCTGGAGGAAATGGTTGAAGCCTAACTACTAGGTGTTTCATGTCAGATAACAAAAATGCTTCAGTGATATTTGGGGTCTTTATATACCCACCACAAAATTCCCTGAGTTAATATGGTTTTGATGTATGCCTTTCTTCTTTTCACCTAAGTTCTAATTCTGTTCTCACTACAACCCTCATAAACTGGGAAAAAGAGTCTAGATTATGTTTCTCATTTCCTGAAGTCTCATCAGATTTGAGAAATATTTGTAGCCAAGTCATTCTTGATGCATGTTTAATTCAGTAAATTGCTTTTACTTTCCTCTTTTAAGACCAGAACATAGATGCAACACAGAAAAACAGCCCTCAGTGAAATCAGAGAATGCTTTGGGTTGGAAGGGACCTTTAATGGCCTATCTAGTCCAACCCACCTGCAATGAGAAGGAACAACTTCAACTAGACCAAGCTGCTCAGAGACCAGTCCAACCTGACCAGGGATGTGTCCAGGGATGAGGCATCCACAACCTCTCTGGGCAACCAATGCTAGTGTTTTACCACCCCCATCATGAAAAATTCCTTCCTCATGTCCAGTTTAAATTTACTCTAACCCTTACTCCTTTTCCTGTTACAACAGGCCCTGCTAAAAAGTCTGCCCCATCTTTCTTACAGGCCCCCGTAAAGTACTGAAAGGTCACTTTAAGGTCTCCCTGAAACTTCATCCCTGAACATCTCCAGTCTGAACCCCAGTTCTCTCAGTTTGTTTTCACAGGAGAGGTGTTCCAGCCCTCTGATCATTTTTGAGTCCTGCCTCTGATGTTCTCCAGCAAATTCCTGTCTTTATGCTGAGGACCCCAGAGCTGGACACAGTACTCCAGGTGGGATCTCACCAGAGCAAAGCAGAGGAGCAGAATCATCTCAAATTCATTCCCAGATAGAAACATTCATTTCTTCTATGTGTCTTTGCTACCTCTGTCATTACCTTTCTGTACAGTTGATGCTAATGCATCTGAGCCTGTTTTGCCAGCTCCTGAGAAAAATGTGTTGGTGTTGGAAACAACAGCTGAACATTGGCATGTTATGTAAGAAGAAATCCAGACTCAAAGATGTTGTTTTAATTTTCTGCATGGTAAACAGGCTTAATGAGATAGGTGAAATAATTTTTAAATATATTTTCAACTGTTATATTTCTGTTAAAATAAGGACAATAATAAATCTGTGCAGGATGGTCTACCTGCTTTGAGAAAATAAGAAAATTTGAAGGTTATTTACTTGATTTTTCATGGTGAAAATTTCTCTGTTTGCATTAGCTGCTTCAAAAAAGTGTAGAGGAGAAGCCAGTTGTTTTTTAATGAGGCATAGTAAAAAGACAAAAGGGAAGGGTATGGAGGACAAAGTCTCTGAACTTTTAAGTGTGTTCTCTTTCATTGGTCTGGAACACCAGAGGTCTTGAACCTGTGTCTAATTTTTTTAACAGTTAAACAGTTTTGTAAATCTGCCCTGATTTACAAGTTGTTTATTTTGTTTTTCTGTTTTAACTTTGTTAGCTACCAGAATTTAATTTACAGCTGGGGAAAAGGGATTCTGAAACAGTAGATCTCTGTACTTTGAATATTGGTTTAACTTGTAATTATTAATATAACAAAGAGCTATCTAGTAGCATATGAATAATTGATTATATGGATGTTTTTATGTATTTTCTTCACCTTGGTTTGAAGGGTCTTTTTATCTGAAACACTCACAGTGTAACATATAAGATGTTCTCCAGAGAAAATGGGTTTCTGTCAATATATTATTTGATTTTCTTAGAACACAGGAATATTTTTACTACCATCAGAAGAAGTAAGCTTTCAGTCATTGTCAATTCCATTTGATCAACAATGTGATTTTTATATGGATAAAAAAGATTAAAAGAAAAATTATAGCTGATGGTAGCCTACTATTCAGTAAAAATAACTTCATGGATAAATTAATGTTAACATCCTTTATATGATATACAAGGTAATAAGGGCTTCAAATCCAAAGGTTTATGTTTCTATTTTAAAGTCTCAAATTAAAAACAAAATTGATATTTTATTTTATAGTTGGGTTGTTTGTTTTTTTTTTTGAGGATGATATTGTAATAAACAAAAATCACATTTTTTTTCTCTATGGAGTCTCCAGAGAAATATGGTTCATCTGGTCCTATTGCAGTTAGCATATGGTGATAATTCTTACCCAAAAGTTGATATCAGAATTTGTTCTTTAGTTAGAGAATCTGAGGAAACAAAGTATTATGAATGCTTGCAGTGCAGTCTTCTGCACTAGAGCAGTTCTTACTTTATTTTAAAATAAGAACAGATTTTATTTTTATTCTCCTAAGTCTCTAATGTGTGCAAATATAGTTCTTCTGCATCACTATTGGTCAGATCAGGCTGGAGCTAATCACCTCAGGTCAGGAATGATGATAGGTTTAGCCACGTATCCCATTCAGTCCGTGGATTTAGCTTTGAGATAATAAACTGCAGTCAAAGTGGTTCTATTTACTGGAATTATTGATTTCAGAATGCATACTAAGAAAATATTTTGCCTTTAATTTGCCTTTTGAGTCAATAAATTATGAGTAATCATTGGTAAACTAAAGTTAGATGATTTGATGTAATTTTCTTCTTTGGCAAAATTACCCTTGTTACCCCTTGCTATACAAACATGGTAAAATAATATAGAGGGTTTGTTACTGTCCTGATGTCTACAATAAAGGAAATTCTGTGTAGCAATAAATTTTAAACCCCCAAGTCTCCCTAAAATTGGAATTCTTGTGATAATGCTTTCAAATTTCTTTTTTAATAAACTAAATGCTTCTGCAAGCCCTTTACTTGATATCAAATAGCTTCTAGTGATGATCTGCACCACTGACAAATGAAATGTAATACTTGGCTATAAATGAGCAGAAAAGACATTAGCTGTAGACTGGGAGTTATTTTGATGATGGTTCTCAAGAAAACAACAACAGAAGTAATTACAGCAGATTGATCTGAAGCAAAATATATTCCATGCATCAGTTTGTGTTAATACTCAAAATTTAAATAATTTTAGATCTTTGGGTGGATACTGTCTCTAAATATATTTATTTTGGAGGGAGAAAGATATTTAAATGACAGAATAATATGAGTCTGTACAGTTAAAAAGGGCTTTTTTAAATTTAGCATTATGATTCTGAATGAGGAATCCCTAGGAACTAATGACTAAACCTGCAGTAAATGATCCAAACCTTGAATACCTTCTGCTCTGTAGCTGAACTCTCTGCAAATGAGTTTCTCGGCACACCCTCTCAGAGTACCATCCTGGTGCCTCCCCTGAAACTAAGAGGATTTTCATTCTAAATCTTCAGACATAATTGATCCTTCAGTATTGATCTTTTCAGACATCCTCTGAGAAAATTATGCTCGCAGTGTTTTGGTGATTTGTTAGATCCCAAAAATTATTGATCACAAAAAATTTGCAGGTGTATTCTCTTTTCTTCTAGACACAGAAAGTGTAACAGGAATATCCAAAGAGGTTACCAGAATGCACAATTCTTCCTCTTTCTTTTTTCTCTGTAGTGTTGTTCTTGTCTTCCACTCACATCAGTAGTTTGTTGGAGACAGAGATCTCTTTAATAGAGTTGACATTCCTCCTGTCAGGTTCCTGTGCTGTAGCTCTTGGACACAGGGACACTTACCATGCAATTCACAATTTCAGTCACATAAAGACCTCCAGACCATGAAAATCTGCTCTTGAAGCTGGAGCCTGCTACTGGTGATGAGATGCCTCCCCTTCAAAGGAGTATTAAGAGATCAATGACTCTCCATTGCTAATTCTCTGCTGGTTGTCTCAGATTCTCTCTTAGCACCTTTCTGGGTATTCAATCCAATATGCAGGCTAAATGACCAAAAGGAAATGTGATTGCAGAGGGGTTTTAGAATTCAGACATATGTTAATCCATTGTTATCATAAAGTTAAAGAAGAAAATAACAAAACCCTGGCAGCAAGAAGAATGGCTGTAGATAAATAGGATGTATTCTGATGTCCTAATTTTGACCTCTGCTAATGAACCGATAGACCCAGATACACTTTTGAAGCTTTTTCCTGAGCATTCACAGTGATAATGCTTGTAAAACAGTTTAAATGATAGTGTAAAACCTGTGGTAATTCAGAAACTGGTATGTTCACGACAACATAAATTCAATTTACAGTTTTGAGATTATTTATCAAGTGTGCTTATGTGTGACCTTCCATTTACGTTTGCTTTGGCTTTTAGCTCCAGACCAGTCTGTCTGAACCAATGACTTTATCCAAGTCGATCTCACTTCCTCGTAGTGCATATTGGCATCACATCACCCGGCAGAACAGCGTTGGAGAAATCTACAGTTTACAAGGCAAGTTGCTTATAATGCCATATCCATTAGCTTCTTTGCATTTCACCAGAATTCATGCAAATTGCTTTTTATTTGCACTGGTTATTTTCTCTCCATTTCATTTTATCAATTGTCAGGAACCTCAGCAGGATTCCCAAATTTACATAATACAGGTTTCTTTTAGTCATTTTGTAAACTAATGGTGAAAATTATTTCCACAATCACCACATAAAGCTGGATAGCCAATTTGGCTCAATGTAGCTTCTCAGTAGCTAATGAATGTCAGGTTGTTTTAGTATTTTCTACCAATAAGATGGGGTAAGTATTTGGACAACCTCAGGGTGCCTAATTAAATCTACATAAAGTGGCTATATGAGTTGCAAGATTAAAACAAAGTAATTCTGGGAAGAGCTATTCTTGGTAAATTTGCTTGGCAAATCATATATGTGAACTGTTGACTCAACTAACTTCCAGGCCTTCAACAAATCATCTTCTGTCTATGGTTTTCTTTCATATGTTTAGATTTGCTAAAGCCTTTAAATGCTATAATTAGCATAACTTGATGATGATGATTCACTGCTCTTAAGCTGAAATTGATTTGTATCTTTTATGAAAATGAAATTATTGTTACATTTCAAATGTAGACCTTTTAAAAATAGCCTTTCGTAAACATATCGCTTTAATGCCTTTAATAAAGGCATTAAGGATTTTGTTTTATTTCTCTCTTAATAATCTGTTTGCATAAACAAATTGCATTTAGATAGGAGATTAGAAACTGCTTACAAACAAGAGTACCCAATGTAAGGCGACAGTGCATATTTTCAGGAAAATAAGTGAAATGCAGTATATAGATGGACATTAAATGTTTTGTTTCATAAATTATCACATAAATGAAAACCAGCAGGTGAACTGTGCATTCAGTGAGTGAGTCATTAAAGGGTACAGCATTTGTTTCTCATCATTCTCCACAGAGCAAAGTTAATTTTTAATCATGGTTATAGTCTTACATTCAAATATCAGTAATGGAAAAAAGAAAATAATCTTCCAGAAGCTCTTTGTGAAAAAAGTTATACTTGTACATCACCCTACAAATATTCATCATGTCACTGATATTTTGTCATCGACACAATAAGAATGCAAAAAAGAAGTTTATTTGTAGAGATGTTAGATTTCCTCTTCTTGTGTTCTTGATGTGTCTTCTCTTCATCAGCAAGATAGTAAATATTCACTCTCTTCAATCTTTTCTTCCTTATAAATGGCTTTCAAAATAAAGAAAACTTTATATATAAAGTAATAATTAAAATATCTATACCTCCTAGCTGTGCAGGATTCAACATACTGGAAGTGTATTATTAGAAATGAAATAATTTTTCTTTCTGGAAGTATGCAGATTTTATTCACATTTCCACTGAAACATGGGACTAATAGATATTTCAGAACTTGAGATTTTCATTTTTCCTAAATGTACTATGATGACTGAAGCCTGAGAAAGTGTAGTCGATTTCAGGAGAGACTTATTCAGTCTTGCCAATGGATTAGAAAGTGCATCCAGAAGACTCTGGTTGCAAAACTTTTCCATGCAAGACTACCATTCATTATGTGTAACGAAAATCTCTTTGAACCTTCTGCTGCAATTACTAATTAAAAGCAATGAAGTGGTACAGAAAGTGAAGCGAGTGCAAAGTACACCTTTTCCTCCTAATACCTTGTCATGCCAACAGTCCTTGCACTGCAGGGTTGTCAAAGCATCAGCCCACAGAAGCTTCGTTGATGTGGGTGGAAGGTGGGTAGCAAGGAAGCAGATTGCAAGCATCACTTCAACCCTCACCTTAGCAGAGCAGCCAGCTGAGAGGAGCTGGTGCAGAGGGAAGAATCACCTGCTGCTGCTGTAATCTCCTCTGACCTTCAGAAGGTGTATTGCACCTTCAGACAGGAGACGTTTTCTTTCGAGAATGGTCCATCAAACTTAGTTCTGCACTTCATGGGTATTTATGACGAAGCTTTGAACATTCAAAAAACAAATTTGAAAATTCCCCACATGCTTCTAAATATATCACAAACTCTGAAGTGAAATAAACAGAGTGGTGTCTACCACCGTATGCAGGTGACTATCA
>VZSE01015197.1:1174910-1207676 GCA_013398275.1 Promerops cafer
GGATTTTCCAAAGGTGCTTGATATGAGCTGAATTGGTGCCACTTGCTTATAGCCACTATTATCATGCACTTGGGGTACAGCATCTACTTTATCACTTGAATATTTAGCTGAGAATTGTGCAAAGCTGTGTTTTCAACCTGAAAAAGACACATGGCTGGTTAGTTATAGCTATACCATGTTTTATCTTTCCTGAATTGAATGTAATTAAAATAGGATTTTTATCAGCTGTTTGGTTTCAGTTTCCAAGAAAAATACTCTTCTCCTGGCTTGCAACACTGCTCACTGGTTTTGCATTTCACTAATTAAGCATTTAAACCAACAGCCTTATTCTTTTCTCTACTGAAAATCTGCAAAATTGTCATTACTGGCTATGGATCTTCTCCATGGAAGTTAGTGAAAACTGCATGAAGCAGGTTTTCATTTTTATCTCATTTTGCCACTTTTCCCCACATCTCTAGAAACACATAACAAAACCTTTTCTTCCTAAATACTGATGCACACATGCAAGAGTAGCACCTGTGTCTCCATACACTTGCTGCCTTTTTGCTAAAATAGGAGTGAGTTTTGGTTTTTTAGTAAGACTTCTGTATACTGTGTTATGGTTTCTAATGGGAGGTTGTCAGATTTCCTAGTTTCTCGATCGTGGACTTATGGCATCAAACCAGGAATGCAGGTACCCAAATGTGCTTTCTATTTCCTCCTTTAATATGTGGACATCCCAGGTTTTGGGAATATTCACAAGAAATGCTGTTGCTGAAAATTTGTTTCAGAGTAAGTTTACATGTGTTGAACCTCTTAATTTCAAAAATCCTATTCTCATGGTAATTGTTATAAATGCAGCATCAATTTAAATGATTGGTTGTTGACAGATTGTGGCCATTTATTTTTATCTATTATTCTTATACTGTTCCAGGACGTCTTAGCTGGCTTGCAGGGCTTCTGTTTGAGAGGTGAGAGTCCTATCATCACCAAACATTTGATGTCACAGGCATTTTATGATGGAAAAGATAACCTGTTCTGGATTAGGAAATGGAAACGTGGTTCATTCAGTCTTGTCAATTGTCTCATTATTTCCCATTCATCAGAGCAGATATTTAATTCTGAGACATAGCTCAACAGTTTTTCATCCCTTTCATGCCTCTTATAGAAACACTTGTCTCTGATCAAACGTGTGTTTTGGTTTAAATGTCAATCTGTTTCTGGAGAATCTTGTTTTTTCTCCTGTCACCACATATCAACTAACTCAACCCAGTTTTAACAAATAAATAGAGGGAAGAGCTGGGAACAGGGTCATGGGCAGCAAATGCCAGACATTATCTGTACCAGTGTGTGATTCTTCACTCCTAATATATACTGGTTTTCATGAACTAGTCGTTTTGACTCTCCAGGATACCAATGAGAAGACCTCTTCTCAATGCCTGTGGCTGGAAAATTCCTGTCACTTTTAGGCCATAGATCTTCTCTTCATCTAGTGTAAGAATGAGGAAAAGGAATTTTTCTTGAGCGTTTTTATCATTTTGTTCCTGATTTGTTGGCCAGCATTTAAAAGCAGAGAACTTCTCCATCTTATGTTCATGGACTGGACCAGCACCAAGTTGTCTTACGACTCAAGAAATGTAAAGAGCTCAAGATTGCTCTTAACATATTCTTATTACCTTAGTTATGCTTCAAATAATGTATAGAACTGTAGCGATCAGTCATATATTTTTCAACAGTGTTCATCATGCAATAAAACACCAAAGAGGAGGACAATTTAAGCTTCTGTCTTCGTAGTGTGACTTGCTTTTTGCTTATGTTGCAGTAAATAGGAATCTTGCAAGGGACATAATAACATGTTAGTGTATAGCTACTATCAAGTGGGAAAATGTACAGAGAATTTGAATAGTATCATTGCTATGAATATAAGATGCTTACTCATTTTGTTTATTTAAATATTCAAAACCATGCAAGATGTAAAAGAAAACCTTCCTAACTAGACAAGAAAGAGAAGTTAATTTGTTGTTAAAGCATTGGTCCTCAGCTGTTGCAAGTCATCCTTGCTCATGAATAAAAACCAGCCAAATTCAGCCAACCTTACAAGATGAAAACCTTTCTCTATAACTCATGTCCACAAGCACTGTAGCATAAATGGAACTCCCACTTCTGAGCATTTCTTCAGTGGTCCATGTAATTATGTAGAGCCTTTTTGATGGAAGTTAATATTTATCCTAATAGTTATGGTCTCAATGCATTTTATATAGTACAATATCTGCACATTTGCTTTAGCCTTAAAAATTATCTTTATGAAAAACATTCCTTTGTCTTATTTTTTTACACCAGTGAGGTTAGACAAAAAAAAATTGACAATATCCTTGCAGCTGTGGAAATGGTTAAATGGTTTAATAAAGCCTTCTCAGTACCATCACACAGCATGAAATTGTCCCAACATATAGCACTGCAGTACAGGTTAATAACTAGAGAATGAGTCTCTACCTTTAGACTGTCAGTAAAGCAAAATTCAGCCTCAACAGTAGGGGAGTCATGATGCTCTTATCTCCCTGAAAACAGCCCCTAGTTAGTAGGAGCTCTAATGCCAAACTCTGTGAGTTGCTGCTTAAAGCTATTTTTCATCCTGAAGTGATAGATAGAATCAGCTTTGAACCCTGTTTTTGCTGACCTCAGAGGAGTAAATTACCTTACACTTTGAGGCAGCATGACTCACCGTCTGACTGTTTGCACAGCACTTACAGTTTTCACCTCCCTGGGAAGGAATCATTGAAATCTGGCAATTATTGTGACATCTCTCATCTGACAACAAAGCACTGGTCTTCAACCAGGATGCTACAGTTTATGTACCTACTCTTTGAAATTTGTTGTTTCTTTAAGTGCCCAGTAAAGCCATCAACACGGAGTTATTTTTCCAGAGATTTTTTTCTGGGACAAAATTATTCAGAATTAGTTCATAGCATTTTGTCTGAAATGGAGATACTTCTATGCATTTTGCTGACACATATGTACTTAGACGACTTTCTATTTTTCCGGATACTTACAGTTGGGGATGGGGGGTTGTTTGGAGTTTTACTAACAGAAATTGAATACCAAGCTCATGGATATAAGTGTACCAGTCATTATAGTTATCTCCAAACATCTTATACAAAAATGTCATACAAAAATGTTAACAGGATTTTTTGAAAACCTTTAAAAAATATTACATAGATCAAAATTAAATATATAATCATAGATAAGATTTGAGTTTCATATATTATTACACATTACATTTGGATAAATTATTGTAACAAAGATGTTATTTCCATGTGAAATCTCTTCTAAGTGGTATAGCTGAAATACCTGTAAATGTGCTAAACCCTGCATGTGTTCATTATATGCCTTGTAAATTAAATATTCAGTTCTAAATGTCTGAAAACTTAACATTCAGGACTTTTTCCTCACAGAAGTGTGTATTAGATCAAAAAATATTATTCGGTCAAAATTCGACTTAAACAGAAAACCATGCTACCTATCTAATTATCACATGTTTATTTTTGTAAAGCATATGACCATGTATAGCCTCTCATAAATCTCCTTACACTGTCTGTGGGACACATTTGTCTTTTTTGAGTTGCCCAATGAAAATTATATTTCTGTTAAAAACTTTTCTCAATTTTTAGTCTGTGTAACATTGTTTTCATTTCTCATAGATCATACAAGATTATTATTCCCTATTATTCAGATGTCTGTAATATACCAATAGTTGGTGACAATTAGGTCCAGTGTTCCTGATCACATGTCAGAACAAAATGAGTGCCAGATCCCAATCTGTTCCAGGTCAGCATAGCTTTGCCAAAGAGACCTCCAAGTGTTTTGCTGAAGACATGTATATCTTTATGCCTACCCTACATAACATATTAAAAGTGTTTATTTCACCACAGTTGTTATTCTGTACCTGTAAGATCTGATATCATGAATTCAATGTAGTTACCATTTTAACGAGCTAGAAAGTGGTTTTCATTTGAAGCTTGTTCTTATCATTCTAAAGTTTCCTTTGCTTAGCAGATTTTTTTTTTTTTTTATCCCAAGCTGTGACTCCTTTTTTTTGTGTTGGCATTATGACTCTGTGCAAAACAATATCACTAGTGTTTGCTGTGCACTACATTTAGTGTCTTTAGTGCAATGGACAGACTTGCTGCCACATGATAACTGGAAACTTCTTTCCTGGGGACAGGCACTTTGGGCACAAAGACATAAAGGAACAGTTTCTGACCAGGTTGGTCACAATGGAAGAATTATGGTTACCACACTATTGCACCATTATACCAAAATGTGGGTGCCTTTGACAAGTTTTCCATAACATGATAAGCAATTCAGGTCTTTCATACTCACTATGACCATCAGTACACTGAAAAGTGAAATGAAGGGCAAGAAGAAAGTCTGCCTAGCAGTCCACATTCAGTGGTGTTAATGAGTGTTGTTAAGTTGAAAGCCTTCATATCTTCATGTTCTAATTCAATGAAAGAACTTTGTGTCTGGGATTTTTTGCTTGCTCATTTGTAAAAGGAGAAAAATCCCTGCATGGATTTTGATGCACAACTTAGACATATAATCTATTATAAATAGTAGCAGTCCTGATTAAGATGTTGCCTTGTTTCCTTATGATCATCTTGATGCATGGAATAAGACAATTGTGATTTGACAAAACAGTAAGTCCAGTCTGAAAGTGCCATTGATTGAAAAGAAATGCCATGGCTCTGTGATTCAGAATGCTGAGCTGGGACATACTCATTAAAATAGTTCACATTTGTTCAAAATA
The DNA here is from genome assembly GCA_013398275.1 of Promerops cafer. NCBI lineage: Eukaryota > Metazoa > Chordata > Aves > Passeriformes > Nectariniidae > Promerops > Promerops cafer. The sequence continues at coordinate 1,179,697 of VZSE01015197.1, forward strand.
TTTTGATAGGTAGCTTTGTGAAGGCAAACTTTATGCCAAGTTAGGTATCCTTTGGACATTATAGCAAATCTGGCATAATGCCAAGTTCAAGGCTAGCATGAACACCCTGCTGTGTGTTCTCACCTACTCACTGTAAACAAACTCATATTCTGAGGCCTGATCTAGATTCAGTCTGTGTGATCAACTGATGTATTTGTGCCTCAATGGCACCATGACCCAAATCTCCATTTTGAATTTTTCCCCTTGCTGTGGCAGCTGTGGGGCTCGGGTCAGTGTTCAACAACAAGACCTCCAGCAGGGATGCAAGAGCCAACACACAAGTTTTGGAATAAAAATGTAATTGGATCCTGGCTCTGAACCAACCTAACGTTTAAATTGGCCTAAATCAGTCAGTCTACCTTCCAGATGCAGATCACTGCTTCCTCAATATTGCAGGGGGTATGTTTCTTGGGGCTCTGGAAGATTGAAGTCCTTACATAGAAGTCAGCACTGATACTGATATGATTATAGCAGTTCATGCAAGCTGAAGGTGTGAATCCTGGGAAAGCAGCTAAGTGCCCTGCATTCACACCAGCTATGAGAATAGTGTTGGTACAGGAATACTTTAAATATTGCTACAAAGCTCTCAGTCCTTCTTGAGACCACGTGTCTCAGCAAAGGCTTCATAAAACAATGTGAGTAGTTCCAGATACCCATATCTGGGGTGTTTTTTACAGACCATGTCCATGAAAATTTGAACTTTTTTAAAACTTTGTGGGATTTTTTTTTTTTAATTAGGGATTTCTGTGATAACCTTTCTTTCTCGGTTTTCAAAGCTTGTGTTGTGAAGCAGGATCACTGAACTGGTGCAGACATAAGACAGTTTCTTATATTATGGAAGAGAGAATTTCCCATGGAAATTCTTTGGAATAGCTTTTTTATCTCTGAAATTAGTTTTTTTCCTCACTGACAAACGAAATGATTTGGAAAAATATTATACATAACCACCACTGTATTTTTTTGTACATGACTGAGATAAAGGGTGTTATACATTAAACATTACTAATGTCTGATTCTGAAATCAAGCAAATAATTATTATTTAATTTCTTATCATAATTCCTCAGAAAATGGTTAATATTAATTGTTTTGCTGTTTCATTTTTACTACATTTTTCTTTCACTAATGTGAAATCTCAGTTTCATGACTTTACTTGAAAATCTGTTTCCTTTCAAGAAGCCAGAAATAGACAGAAAATAACAGATAACTTAGGATGGGAGGGTGGGAGAGAAAGGATGTTATCTGACATTCTTATCAGGAAAGGTCACTTTTCAAAAAGTGAATAATCAGTACTGTAGTGTGTCCCTCCCACTAAAGCTGTGTGCCAGGATTTAAGCCCGTTTTAAATAACTGTTGTATTTTCATGGCTGGAGGGTTTCAGTTTGGTCTTGAGCTTGAGCATTTTAGGAGAAAGAGGAAATGATTAAACTCTTCCTTCTTCTGATTATCAGTCTCTTAAAAACAGTACCTTGTACCTACAGCTTATCTTACAGATACTAGCAATGAGCAACTTTACTTTTTGATCACACTGTAGCAGGGCTATATAGTCTCTTATTTACTTGACCTAGAGGAGGAAGTGTGTTTAATATCATAGACTCTTGCAATCTTATGGAAAATAAAGATGGAAAAAGATGAGATTCTATTTTATAGTGGCTCCAAAAAAAAAAAGAACCAAAAAACTGAAGCATCTTGTTCTCTGCCCTGGAATGTTAATAAAAGCACTGTAGTGACAATAATATAGCCTTTTCCAGGATGGAAGGAACAGAAACGTATGTTCTGCCTTCTGGCTAGAACAATGGTGAGGCATTTTGTCTGTCAAATCTATCTGTATGTGCAATGCTTCTAGAAACATGGTATCTGTGTACTGAAATATGGGAAATTTAATTCAACAACTCCACAAACCAAAATTGATGAAAACAGAAAACATATTCCAGAGTGCATGTGTAGATTTTAGGAAAAGGAAAAACATCAGACATGTTCACTTTATATCCATTATCTAAATATTAAGTAGTTTTTTAATGTGTGTATATAATATAAATGATGCCCAAAGAAGAAATTGGCCTTTTTAAGACTCTGTTAAATGGATCAATTTTGATAGAAGGTTTTGCATATTAAAAACTATTATGGGATCTATTCCAGTAAAGTAGAATTTTAAATACAAATTTTCCTGATTGTTTGGGATACCTTGCTTTATTGCCCTGATGTTATGAGATAGTGGCCACAGGTAATACCAAATTTTCAAATATTTTGAGAATGCAATCACTGAAATCCAATAATTTAACACACTGTTAACATTTGAAAATTATATTACTTTTCCAAAGTTTTTTATTTTAGAGAAAAAATATAGGCAAAGATTTTATTAATATCATTTGATTGGTTGAGTCAAATTTTATTTATTAGTTTTAAAAATAAAATTAATTTAATAAATTATAAGAAAGTTTAGTCAAAACTTCTTTTTAACTTGGAAAACTTTGTGTAATATATATCTGCTCATAACCATATTTCCTCACAGTGCATGCATAAACAAACTCAATTCTATATCTGTTTTTGACTAGATGTATCACATCATTTTCTTGTTTGTTGAAATAAGAGAGTACATGTATGAGTGGCCTCATAATTTTGCTTTGATTTCATTCACGTTTTTTATCTTGCGTTTCTTTTAGCAACAATAATCAAAACCAATTTTGGCCCTCTGTAGAGATGGATATACTTAATCTTTTGTTAGTATATTTTCTGGTGATAACCACTTTGTTATTTTCAGGATTGCGTTTAACATGCCAAGGAGATTAAGCACTATTATCAGACAAGAGCAACTAACTGTGTCTGTGAACAAATTACCTTATCTGTAATCATTCTTAAAGGATTAGATCGCACGCATAGATTTTAGTGAACATCTGGATCATTAATCAGCTTTGGTTTAAATACTTTCATTATTTTGCTTTCCACTTGAAATTTCCAAGCAAAAAGGAGAAAAAGTCATACTGACCTCCAACATATGTCCTCACTATCAATTGAGACACATGGTCCACCAATCTATTCTGTAATTTCCTGGTGGTATAAATTTAATACATTATAGAATTATAATTCTGTTCACTGTGTTAGCAAAGGCCATAACTGTGTATAGGAAAATTCAGACAAAGACACTGGCAAAAATGTAAAAAAGACCAACCTTAGAACTGTCACAGCACATTCAACCCTTTTAAAGAGGAAATAGAAAAGTACTCACATAAACGGGTGAATGAATGTGGGAATAGTCATGCTCATTTATGTGCAATTTTTTTCTTAACATATAGCCTTTTCTTCATTATAAGCATACTTTTATTGTTGATCACATTAAATAGCCATGCAGGAAACAGTTCATTATTTTGCTTTATTCGCATTTCTGTAATTCTAAATATAAGCTTACAGTGAGATGATACAATATATTCCTAAATGTCATAAAGTCATAACCTGTCATCAGCATCTCTGTGGTTTCAGACAAAAATACAGTGAGTACATATGATGAGAACATTGGTTTTTATAACTAAGTCTTATTATACTGCTGAATTGGCTGAAACAAGTGGCACACAGATTTTATCTAAAGGACAGGGACATTCTCCACTCACCATGAGACCAGTAGATATGAGTTATTTCTAGAAAAAAGGAACATTTTAGCTGAAATTAGCTGAACACCTTCAGGAGGCATTCTAGTTTCACTGTCCAATGCACAGTATGTGGCTATGGACTACAATTAGAGGACTCTAAGAGCTGTATTTATTGTCATTATTGCCATTGAATTACAAAGAAGTATCTGTCACTGCAAGAAAATGTTTCTTGCCCTCAGGAGACTTCATATTTTCTGTGAATGGAAAAAGGCCAATATTAGGTCAGACCTGAATATGCTTACTTTAGGTGGAAATTCTGTGGTTTTTGATGGAAATAAGAAGGAATAACCTCTGTCAGAGGCTGTAGAAGTGCAATGAGAGGAGCATTTGAAAATGCAGGATGAGTTTAACTTCTTAGTCTATAGTTTATCATATTACTTTTGCTAGCAATGGGGTAGACTACTCATTCTCATATTTAAGAGGGTTATATTTTTCTCAGAGATTTTATTTTCCTTCCTTCCAGCTCTGCTATTCTCAGTCCTCTACCGGAGCTTTTCATTAAAGATGACTTTGTTAAATAAGTGTTAGCTCTTTCCTTTGCTACCAGCTGCTCATGAGTAAGGCAGGGTCCTAAATAGTGTCAAATATCTTAGCCACCAGAACAATGTATGAAACAGTTTCTAAAGCTTGACTTGGTAAAATTAATTGGCTTGTAGACCAAATGCCATTCTGTGGTCAGAAACTGCAACATTTACAAGACTGCTTAGGTGCATCCCTAGACACAGTTAAAGAAAAAGGTAAGTGACATAAATACTCTTCCAGACATATCTTAGTGACACTAGGCACTAGGTTGTCAAAATAAAACAGGATTGGATAAGCCAGGGGGAAAATAGCAGATTTTTGTGTCTGTAAGTGTACACAAATACGTTTACAAACCACAAATTAGATCTATTACATAGCAGTAGAAACACTGCAGTGCAGAAAGTTCTTCACCTTCCACTTTGATTCCATATTAATCATTATTAATCAGACTAATTCATGAACTTGATTAGATTTCTCTATCTAGGATGCTGGAAAAAAACTGTGCTGATGAGTGCATGCTAATCATTTTTCTGTCTTCCCCTTTCCCAACGACAAGAGGAAACTTCAAAGGAATGCTTTAGCACAAGGATACTGTATAAGACGAGTTAGGTTGTTCTTGCTAAAATATTGTGACAGAGGAGCAGAGTTTTTAGTGTTACTGTTCTAACAAAATTCCATCCAGACTCTTCAGCGAATTGAAAAAAGAGTGTCTGTTGAGATGGGCTGTGTCTCATGTACGTACATATTTTAGTGTTTGGAATAACTTTCCAATGTGCATCTTTATACTTTTCTTCTTCTCTTTGACACGGTGATGGTCTAAAGTGCAGCACAAATTCCTTTTTTCTGAAGAAATTATTTACTGTGCATTTTTGCATGAAAGTAAGCATTTCTTAGAGCAGGCTTATCATAGTTCTGCATATAGTCCTGACAGCTGGAGAACTGTTATTTCCTTGGCAAAATTAAACCTACAGCGCTGGGTTCCTTTTCCATAATTTTAGTGTAACAGCAGGGTGTAGACATTAATTTGCTAGTGAAACCTTCAGAAGCTTAAAAATTTCTTTTTTCTAGAATTTGTAAGTCTAAATCCAAATGTATGTTTTGGTTTAAATTTGGAAAAACAGAGCATAAAAGTGATAATTTTAATTTCTTGGTATAATATTCCTTCTTTTAGTTGTTGTGAAGTTCTCACATGAGTTGCTAAATGGGGGCTTTGTTTTATTCACACACTGTTAGCAGACAGTGTCACTGTTGTAGCATTTTGTTTGTATGTGTAGCCATACGGTGCTCCTGCTTCAGAGTTATTGTAAGACAAAGCATGTAGGAGAGAAAACATCTATGCTACCATTCATTACTTTTCATTTACACAATTCATTCTAATTGTTCTTCTTGCTTGTTTAATGGTACAGTAAAAAAAAAAATATTGTTATGCTGTCAGTCTGTACTTCTATGCAATATCCAATATCATATGGCCAAATTACCACTCATTATTAATACTAGAAAATGGTGGGTTTAAATGTCCTCCCTGTTAAATTCACTTTCAGACTTTTTAACATCTTTCTGGGAGTATGCATGATGGATGAATCTGCATACGCCTGGATGACAGTGTGTGTCCTAGAAACATAAACACATTTTAAATTGGAATACAGTGTCATGTGACAAAAAAAGAGAAAACTTTCTCAACCTTTTTTTTTTTAAATGGATCCAACTAAACATGGTGTGGCTTCAGACTCAGGCAATTAAGATTTGCTGTTCAGTACAGTACAGAATGGGAGGATCTGAAAGTATCCTTGAGATAAGCAGAAGTTGGAGCACAGCATCTGCTGTCTTTTAAAACAATTCCACAGTAAGAAACCATACTCCTATGCAATTTCAGTTTTTGTGAGTTAGGTTTGGTATATGTAATGCCACCAAAAGTGGTGATTTGTAATGGGGGAACAGAGAAACAAAGGACTCCCAAGCTCTTTGTCTTTTTGTTGAGGCAGTGACCAGCATCTTGGGAATTACCACATGAGTAATGGCAAATATTCTTTCTGCATGGTCACATATCTTCAAGCCTGCTTACTATTTAACCTGTTAGGAAAATGGCAGCTTGAATTGTTGCACTGTCAGTGCACTGTCTCTTCCCTGAACCAGCAGAGCTGGCCGGGAAAGAGTAAAAAAGTTCCCTGTTTTGTTACTTTTCTGTGTCGAGGGAATCTTCATTAAACTGGATTCCTGGGCAGCTGCCAGCTGCACCAATGTACTGCAATGCCATAGATTTAGCACACAGATGTATAATTTCTTTCAGACTGTACTTTTTTCCCCTGGTGAAATTTCCAGAATTATCTCAAATATACCATTCTCCCTAGCCTGGTCCTGATGGAAGGGTAGTATTGAATCCAGCTGATGCTGTTATTATAAACACAAACTTCTGCACCTACACTAATAGTCTGAGCATGTAGTAGCTGGGTGAATAAAAGGTGTTCCTTTGCATTCAGTGGGTTGTGTGAAATACAGGTGACTGCTCGCCTCAATTTCTGAAGTGAAGATTCCCACAAAATACATCAGTGTGAGATATGTCTTCAATAGTTGTTGTATATGCTAGAAGTCAGAGCAAATAAATGAACATTTTGAAAAGAGTTTGAAGATATAGTTCAATTTATTTTTAAAAGTCTTCCTGCATTTAAAGAGAAGTGCCCTTCAATAGTAAATTTATTGTGCTCTTTACTAACATATCTTAGAGCTTTTCCCAGCTCATAGGGAGAATACTGAGGAAAAAAAATAAAATAATTTCTATATAATAACACAAGTGTTTATTAATATTTATACCTCTTTTGGGGAGATATTATCTAATTCCTTGAATATGATTTGTATGATATATCTAGAAAGGAATCCAAAGTCCAGAGGATGCCAAGACCTGCCTGTATTACTGATCAGTCAAAGCAAATTACCTTGTCAGTAACTTATCTATTAAACTCCGTGTAGGTTGTGCGTACATTTATTTGGTATCAAAATAAAAACAAGTTGGGATTTGGCCTTTTTTGTTTGTTTGTTTTAGAATGGCTATAAATATCTCTGCTGAATCTCAAAACACTGTTTACACTTTTCCTGCAAGCTAAGCTTCTAAAGAAGTATGTTTTCAAGTATTTCCAAAGTGAAAACACTCTTCACTTCTGAATGTGGTCAAGTACATTTAACAATGACCAAAAATGTCAGTACATCTTCCCCCTTTTGAGCTGTGATTCATCAAATTTCACAGTCATATTAGGCAGAAATCTTTTGCAAGACTGAGGAAATTAAGTAGAAAAAATGAGCCAGATATAAAAGAAAAATTTTTATTTCTAGCTGTTTCAGATGGAAGGATGACTCTTCACCCTTTGATAAGCAAAGGATATTTTTTATTGGATTTAACCTTTCCAGCTTGCTTTGTTTTCCCCAACAGTTTGCTTTCCTTGACTCTGTAAGCCACAGCATTAAGTACATGGGATAGACATTGGTGAAATCCTGTGCTTATCTAAATGTGTCATCAAATTTAAACTTTCATTAGAATACAGAAATTTAAAAACTTCTTTTCCTACATTACATGTTTCCAAAACCATAAATTGGCTGTGATCACAGGATTCCCAGCTAGGAATGTTGAGCAGGAGAGGGGAGAAAGCCTTGTTGGCAGCTTGTTTTGAGACTCAAAAAACAGGTCAGTTCCCTCTTTTTGCTTCTTTCTGACAGTAGTGTGTTTGTATCCATCCAGAACTTATCTTGCAGCTACTTCATGTAGCTGTCTGTGCTTCAGCCCTTGGAAATTGTATATCAGCCCCTGAGTGGATTAATGCAAAGAGAAATCTTTGATTCATTCTCTGTCACCTTCCACTCTTTTCCAGGACACAAACAGAACTAATAGGTTCCACAAAGCATCATTCAAAACCTATGGCTGAAAGGAGAAAACACAGCTTTAAAATGCACTTGTGGCTTTTCTGCACATAAAGAAGATAAACATAAGATATAAAGAATAACAATAAGCAACTGAGCAGATGCTGAGCCACATGTAGTGGAAGGAGTACTATGGCAGTTTCACATCCAGCAAATCTTCTTGTGACTGAATTCCAGCCCTAATGTATAAGGTTAAAATATCTTCGTGTGGTCAATATTTTAGCTTTGTTTTCAGAGCTTTTGCAGTCTCTTACATTTGTATTTGAAGTGTATTTTTTCAGAAGGGAAGAGGTAATTTTTATGGATCATGCATTACATCTGCGGTTAGAGATGAGACTTCAGGACTAGATTTCATGAGCTTATGAGCTCATTTCTTCTCACTGCTTATGTGGATTTTGAGATCTTTTTTCCTTGGTCTTTGTCAATGTGAGCCAAATTACAAGCTACTTCCTCAATCTACAAGAACCACTTACTCTTTCTTCTTCCTTACTTTTTCTTCTGAACACAATATCAGGTGTAGTTATTCTTTCTGAAACAGGGTAGAATGCTTCAAACTGCAGGACTGTTATTTCTAGAAAATTCCAGCAACCTATTCAGTGTTGCAAAAGGTTTTCACCTAATGCAGTTCTGCAGCTGAACGAAGCACAGCTCAAAGCCAGGTGGCATATGTCTTGTGACTGCATTCCCATAAATACAGTACAGCAGAAGCCTAAATGGAAACACATCTTTTTGAAACCATCTGTTCTTACAGGTATTTGCAACAATAAAGAAAACAAAGGCCTTAAATGCTGCTATGCTGTTTTAAACCTTAGAGGCATTTCCTATTGGTCTTTCTTTTTATTCTGAGATGCTCTCAATTTGTTTCACTTGGAAATAGCTTAGCTGCCATGTTTGTTGCAGTTCTGTTTATGAGCTTTGGAGAATCTGACTATAGCTGGCTTATAGATATACAAATATTTATAAAACAGAAGATTTACCATGGTGGAAAATGCCAGGCTGCACTCTGGTGAATGTAGCTTGTCTTTGTACATTTTATAGTAGCTTACAGGGTAAAACCTTTCCCCTTATTTCTTCTTTCTGTATTTGAAAGAAGCTATGTGTGATCTGTTGAAAGACAATACAGCAGCAGCTCCCACAAAGTTGATACTCCTTAACTGCTACTTATTTATTTAATTTCACACCACTCTTATGATGTCTTGACTGCAAAAATGCTCAGTTGGAACAATATTCCTAAGTTTCTTACTTGGGTTGAAACTGTTGTCTTGTTGATGATATAAATTTTTTCTTCTGTTGCAGCCACTGAATGCTAAAAAAAGGAATATTACAGCAGTTTCACATCCAACAAATCTTCTTGTGACTGAAATCTAATATATAAGGTTAAAATAACTTCTTGTGTTTCATATTTTAACTCTGTTTTCAGAATTTCTGTAGTCCTTTACATTTGTATTCAAATACAGAGATTCTCCTAAAGTGAGAGAGATTAAAATTCTCAGAAATTCAAGATATAAACCAATATATGAAACTAAAATGCAGTGATATAAGTTGTCCCATTCCCCAAGAACTAACAAAGAGCAAAAATAACAAACGGAGAAACGGCAAACAGAGCTATAATTTCTAATCTTATTATTTTCAGATAGACCAGTATTAATGCACTGGTTTATCTCAAATAGGTAAACCTAGGGGCCACGCATTTGGCAAGAAATTCTGCTTAGGCATCAAAATGGGCAGGAAGGAAAGGCACCACAGGCATCATCCCTAATTATCCAACTGGCAGGTTTTTTTCTGCGTATAACTACCTAACAGCATGAATTTGCAGGAAACACATTCGGTCTCTTTTTCCATCATGTCTTGTTGTCAGCAGGGTGATAGAGAAGGAGAAGGTTGCTCTTGACCAGCCTGGAAAAGGTGTCAGCCTCTGAACCACCAAACATAATTGCCCTTTTTACTCAGGGCTGGAGGCACAGGCTGGAAGAGAGAACATTCTGCCCGAGTGTCTTCTCCTGGTGAAGGGAGAAATGAAATGTCACACCAATTATCTGGGCAGTGGACAGTGTCAGGAAAACTGGCTGCAGCTCTGTGAAGCTGCAGCCAGAGCCCCAATTACTGAATGAGGCTGAGGGGTTTTTTTATGCTGTTGGCCCTTTACTGGGCTGTCACGCTGCACACAACAGAGCCCAGCACGCACGGGGTCACGAGGTGTGGCTGCAGCACCATGAGGCTCTGAGCCCTCGGTGAGGGTGGACCAGGGCATTCGGGCCGAAATCAGCCTTTGCTTTCAAAGCACAAAGTCATTTTGGTGGCATTCAGGACCAATCCCCCTGAAGGAGGTGAAACTGAATGTCTGCAGCTGATATCTGAGCAGTGATGGAGCTTGGAGTGATGCCTGGGTGCACAAAAAGCTGTGCTCTGCTTCAGTGTTGTTTTGTTGGTTAGAGGAAAAAAAGTAATTCAGCACATCAAGAGTGTTTAAACAAGAGAGGGATTTCGACTGTTTCTCAGCAAAACTCGGTCTGGCAAAAAGTACAACTGAATGTAAAATATAATAGACTATTTTTTATCAGGAAATTAAATCTTTTGGGGAAAAAAATTTCCAGTTTCTAGGTCAGACCAGGTCGTTCTCATCCAGATGCTTTAAATCCAAATTATACACTTTTCCAGTGCATGTAAAAAAATTGCACTGGGATACAGTCAATTAATATTCACAGTTTTCAGCAGGTGTGCTAACTTCTCATATGACAGTGGGACGTTCTGCTAAGTGCTGTGACATGACAGCAGCTGTGATAAATGGAGCTGCGATATTAAAATCTTTTAAGCAGCAGTGGTATTCCAGCTGATAAAGCACCAGTTTAAAAAAATGGATTTATTTAGAGTTTCTAAGACAGGTAAACAGCCAAAGGAGTCCAGCAAGACACATTACAGGTGATAAAATGGTTAATGGTGTGTCACGGCTTACTATACTTCCATATATTTCTCTTCATTTCCCTCAATAATATTTAGTATATGCTCTATAAAGCATCCTTTTTTATCAAGTCCCCTTTTAAATGTGTGGGCTCTTGAGGAACACATAGTAGAAAGAGGATTTTTTCACCTGAGACAGCCTAGGAGTATGAAATAAATCCAACAAAGAAATAAATCCTACCTTCTATAGTGAAAAATAATGAAATTGTAAACTTCAAAAACATTCAAAATCTACTACAATATTTTTAAGATTCCTGACATTAGATCTTACATTTTCTGCAAATCACTCTCTAATGCTTAATGAAAAACATTTATACGTGATATTGCTGATGAACTTAAAAAACATGAAATGGAAATATGGAACTAGAGGTTGTATGAATCTTTAGAAAAGTTATATCTGATCTTGTCATCAAAAAGTTTTCCACCATCTATTGCTTGATGATATTTAAATTGTTAAATTAAAATAATAATTTAATTTAATATTAAAATTAATATTTCTCAAAATTTTAAAAAGTCAGCTATATCTCTTTTTTTATAATTTATCAAATTAAAATTATTTTTCAAAAGGCTCTCATCTGCAAATAATATTTGGGAGGGGGGGATGGTTAGGTTGTTTTGTTATTTGCTGCGTTGTTTTTCCTAAAAACAAAACCAACCTTCCTAACAATATATAACATTAAATGTTGTATATGGTGACAAAGAGAAATTAAATAGCAGACTTTAGAGAGACACAGGAAAGAAAATTTGAATAAATACTTCATATCAGCCATCAGATTTGAAAAAATCATCACAAAGTCTACCTATCTTTGGAAATGCACATTTACTATAATTTAATTTACAGACAAGTCCTACTGTAATCACCCTGCTTTCTAGTTGATTCTGGTTAGGCAGGAGTTAGAGCCATTACAAGATAATGCTAATGGGGGGAAAATGAAAGAGGCTCTGTTTGAAGAGGTGCTCCCTTTTGTCACTAAAAAGGACTGTACTCCATCCATGTGCTTTTACCTTTGAGCATCAAGGAGTAAAGCAGGTAGCACAGTGATTGCTGTTACTATAGAATAATGAAGAGTGTTTTACCCTCTGCATGGCATTCCAGGCAGAAAGATTAGAAAGCTGGAATCCTCCCAACCCTGTTCCGACTACATCACAGGTGGATTGGGCAAGGGACAGATCATCTTAGGGATTTGATATTGATCAAAATTTGAAATTATTCTCACTGTTTTCATAGCTTCTAGTTGGTAGGTGAAAGATATGTGCGTATTAGGCTCTTGTTAGGCAAAAATAGGGCATCAAAAGAACTGGAAAGGATTTTGTGTGAAATCACAGAAGTGACTACAGTAGATGTAAAGTCTTTGATCGAAAGGTGATACTCAGTAAATCCAAAACTGCATTCTACTTTGAGGAAAGGAGGAAAAGCTTTCTGTCAGATGGTAACACTGCTCTTAAACTTAGCTAAGAATGCTATTTGCCTGCTTTACTCAGTTCCAAGTTAAAATACTAAGATAATGCTTCCTTTTCCTCCAACCCACTTCTTGCATAGGTGCTGTCATATCAAGCAGCAAGTCCTGTAGACGTTTTCCTCTTCTTTTCTCTTTTCTTTCTTTTCTTTTCTTTTCTTTTCTTTTCTTTTCTTTTCTTTTCTTTTCTTTTCTTTTCTTTTCTTTTCTTTTCTTTTCTTTTCTTTTCTTTTCTTTTTTCTTTTCTCTTTCTTTTTGGGGGGAAGGAAATTCAAGATATTGTAGCACATCTCTGCTTTGTCCAGGCACTTAATTTTTAAAATGAAGACAAATAATAGCTGGCTGGTAGAAACAGCAACACTGCATTTTTCAGTGTGTTCTTTGCTGCTAATGCTTCCTTATTTTTGCTCTTAAAGTAACAATTTAGTAGGGATAGGATGGGTCTGTAATGGATCATGATGGTCCAGCTGCCTGAGTCGTTGTTATTTAGTCATTCTACCAAAGATATAAATATTGGATTTCCCCTTGCTCATTGCTTCTACTGAAATCCCTAGGTATTGGCCGAGAAACACATTTATAGGCACAAAGCGTATGGTTCACAACCTTCAGCAGCACATCTGAATACCTTCTAAAATTTAGATAGCTCCCCAGCTGCATTTTAAATTCAGTTCCAGATTATCCTCTAAGGTAAATGGACAGACAGATTTCACATCCCAGAAAATTTCCTTTTTTACTTTATGGTTGTTCTCAAAAGGCAAAAAATGCTTGTTTCATTTTGTTTTTTCAAAGTGAATTTATGAAACCAGGTATTATTGTACTGACCAGCAGACATTTTGTGCTAGTACCTCAGTTTCTGAGCTGCTTTAGAGGCTTCTGTAGCCATTGCTGTATTTCATTAAATATTCATTGCAAAGAGACATAAGTAGAAGTAGCTAACTGGATCCCATTCTCCCACTTATGAAGGAAAATATAAAATCTTAAAAGAATGCAAAGATCATGTGAGAGACAAAGCTCTCCAAGAATCATGGAATGCTCCCTCTTCCGTGCCTTAGTAGTGCTCATGTCTGCAGCTGCAACACTATATAAAGAAAATTATTTTAACTGCAAGTTCAAGCAATGAGATGTAAATATGGTGATTTTGCGATGCAGAATCAGTGTCCTGAATAATCAGGATAGTGGAGTCATCACTGGTGTGAGCTATAACATGAAAGATTGTAGTTCTTTTTCTGGTTGTGGAATAAATACCCATCTATATTTTGTTAATAGAAACCTGTTCAATAAGAGTTAACTCACACCTCAGCCTGAGGACTCAGCTAAGGAATACACATTACTGCTTTGTTCTGTTTAAAAAGTGATGAGTAAAAGTCCTCACAATTTCTAATTTTTATTTATTATTGCTCCAGGGAGGAATAGGCTATAAAGACATAAATTGGAAAAACTGGTAAAAGTAATTGGCTTTATGAAATTGTTTTTTATGGGGTTTGGGTTTTTTGTTTGTTTTGTTAGTTGTTTCCCTTTAAATTGTCCTCACTGTACTCTTAAAATAGAGAATATATACGATTAATTTTAGTCTGGCTTTGCTCTTGCAACCTGAAGCGGGTACCTCATACAGCACAGTTTTGCAAGCTGCCATTTTGCCTTAGTGTAAAAGTATGATATCATGTTTCACCAGATGTGGTACCTGCAGAGTTGTCATTTCTGCTGAATTCATACTTTAACTTCCTTTTAAATCACAGCTGATTTTTAGCTCTCTAAATTCCCATTTTTTTTTGTCCAGCCAGAAAGCTGCCTGTATTCTATCATTTACTTCCCTCCTTTTAGAGCTGTACTAGTAAACCCAAAAATTTACATGCAAGGTAATAATTTTTGCAGTGTTCATGGAGAAGTAGTACCATAACTCAGGAATACTGTCTCATATTGTATGCTTCCACATTATATGCTGCTCTGCTGTAATAGGCACTGAAAGGAAAAATAATAGCACAAAAGGCAGCAAGCCATGGTGGCAGAAGCTGGTTTAAATCTCTTTTGTGTCTGAGCTGCAGTTTCTGGATTTCACAGGCTACTGTGTGACTGCCAATAGCTGCAAATGACTGGAGCACTGGATGGTCTAGACATAAGTAAGAAATTCCAGAGATTTCATTCAGGAACTGTGAAGTGGGTCCTCTATATTACTTTTCTTTCCCTTCGACTGCTGATGGCTCCATGATATCCCTCTTGCTGTTAGCTAAACTGCTACCAACCACCAATACCTGTAGCATTCAACCCTTCTGGGAGATTAATTCATCTTTGTTCACCTCAGCATCTCTTGCTGGTGTGCTACAACTGCAGACATTCATAATGAATTTAAAATCTGTGTTACAGCTCCTTCCAGTTAAAGCCAATGGCAAAATTGCCATCAGTAAAGTACCTTGCTTTAATGTCACACTCTTTTCTCTAAATGTCTGTAGGAAATGTAATTACTTTGTACGTGTCATGTTCTGATATGATTGCTGCTTATTGTCTTGTGCTGTGGGCACTATTTTTTTTGCCATTTCCTGGCTTGCTTTAGTAACACTTAACTAACAGGCAGTGAGATAGGACAGGATGAATGTCATTTAAGAGGAGATAGTTCTCTAGCCCTTCCTGCTTCAGCAGATCAGTCAATTGGGTTTGTCAGGGCTCTCTTCCCAGCAGCTGGAATCAAGGAAATCTTTTGAAGGAACTGCTGCTGTGCTGCTCAAAGAGCTTCTGTGATTTGAGAGGCCACAAAAGGAATGCTAACAAAAAACCATCCTCAGCTAAGGAACGGAGAAAAGCAGAACACAGGACGGAATATTTACAAGTGTAATAATGAATTTCCAGGGAAGGCACGTGGGTGGTAATTTCAGTGTTTTTTACTATTACCATTGGTTTCCATATTCTGTTTATTTGCTTATTGCAGGGGGGAGATGGGTGTGGAAGGAAGTGCTTTGACTTAAGCTGTTTCTTCTCTTGTCTGAAAAAGGAAAAGAGACTCCTCCCATCTCCAGAAACAAGCAGATCGAGCTCTTTGTGTACCCTTACCAGATTTACCTCCACTCATTTCCTCTACTGTTACACAGGTCTGATAAAAATGGCACAGTTTGTTCACACTGAATCACAGTGAATTCCCTTGCAGGGGAAAAAAAAAAAAAAAAGCAAAAGAACATCACTTGCATCCCTCAGTGAATTAGAGCCATTGTTTTTGATTTCCTGGTGGGTAATTGAAGGCTTTTACAGCTAGAAGAAATTATTTATAGAGTCATGAAAAATGGATTAACTTTCCTGAGTGCTTCATTGATGTTTTAGACATCTAGTTTATTCCAATTAAACTTCTATAATCTAAAAATCAATAAACTTCTTTATTTTAGAGAATAAATTATAGAGGAAAATAATTTGTTTAGTCTCTGTGAACTACCTTATTGCCACATATTTTATATATGCAATCTCTGCAAGGAACAAAAGAACTCAGAGTGCTGTTACACTCAGTACAGACAGAAATCTTTCCTTTATTCCATCCATTTCATAAACTGTTCAACCACTTGCAATGGCTACCACCAAACACCTCAAAATATACCTCAAATACATGTTATAAAATCCATTTCTGTATTTTTTGTGTACTGTGCCTGCTGTCTCAAGTCTTATAATGGACAGTCTATAATTTCAATCTGCACTTAAACAAAAAGTCCTTTCTCCTTTAGAATTGCTGGACAGGTTTGTCTTCCTGCCTTCAAGTGTTTCAGGAAACTTTTTAACATTTCCAGAGAGCTAATTATCTGCTAATACAATATTTCACTTTTACATGGCATCTACAATTACTATCTAGTTGCAGCTTGAAATAACATTAAGGTCTTTTAAAGAATATTTCTAAGGACAATTTCATAGAAAGTTATTTCATAGAGAGCCCAAATCTGAATAGCAAATGGTTTAATAAATGCTTTTAATATATGGGTAAAAAAGTAGATTTTGAAAGGTAGAAGTTCTGAAAGCAGTGTTTCATCCCTGCATATAGTAATGTGAGATCTCTGAATTTTTCTCATTGATGGCAGAAAAAAAAAAAAAACGGAAAATCTTTAGTCAGTTTAAATAGCTCATTTGATCAAGCTGGGAAAGGTGTTTTTTATCTCCCACAAACCACCCTCCTCCTTCTCTCCCCAGCAAAATATACACAAGCAAGACTAATTCCCTGTGTTACAACATAAATACAAAGTTCCTTGAAGGAAAGGCACTTTACCAGAGTCCAAGACTTTTTCCTGTTCTTGGATGACATTGTCTACAGTTTGAACAGTACTTTGTCCTCAGATACTTCTAGGGAGGTGTTGTAATGGGTAATGGGATGACTCTCAGTTTTGTAACAAAAGTAGAAGAAAATGATCAAAAACAGGTCATGAATTTTGCTGCTTTTATGAAGTGAGAAACTCTAGTGTGGTTCAAACAAGACTGAATCTGCAGTGCAACCATTTGCTGAGGTAATCTCAGGCACAGCTGATGCTAAAATGATAGTCCTGTTGATGCCTCAGGTTTTAGCTTTTGTATTTGTCAAATTCTGTACCGCTTTAGTGTGTAGTTCTGAGCTTCATGTTAAGGGATGGTAAGCTCTCTTCACAGAGTAGGTAGACAAAACAATTCCTTCTCAAGCTGGGGACCAAGGACAAAGGATCCAAATCTCAGGCCCAAGAGCATAAACAATGGTGGACTGAAGAAAGAAAAACAAGAAGGATGGGACTTCATAATCTAAAGCTGTAATTGGAAAATTAACTCCAGTATGCTAATGGACCAGAACTTATAAATGTGAGAGATCCCGTAACCGGTCATCCATTTTGTGACCATTTTGGGTTCATCTTGGGTGTAGCCCTGGCTGGGCTCTTGTACTGCCCAAGGTGTATCCATTGAGGACTTCTAATAAATACCTACTTTATTCTTTAATTCTGTCTAGCCTCTGTTCTAGGTCAGCCTTCACAAGGCATCACTGTTACACCTCAGAACCATTTCCAACAGCCAGGCATTCCTGCCTTTTTCAACAGCCCAGAAGGGGAGCATATCAGACTCCACAGTGGAAACCAAACATGCATAAAACATGTTTTGCAGTTTGATTTGCCTTTTTTGTGTGTTTGTTTTTGATAAGGGTTAGTTTTGCTAACATCAATCTCCCTATTTGCCTGTCTCTTCGAGTGTGCAAAGAAACTGGCTGGGAGCACAAAAGGAAGGGCTCAGATGTACCACCTGCATGTCTTACACTTTATGTTTTATATGTGTTTAGTTCTCACGTTCTGTTCACATAATAAAATTTTATTTTAATATGGTTTTTGTAGAATAGATATCCATTTGGGCTGGCATAAATTCTTTATCCCCATTTTTCCCTATGTTAAGCAATGAAAGCCATACTGCCTGCCAATTTTTTCTCTATTTTTTTAATTTTTTTTTCCAATCAAGTCTGTATTTTATTTATATAAAATGTGGTGAAAAACATATTCCCTCCATCCTGTCAGACCAAATTTGCTCTCTGACTTTGTTCTCAGACCTCATGTGCTGAGTTTCATTTTACGGCAATTTTTTTATAGGCTAGTGATAAATCTTTGTGAATGGAGTGTTTGTAATGAAAATACTACCAGGCCAGGAAATATTGGCCACACTAAAGATCAGCAGAATTATAACAGACACAAGATTAAACAGTACTGATCAATCAGCCCCCAATAGTACCCCCTTTTCAAAGGCAGTATACTATCTCCACACTACACACTTTTTATGGGTGTAAGTAATTTTTTCCTTCGTTTCACTTTAGATACTCTAATATTAAATTAGAAATTCACTGTTTCACTCCGTCTCTCTAGTATCAGTTGAATTTCATCAGGCCTGTATAGAGTTTTCTGGAATAGTGTATCCAAGGGGAAATGTCAACATGATTTGAAATGCAATAAATATTTAAAAGTGACATATTCCATAACATCAAAGTGATATGCAATGTATAAATTTGCATTTTTACATTGAATTTTTCAGTAAGATGCTTTCTGTTATATCAGTGATAGATTTAGGCATTGATTTTTTAATGATCTATCTGATAAAATCTCTCTTTTGACTGGGCATTTAGTTTGGCTGTAATAAAAACACAACATAAACATTTTGAGGAAGGGAAAAGTGAACAGTGAGCTAACAAATTGGTAAACCAGGGTGATAACACCACATACATAGCTACCAGCTTTAAATTATTATACATGTACTTTGCAAGGATGTAAAAGAAAATTATACTCCAAATCAATTTCTGCCCAGAGATGTACCATCAGTTGACTGTCATAATGACTTCATGCTCTATTCAGGAATTAAAAGCAGATAGCAAAGTGTGGAGCTCTACCTACTTAGACACAGCAGAAAATTATTTAAGAAAAAGTAACTCAATCCACACAATTTTATCTACCCTTCATATTTGTTCCTTTTTTCACTAGCTTTGTATTTTTCCTGCTTTTCAATTATCACAGGAGCAGGTTAAATTTTCAGAGTATTTTCTTTTGTTGGTTTGTTATGTCTCTAGGATACAAAATAAACACTAAAATAATTTTCTTGTTGGAGTTTTCCCTAGCTGTTGTCTCTTCCCCCCACTTTAGCCTTTCCTTGCACTTAGGATCAGAGCATCCTTTTCTTCTTATTTCTTGTATTTTGCAATTGGATCTCATTCAAATGTTCCTTGAAGTGAAGGAAATTGTCACTTGCAGAAATTTTTCCTCTTCCTTTTTTTTTTTTTTCCTTAGTATTACCAACATCGAATGTCTGCTTTGTGAAGTTTCTGTTAAAAAGTTCATTGAGTTTTGAGCTTGGATAGGAAAGTGAAACTATATGCATTATGTATAAAAATGCTGAGTCTTTGTTTACTTTTGTGGTGAATGAAATAAATTTACTTGGCACAGGCACAAGTTCAGGAACAGCTAGTATTCTCATTTTAAACCTCGATTTTACAACTTATGTGGAGATGGTTTATATTAGCTTTATATTAGTTTCTGGTTGACTGAGCCTGTGGTTTAAAGAATAAATTAGGCCACCTTGGACAAAGTTCTCAGCCTTTTCAGGTAGCTTTGTTAGGGCACTCATTCAAGATCTTATTTACTGTAAATTAACTTGCCAGTATTTTGGTACATTTTGGTACTAAGCTGCCCACATTTCCTCTCAAAAGCATTTCTTCAAGGTCGTGATGCCTGTATCTTTCAGTACAAAACAAAATCCTTGACCAAAGTCACTTCTCCATACACACAAATTTTGGATCATCTGTGTAATGGTTCAGAGAAACCTGCAACTCTCCTAACTTAGTGCAAGTCAGGAAGAGCTCAATACCTTCTTTAACTGATCTTTTAAAAACATTGAGGATTTTTTTCTCTCACAAGAAAAATGGCTGGGAAGAAAATATTTCATTGTATTACAGAATAGGTTGGGTTGCAAGATGAGGCTGCCCGATGCCAGCCTATCAAGGTTCCCTGAAAAATACTTTTAAATCAATAAAGTAAAAATTCAAAGTATCACTGCAGAAAATGTCACTTCTATAGGATCCATGAAACCAAACTCAGAAATCCTTCTTTCTGAGAGTCTTCAGCTGGAAAATTATGTTTATTTTGTAGCAAATTTGGACCTTAGCCTAATTTTGTGTCAAGTGGGAACGTGACTGAACCTTCTTCAACTGTGTTGGCATAGTTAAAGAGCTGGACCCAGGACAGAGAGTGAGAGGAGGCTGGTTTAGTACTACAACATTAGCATAAGTGTAAAAAGCTGCAAAGACAAAATGAATGAATCTCTGCAAGGATTGGTGGGGTCTTTATATGGGAGACAACATAAGAAAGCTAAATACAAGCTTATTATGCTTACCTGCACATTTGCAGCATTTTTGTTAAGACACAGGACAGAGTGGGAAAGGCAATGTAACTATGCATTGAAATCCCACTAGGGAAAATTAAACTCTTACTGAAAAGAACTAAATTTGCACAAAACTACAGAAATTGCTGCTCTACTTTCTTTTACTTAATCTCCTTGAAGTTCAGGCACCCAGACTTACAGTTAGAGATAATAATTAGAAGAGCACAAGTCAAAGAGATATAGTATGTAAAACAGATCAGTTTTTCCAAACCTGTGTCAGATTTTGGCTGCAGAAACATGAGCAAAAAGGGAAAGGAAATATAAGATGTGTGAATAACTTACTTTTCTCTGCCCTGGGTGGAGATAGGTAGTAGGGATTTATATATGTCTCCTCCCTTTATAAACACACAGAAATGCATCATTAGGAAAAAAAAATCCTAATGGAAACCAATTAGAAGTAGAGAGCAAGATAAACCTACTCATCCTTGAGAAAGATGTGGTTGATGTTCTAATAATTCTACCACAGGAGCTACATCAACTTGTGATAGTCTAAGTAGGTGATTCACAGGTTAAGTGCAGCAGGACAGCAAGTATTTAAAAACACTTCCCAGAAAAACACAGCAGCAATTAAGCCGACCTGGCCCTCAGTCAATAGATTGGCTTTAATTACATGTTTCAAGCTTTTAAATACCTGCTATTTTAGGTAGGGGTACAGATGAAATAATGCTTGTTTTTCCTGTGCATAATATTTACAAGCAATTCACATTGTAGGCATTGAAACAATTTTTCTGTGTTTCAAAATATTGACATGTAGACATGCTCTTCACGAATTCCAGAATTCTTGTGCCAAAATTGGAATGTTGAAAATCAGCATATTGTAAATTTACTGGTCTTAAACTGGCAATCCTGCAGTCTCTTCTGCATGCATATGTAAAACTCCTTCTTCTCTAGAAGAGGACTTGATGACAGTGCCAAAGACTTTTAAGTTAAATACTTCCAATTCTGGAAAGTGATATGACTGTAACGAATATGTATCTACTCAGGTACTTACTAATCTTGATGCCGTACAGGAAAAAAGTTACTATTTTTATTTCAAATTCTGAGGAAAATGAAAATGTTTTTCAATGAAGAATGGAAGAGAAATATTTTAAATGGGGGGGGCTGAGAGTTTGTCATTCACTTCCTTCATATATTTCCTATGTATTTTATTCTCAATTTAAATTAGTTTTATTCAAAATATTTATTATAAACAAACTAAGCCATTTTCTTAAAAATCGATCTCAAAAATTAGGTTTCTTGATATTCTTTCTCCCTTCAGCAAGATATATGTATCTGATGAAATTAAATCCAAAACTATTTTAGAATATATGAAAGTTGGAGCCCAGCTGTGTTCCCTGGAGTTTTTATTCCAACTGCAGTTAAATTCAAAGGAAAATTTGTGTTTCTTTATTTGGAACTGAAACAGGCCCACAGTTTCAGTTTCAATAAGTATATGGAAATCAATATGCTGTAATGTAGTTTATGCTGTTTTTCAGTTTCCATCTGCTGCCTTCCATTGCGTCTTTTTGTGAGTGACAGCATAATAATTGCTGTACCAATTAATGCCCTTGCAATCCAACTGCATCATTACTGCAAAATAAATGTTTTGCTTTGTAGCAGTTTGTCCTGCTATGAAACTTTGCTTTAGTTATTCCAATCATCTAACAGCAGAAAAGGAAAAGCTGCTTTGTCATCAGTAGCTCAATAGAAGACACTGTATATTCAATACAGAGAGTTGGCAGAATTTTAACCAGTATCAATATATAAATAGGATAGCAGCAATCATTTATTTTCTGCCTTAAATGAAAGTATCCTTTTTGATGCAATAATAGACACTTAACTGATTTGAGACCGAAGTAGGGGGTTTTTTTGGAGAAATGTTTTTTCTTTATCCAGAATAAAATACGGAGTCTCTTTCTTTGCAACAAAAGCTCTTACAGGATAAAAGCTTCCATCTGAAATAAGCAGTCATAAAAATTTATTTCTTTTCAGTAAGAGTTTAATTTTCCCTAGTGGGATTTCAATGCATAGTTACATTGCCTTTCCCACTCTGTCCTGTGTCTTAACAAAAATGCTGCAAAGAATATCAGAGGTTGAAGCATTTTGAGACAAGCTTCCCCATTCAAATTATATTCTTGGTGCAATCTCTGGGCCTCCTCTGGTATAAATAGGAGCTTTCACTGCTTTTGGGAAAGTCCTTAGAGAATGCAAATCTAGATTAAAGACTGGTACTAGTTTTGGGGACTTTTCTGGCTCAAGAGTGGCATTTATGTTGTCCAGTGAGAATTGTGTGAGGAAACAACACAGAGCTAACTCCTTCTTACTAATGTTTCATTCTTGAAACATCTGTTAGCTAATTGGGTTTTTTCCACCTTCTTGCACTATCCTTTTGTGCAATGATAAAATCTCATCATCTCTGTTTCCCTGCTTCCCAGACTGTTCTGTTTATTGTGAACAACAGAATTTTCCAATTAATATTTCTAAAAAGAAACAACAATGGAACAATGAAACTTTACAATGGAACAATTGATTCACTTTATTTATTCTTAGCTTGCACTGATTGATTCATAGAAATTTCTTTTGAGCAGACATGTTTTTCTATAGCATTTATAGAAACATCTATAGCAATCGCAGCACTCTTGCAATCATAAAGTCTCAGAGACTCCCAAATACAAAACACAATAGTAATAGAGATATCCAATTGGCTTTAATTTAATGACTTCTATTTTGTGCTCATAATCTTGGAAATGGAAATATCAAGTTTCATTTTCAAAAATAAATTTATTATTCTTATCTAAAAAAATAGAAATGCATTAGAAGTACATCCTTTTGTTTGTAAAGTCATCTGCTCAGAGGTTAAGAAATCCCAGATGAAAGCTTGCTGTGCAGCTGCAAATGTCTTTATTTTTGCCTAATGGCTATCTCATATAAGGTAATTAAAGGCCCACAACAGAAGCTGAAACACAGGAGCCTCTGGTTCTATTAATTTTTAAACACTGTACTGCAGAAACATAAACTTATATTAGATCTTGTATGGGAAAAGCTTAGTCACGGGGTTTCACAAGTGCTCCTGCATCAGAGCTGTGAGCAGTCTGCTGGCAATGGCATTTGGTGGCACATTGCTCACAGGTCATCATTCACCAAACAAACCATCTGGCAGGGAAACCAGCCTGAGAAAAAACCTGCCATCTCTTCCCCTTGGCTGCTTGCTCCTGCTCCTCAGCTTTGCCAGTAACAGAGATTTGTAGGGCTCTTGCAAACCAGATGACCAAAGTGCTTCAGTCTACAAAGCAGCTTTTCAGTCTCAATGGCTCAACTGAGGGACAGTGAACAGCAGTGTCAGTACAGAGCAAAAAGGGAACATTTTCAGCTGATTTTCCACAGAAAGTGTAATGTTGAACCTTACCCACAGGCAGAGAGGAATTTTAACACAGGACTTGTACATCAGAGATGAGTGCTCTAACCAAAGAACATCCGGTGAGAATCCCTTGAATTCTTGTATTGGAAAAGAAAAGAGTGACCTTTGCTTCATTTAGAAAAGAAAAAGAGCTGGCACCTGCCTTCTGGTTAAGAATTTAAATTCTGAATCTAAAACAGAAACATCTCCCAGTAAGCAGCAGTAAGGGAGCTTTTAAATCTTATCCCTGGATCTCTACTCCTCTTTTTTTTTTCCTTTTCATTTAGCTTAGTACTGCAAGTTTTCTCTCAGAAGTTGTGATCAATCTACTTATATGTACATCAGTCACTGCTGTTACTAGGAAACCATTGGGTTTTTCCTCTAAAGAATTGTTATAAATAAGCACCATGCCATGAAATAAGATCCTTGTGTATACTGCCTCTGCTTCCAACATAATTAAGATCAGAAAAAAATCTAATTTAATGTAATTTGCTGGGATACATTAAATTTTCGTGACTGATCATTCATACCTAATTGCTTTGGACTGCAGCTTCATTGCATTCTATAATCCTGAGAGTAAATTTAAATAAAGGATGAAGCAGGCTGACTAATATTCTATGTTTCCAAGGTCCTGTCCTACAACAGAAAAAAAAAGCAACTTTTCCTCTGTAAGCCATGGGGGCAAAACCTCCCCCAGTTCCATTGCTGTCTTCAGGTCATGAAATCTGTGTAAAAGTCAAATTCATCTTATGCTGACTTCAGAAGAATTATAGGAAGAGTTAGTTTTCTGTCCTTAAAAGCATCTGTGGTACCAAAGAGCTTCAAAATTCATGAACAGTATTCTTCTTCTTCTTCTTCTTCTTCTTCTTCTTCTTCTTCTTCTTCTTCTTCTTCTTCTTCTTCTTCTTCTTCTCCTCCTCTTCACCTTTTAAGGTGTGACTGTGACTGAAGGAGGAAATTTAGAAAGCTGTGGAACTTTAATCCCCTACTGCAAAAACTTTACCTGTATCTTTAGTTTCAAAATCCTTACTGCTGACATAAAGTGTAACTTTGGAAACACTGCAGTACCTCCTTAAGGCTGAACAGCTGTATGAATCTTAAAATAATATTTAGGAGTGAAAAGGATCTATTATCATATAGAATTTCCAGTATGTGATATGCTGAATTTTAACAAAAGGCTGAAAAGTGCCCTATATTTTGGAAATTTACTACTTAAGTCAACTTAGAACCTTTGGAATATTTTGTTATTTTGCCACCATCATTTTCTTATTCATTTATTGAAGTATATTAACATAGTTAATTGGTTTATTAAAATTATAAGTTGAAAGTAAATATAATGCCTAGATCCATTCTTTCCAAACTCATAACTTTTCTATTACCCTTAGCTTTCTCATTTTATTTGAACCAATGTCCTCTATTCTTTTTGTTATTATTTTCATAGATTGATGTCTTACTGTTCAGCTTGAGCCTCAACCAGATGTCTTAGACCTCTTGGCTCTGTTAAGTGTGCCTTCATCTTTTCGATCTGTCTCTCTTCTCTTTCACAACATATCCAAGCAGTTAGGAGAGAAGAGCTCTCCTCCTTAACCCCTTTGGTTACAGAATGGCAAAAACTAGCCCTGTTGTGACATTTAGCATCTACAAATTTTCTTTTAAGGAACAGCAAGGGATGTGCTGGCTTTTGGGGCATATATACAGGAAATTAAAGACCTGAATTTAATTTCCTTTTTAACCCTAATAGGTTCAAATTCCTCTTCCACATTCTAAGACATTGCCTGAATTCTTAGCAAGAAATTAGTAGCTAGAAATTAGAGTATTAGGGGAACTCTTCATCACTGGATTAAAACTACACTATTCTACAAAAGTGGATTTAAAATTAATTATACAAGATACAGCACATGACACAAATAGGCCTGAGTTTTGGGAACTCTGTGGTTGGTAAGTCTCTTTACTCTTGCTCGTTGTCACAGGGATTGTTTTATACTCTTTGGATAAAATACATGAAGAGAATGAAGGAAAGTTATACCTTGACATACTTAATTTATTTTTATTAGTAGGAAAGAGACAAATTTTACATAGGAAATCATGTGCCTGGTTTAGCAGTTCCTTATGGCATTTAAAAGACATATGATTCTAGCTTCTGGGTAAAAGGAAAGCAAGAAATGTGGCAGATTTGGAACACAAAATTAAAGTCTAGAATCATTCATCTTCTCATGTTTAAGTTTGCATTGGATTAAGAAATAAAGTGACAGTAACTGTGATGTAATCCCAAATAAAAGTAAAAAATGAATAAAGGCCTTATTTAATATCATGGTTAAAAGTTGGTCAAAGCAATAAACCTTTAAAACTATTCACAAACATTATCAGCTACTGTTTAGATCAGAGCTCATATTCACCATAAACTTTAATTCAGTTTGATGCAAAAGCTTCTTGAAGCAGAAAACATTTAAACCTTTCATCTCAGTCAAGTTCTGGTAACTAATGTCAATTTAACCCAATGAATGAATAGTAAGAGTACACAGAAAAAATTCATCCTGCTTGCTTGTGCTGTGAAAAGGATTTTATGATCATTAACATGCCCCTGGGAATTCAGATTCTGGTTTTATTGTCTTCAGTGTAACTAAGATGTACCTTTTATTCTATTTTTCATTTAGTTGGGGTTTTTTTCCGTCTTGGTCCCAGCATCACTCTGATAGTCTCATGTTCAGGGGGAATCATGGGGTTTTTTCAGGAGGGAGTCAGTAACATGTTATGATCAAATTTTTCCAAATGTAAGTTAGGAAAATTTTACCCAAATCCAGTGAATATCATCCTTGGTTCCAGTACTACTGGGCCAGCTGCTAACTGTTTTGAAACATATCAGCATGAGCTGAATTCTTTAGTATTCGAGTCTATACCATTACAGCTATTCTTTAATATCTCTGTGGTTAACATAAAAATATTATTTTGCATTCCTACAGATAATAAGTGTATTAAGACATTTTTTTAAGCATTATGTAAAACCACTTTGAGTCCAAGCTTCAATATACGTTTCCAAAAAAAAAAAAAAAAAAAAAACATTGCATGAAAATATGCACTTTGTTTTTTGTTACTAATTAAATCTCAATTTCAAAAGGAAATATGAGGTAGGAAAACTATCAGGTTATAGAATTGGGTCATCAGGGTTACCTGAGTTTCATCACTGGCTTTTCACGTGTGGTTTCCCATCTTGCTGATTAAAGCAATGGTTATATGAGATTCACAAGCCCATCTGAAAAAGTGTCTGGCACATCCTCTTCCCAACCAGTATTCTGCCACGTGCACCATATCCCACCTCCACTTCATTTTGGAATTACAGTGGTGCTGTGCTTACCTGACAAACTGGTGTGGTGTTCAAAGGATAGTAAGTAAATGAAGTGGCATTTGTGGGACTAATCCCTTTGAAACCCCTGGCATTACTTTCATGGGCAGTGCTTCAGGTAAAAAAGATGTGCAACAGTTATTTGTCAGTCCTAATTGACATAATTAAGACTTATTACGTAGAAAATACACAAATATGACACTGAAATTTTGAAAAAGAATCCTGACCCTAAATTATGCCTGAGTTGGGTCTGGGACCTTTTGCTTTGGCTAGAAATCTATCAGCCACTTGTGCCCTCAGCCACAGGGAATACCCTCTTCTGCAGCCCCAGAAGGGCCCGATGAAGCAAGTCTGCTCTCCAGGCACCGTGGGGCAGTATGAAGTTAATCCACTGGAGTCTGTCCCCGTGGTGAAAGGCTTCAAAGCCCAGTTACATCCTTTGTGTTCATGTCTCCCTGCTCCAGGTCACAACCTGGGCTCAGCCAAGGTGTCCCGGGCGCAGACATTTCCCAGCTACTCGTCGGAGCAGGGCGAGGAGCACCAGCAGCCGCTGTCGCTGGCCAGCAGCTACGCCTTCAGCTACGGCTCGGGGCTGGTGCAATGACAGCCGGGGGCTGCCGGCCGACATGGACAGCTGAGCCTGGAGCCTCCCGCCAGGACCGGGGAGCCGCTGGCCCCCTCTGCAGCCGCCATTTGCCGTGAAAACTGACGCCTACCAGCTCCAGCCGGGGTGCCGCCAATGTGGAAACCTGGAGAGGCGGCTTCCCCGAGGCAGAGGCTAAGTCTTTATTTATTTATTTTGCCGTTCTTTTTTGTCGATATGTTCAGAAAGGAGGGGGTTGGGGGGTTG
>VZSE01015197.1:1207737-1374391 GCA_013398275.1 Promerops cafer
TGGGGGGTTGGGGGGAGGGAGGAAGGGGGACACGTCTGTGTTGTAAGAAAGTGGTGGAAACAAATGAAACTGTGTTGGTCGGTGTGAAGGTTTCTGCATGACCGGAGAAGGTCCCTTCTAGGGCTCCATTGCAATGGCGCATTTGACACTGGGGCCTTCCTTCCCGCCCCCACCAGCAGGCCAGCCTGTCTTCACCCACAACCTCTGAAGGTCCTTGCCACAGCCTACAATTCCCGCTGGAGTCACTGAGATGTCACCAACTCAAGATGCAGCGTCAGTGCTGCGAGGGTCACCTTCAGATCCAAGCGGGTTCACTCACTGCCCTAGAGGGTGGTTGGGTGTTTTTTGAGCCAGACACCAACAAATACTGGAGTAGCAGGCTGATACGGTTTGTTGGGAATAGGGTTTGATGCATTAAGGTAAGGTTATTGCCTGGTCCCGCTCTAATCTTAAATTGCTGGGGCAAAAATTCATCCCTTACACGTGCAATTCTCATGATGCCCCTAAGAGCTGTGAACATCCCTATCAGCAGCACAATATTGTCCTCAGAACTGCTGCAAAGTCTTCTTGTTCACAAATTATTTAGGTAGCCATGCCTGCAAGCCTAACTTTTAAAAGCGGGAAAACTGTTCTTCAAATAAAAAAAAGTGGGCCACTTGCCCAGCTGGCATCTGCCCGTGCCACAGCTGGGCCAGACATGGTAGAGCTGAGCTCTGGTCTTGTCTTTCTGGTCAGCATTACTTTGATTTTCTGTGTTTCCTTCTCAGATTTCTGTTCTAGATGAACATTGTATCTTGTATGATCATGTGTCAAGCATCTGTTTACTCTCTAAAGGAGGATGAGTACCTCTCAATGAAAATTTTCTGTCTTTGGAAGACATCTTTAAAGAATGAACTGTACTAGGTGTTTGTAATCAGTAACGAGGGAATAAGTTGGAAGGCATATCTGTAGGTGGGGAATGAATTTTATCTATCCTGAACATTTAGATTTTTGTAACTGTTATCAAATATTTATGTATTCCTTGTGATGCCCTGAAATGTCTGAAATTGTGAGGAGAAAAATTTGCCCTCTTGTATGATCTGAGGAGCCTTGTGTTCTGTTCCCAGTGTGAACCTATTGCCATGATTACCAGAGGGATTCAGCTCATTGGTTGTTTCTCAGGACAGGCTGAGGAAATGTATCAAGAAGGAGACACATAGACTCTTTTCCAATGAAACAATCAGTTTTATGTACTATAACTGAAAAAGTGCTGTTGGGTTGTTTTATATATGCACATTATATATATATGTATTAAAAGGTATGGAAGAAACTTCTGCTTTTGATTAAACATTTACTGATACAGTATGGTCAGCTTTTCTCCAACCATTTTCCTGGCTAAGACACCTTGCAGAATTACAGCTTTCTACACCTCAGTGAACGGCTGCTGAATAAAAAAGCTTTGTGATCCACTTGAATGAAACAGTTCTACCCCACCACAATCACCTTTATTTATTTTTCCCATCTTTCCTTGTCTCATTCACTACCTCTTTTCCTTCTCACAGTGCTGCCATACTCAGGAACAGAATGGCTCCCTACAGAGAGTATTTTGATGAGCTAAAATGAAAAACTGCTCTCCCGTGCTGTCAGGGCACTGTACCTATGGTGCTCTCAGAGCTGTACCCATCAAGGAAGCTTCATTCACATGAAGCTTCTTCATTTAAGAAAAAGATTCAGTTGTCATTTTGCTTAGGGAAAATTTCCAATTTGCAAACTTTAAATGCAAAATGTGATACAAAAGGATAGGTATTCTGCTGGTGTAATTCTATTTTTCCATGAAACTTTGCCAAATATTTGCTTTTTGGGAAATGGTCAGTTATTTTCTATTCCTTTGAAACTGAGATTCTTTCACTTGCCCTAAAATTATATTTTTTCTTTGAAACTCCTTAGATTAAGTTTTCAATATGTTCTACAGGTTTCAATGCTGTGTCCAAGTAACTTTTTTCCTCTGTGACTTAAATACTAGTTATTTAATAATTACATATTCTACATAGTCCAAAAGTGGGGAAAAGGCAAAACAGGAGAATATCATAACTGCTTTATAGTTCCAGTGTCCCTACATTTTAAGAACCTATCTAAATCCTCAACCTAGTACTTCAACTGTATTTTGATAAAAAGCATCAGGTCTATATAATGTTCTCTTTTTGTTTCCTGGGGAACAGTTGCTGTCTGTGGCTTTGTCTTCCTTTGCAGTACCTGAATATTGTCAAGTTAATGAAAATGTAGACGCTATTTTCAAAGAAAACACACAAAAAAAGGGAGGGAAGGGGGCGTTATAGCAGTTTTGGCTATATATATGGCCATATATAGAAGTTTTACTAAAGATTTTGCTTTCTTTGCATAATGCAACCATCTTTTCAACTCATACATTTATAAAATACCTGTGAGGTCTCATACAGTACACAGAAAATTGAACCAAGCTGCAGTACACAACCAATTTATAGCAAATCTAACCTGTTGGGAACCTATTTCTTGTAGGGACCAAACACAAGCACACTAGAATTTAAGATGAGGATGCAGCTTTAGAATGTACTGTAACACGGTCTAAGACATCTCGCAACCTGAAGCACACAAGTATTCAGGAGCCAGTGGAGCTGCTCCAGAGTGGCAGATGATATCACTGTAACTTGGTGTATTCACATAGCTTCCACAAATGTTCCTCAGAAAAGCTCCATGAGAACCAGGCAGACACTGTGACAGCAGTTTGCCAGAAAATTCTGTTTTCATGGAATTTCTGCTTTAATTCCTGGCATATGCCTGTCGATAACCTAAGTGATGGCCACTGAGACTACTTTGTACAGCTCCTAGTGCTTCCACCAGAAGGAAAACTCTCTTTTGGAACACATGGTAGAGCTGCCTGCCTAGAGACTACAGCGGCCTTTAAATAGACCCAGGGACCCCATGGGACCCTGTTCCAGTCTCGGCTTTCTTCCTGTGCAAGGCACACAGATAATACGTCTACTCCTGACCCAAGAGTTGCTCTCTGTTTTCAGCTAATGAGCTGTGAAGGGATGGAGGGCAACAAAATGTCTTCAGTGGTCACCAGGTGCAGCTGGTATAAATGGAACTTAGCATTAGTACATGATAAAATACAAGAAATAAAATAAAGCTTTCGCTTTTATTTCTGGTTTAGAGGATGTGTTATGAATATATAACTATAACAGTGATTTACATTTTTTTGAAATCCCCCTTTGATAACAATATATTCACCCTATGAACCAGTAACACACAGCATTACTAAATATAGTTACTAATATATCTTAACTGTGAATATTATAGATTGATGCATGCTGGTACTTTTGATTTTGAAGTCACTTGGTGCAGAAAAAGTGAAATTGAAAGAGACTGCTAATAAATC
Source organism: Promerops cafer (assembly GCA_013398275.1). Lineage (NCBI taxonomy): Eukaryota > Metazoa > Chordata > Aves > Passeriformes > Nectariniidae > Promerops > Promerops cafer. Next base: position 1,211,132 of record VZSE01015197.1, read on the forward strand.
ATAAAATGGTGCTAAGGAACTTGAATAGTCCCATTTTTAAAACAGCTACATGTTATTATTTATAGTTTAAATTGTCTGTGAGTATATTCCTTTGAAACAATTTCATCTGCCTATGTAAAGAAAAAAAGAAAGGAGAATCTCTTGTAGCAGGGAGTTTGCTGTTTTACTGAGTAAATATTCAGACATTACTTTTTGTGGCAGGCGCGTGGTCACATGTATCAAGTTCTGTCCTTGGGAGGTTTTGCTGCTTTTGTTTTCTTCCTTTTTAGTTCCACAAAAGCTACAAGTAAAACTTGAAAATGTATTGACAAACCAAAGAAGTTTGTTGAGACTATGACAATAGCTGCTGTCCTTTGTTTTGTCAAAAGCCTACCATGACATTTCGGGAAAATACTTCATTCCATAACACATACATAGAAATCCTGTTGGGATGCAAAAAACTGTAATCAAGTTTTGTTCTATGTTAATAAGACTTTGCTGGAAGAGGGGTTGAAATTGAGTATCTGAGGGCAAAAGTGTTTTAAAGTGCTCTCTATAGCAATAATTTAAGTACAAAATACAGCCTTCAGGCACCCACTTATTTAGAAGTTGCTAAGTGCCAGCAATCTGTGATGACCCTTACCTGCTTATGGCAAAGAGAAAAAAAGGTCAATCATTAATCATATCTATGTATTGCATTTATCAGAAAAGGAATTAACTTCATGCTTGTTCAGCTTTTTGGTCTAAAAGGCAATACTATGAGTAGGGTTTTTTAAGATATTTGATCTCTAGGAACTGACAAAGACCATCAGCCTGTAGCATATAAACCTCTACTCAGACTTAGCTCACCAGCCACATGTGCTAGTTTTCATCCAGTAACCTAGAAACTGCAGGGTGGTTTTCCATTAGAAAATATAACTGTCTTGAATGGCTGTGCATTTTAGCATGAAATAAAGAATTATTTACAAAATACTAAAAAGGAAGGAGGAATGAGTTCCAATTAATCTCTGCTTTACTGTTTAATATCAGTGTATTTGGCTCCTTTTTATACCTGCTGCAAAGAAATATGTGTGGCTTTTATCCACATGCAGAATAAAGTGAACAGTGGAAAAAGTGTGAGAAGCTGCTCTTTGATTACGAGAATAGATGCAACAGCACTGGAAAATTTCATATTTCCATACATCCTTCAAATACTTGTGACTCTTTCCAAACACACTTATTACACAACAAGACATATTAGAATTTTACATTTTCAACCACAAAGAACTGGTCAGAATGCCTGCCTGTGTTTTGTAAGTAGAAGATAGTGACCATGCAACACCACTGTAGTGACATAACTTTAAAATCAGAGGGCTGGATATATGAATTCTGCAGTTATAAAGTCTTGCACTACATGAAGGGTGCTATGTTTGTTCTTGATATTATAAATAAATGCTCTTCACTTTTTATTTTAGATAAAAAGGTGAGGTACATTGGAAACAAGGATAGGCATATGATGAAATGAAAGAAACCGCAAAGAATATTGACTCCCTTGTTGTAACAAGAAGTTTGTCTCCGTGTCCAGGTCCTTAAAAGACAGTAAAAGGTGATGGGTGAAGGTCCTGTGCATCCAGCAATTATTTAAATTGCATTGTTCTTAGAAACCTAAGGATTAGAATCTGCTGGCGAACTGGTGCTATTGAAGAAAATGGAAGTTTCACTTTGCAAAGATTTTACATGCTTATGCAACTCGACAGATTTTTACAGACACAATTAAAACACATATGAAAGTAACTGAGGTTTAAGTATGATTAAATATAATTAAAGCATTTGACAATGTCCATATTGTTATGAATACTGCAAGCTGTAATGGAAACAGTATTTCTTTTTTAACTGAATGCAAGCTCAAAAAGTAATAGGCTCTCTAATATGAAGAAGTTAATCTTTTTAAACACCACATTTAAAGTCCCAAAGAATGAATTTCATTGAGGTTTTTTGTTGCTTTGATACAGAAATCTTCATGAGGTTCAACAGATTCACTATGTTCTCTTACAATCCTGAGATTGTCAAGTGCATTAATATATTTTACAGTAGATTTTTTCCAGTGAGAATATTTGACATGAAGGAAGTTAATTTTTAATCAGCTGACACATTGGTTTCAGTCTTTTTAAAAATTGTATGACAGCAAGACAGAGTGGGCACAGAAAATAGCACAAAATTAATTGTCTGGTTTTGCATTACCAATAACCAAAATAAGGGTTTCAATTAAAGGTTTATTCTCATCACTGCTCCTATACTTATAACAGAATAAATGACATAAAATCTTCCTTGTGGATGTTAGTTGCTGTGTTTCCTGAGTTCCAATAAATGATGCGCTATGACAGGAGATATCCAGGACCGCTTTTTTAAAATTGTTCTGATTTGAGATAGTTACAAGGGAAAACAGAAAATACATGGAAAAAAAGTGTTACGACTTCTTACGCAAGAATGATACATGCTAACCTTTTATTTCTTTGAAAATCATCGTTATAGAAAAGTAGAGAAATTTATGAAAGGAAGTGAAAAATGTGGTAAGAAATTGACAAAAATAGAAACAGATTCTGTAATATTTAGAAAGATTAGGAGAAATTGGCAAACACTTAAGAACACAGCACTGGGCCATGTTGAGTTCAAAACAGTTTCCTGTAGCATTCAACTTCTTCTTCTCCTTCTTTATCAGGAGGTGGAACCAATGTTGTGTGTTCAGTCTAATTCACAGCTCTAAGTTACTCTGTACGAATGGACTGAAGTGTGTGATGGGCTCATTTTCCCTAACCTGGCTGGAAGAACCAAGTACCAGTCTGCCTAACGTGCATTACGCAGTATAGAAAAAACAGTATTTTGTGCAATGCACCACCATTGTTATCACACAACTTTGTGGAACTCACTGCAGCCAGGTATTGTCAAAAGTATGATTTAGAATATTTCACAGCTCATTGAATTCTGGGTGATATCTTCCTTTATGATCCATAAAAATATGTACAGAGGTGCTCAACCTTTATTCTTCTAATTACAAAATGTTCTGACAGAGTTCTGTAGGAAAGTTCCACCCATTCTACCATCATTGGGTAAATTATAGACATTTCAAAGAAAATAATAAATGTCTGCTTAAGACAGTTTTATTTCAGAGGGAAGAAAAGGGTATTAAAAAAGATTAATTTTAACACATGCAAATATTTCTAACATATATTCCTCTTTTCAAATACACATAGAGACATCAGCACAAACAGAGAAAAACAATGAAGAAAAAAGAAAGATACTGTGCTTTTGTTTATATCGTAGTATGATAAGCTATTGATCACTTAAATAATTTTATAAAATTTACTGGTTAATGCTACAAATGAATTATTTAGTGTAACAATCTAATTGAATAAACTTTTAAGAGAGGTGTTAAATACCCTTTAGAACAACTGAGATGCTTTTTTTCTAAAACTACAAAGTTGTCTTTTTAAGTAAGCATAAGGTTAGAAGAAATATGTCAGCCATGCCTAGTAGTTCATATTAATTATTTTATCTAAATATACAGGCTAACAATGTGGATAGTGTGGAAATAATCTTTTGAAACTTGTGTTAGGTAACTTTGTACATTTTCTTTGGTATTTCTAGCTCAAACATTAAGTTATATGTAGGGATATATAACTGTAAAACTATAGCACAGATAGTAAGGAAAATCTACAGCTTTATAAATCAAGCCTAATCAGGGCCAAGAAATTAGTCAGAGCAGTGGCACTAGTCAGTCCTGTGGCATGGTGGCACCCTGCCCCAGTACTATCTGAGCTCACACAGCTGAGGCTATCTCAGTATTCCTGAGGCTCCCCTGCTTTAAAGGAAGTGTTGGCAAACTCATCACTTGTTTATCCCATGGTTATCCAGATGCTCGTCCTCTTCTTATAACTCTCAGTGTACTGTACTATTAGAAAATAGCAACAAAAAAAAAAAAAAAGAGGTAGGGACAAAAGCAGAGACAAGGACCGTCTTGGTGGAGGAGTGTCCTACCAAGCCCTGCAGGCTCTTCATCCTAAAAATATGAGTTGTTTCTGTGCAGGAGCCCAGCTTCAGAGCTTGTCTGATGCAGGCTGGAAGAGAACTGGGAAGGGGCTCCCATTTCCTGAGTGATTTGGCAGGTATGATGCTGGATGAACCAGCATTTCATGTGGCAGTGAAAAGCCTGGTTCAGTTTAGTGTTTGGAAGATGGCTGTGGGTCTCTAGACTCAGGGTGGAACTTTCTGCCTGAGATATCAAAGGAGCAGTGGTGACCCTGACACCACACCCCAGCAAGGCACAGCTGTGAAGATATGTCTTGTGCTCTAGCCCAAAACAGTTCTCCAGGAATGTGTGTTTTGGAAATATCTTTTATGTTGCCTTACTTACACCTTGAACAATACAGTCTGAGAACTTGGCGGACAGCTTCTACTCCTGGGGTCTGCAGCCTAAAAGAACATTTTAGCACCTATCTTGTAGACAGACGAGGTGGTTTTGGAAATAACCCTTAGTGTCAGACTTGCAAAGCTATTCAGAGGATTAACTCCTATTGAGCATCTCAGCTTTGAAGGAAATTGCACTAGGAAGTACTCACTGAGGCAGAGTTGCAGCTACTGTAAGTAAATACCATTGATTTGGACTTTCACAGAGCTCCATAACAGAGTATATTTAAAGAAGCAGGATGCACATAAGATTTAAAAATAAATATGAAAAATCAGAGTCCTGGTGCCCTGACATATTTATGATTACAAAAATTATAATCATCCTTAAAAAAAAAAAACCACAAAAAAAAGCACACAAACAAAACCAAAAATCCCCACTCCTAGAAGTGAAACTGGTAGTGAGATCAATCCTCTGAACAATCCTCTGAATCTGAGATCTTTCCTTTTTCTGAAGTAAGGTTTTTTATTTGGAACTCTCAGGAGTAAACTAACAAATGCTGGTAGCAGCTATACTTCCAGCTGTTCTGCCTGCTGTGTTTCCTTGGTCATCTCCTCCTGTCCTCTAGTCCTGGGATAAGACCTGGAGAGGAGGCAGCTGGTTAAGTTGCACATTATGGTTAGAACAAGCTGTTTCTGAGCATTCTTGAAAGCATTCAGGTGTCTAACAGAGAAGATGGCTGGGAATTTAGGTCAGGTGGAGATCATAAAGAGGATTAATTGCTGAACTACCCTGCCAAAAGTAGGGGTGTGGAGCAGTCCAGCTTCTTGTGTTCCTTGGTGGGTCCAGCCCTTAAAACAGCCTGTTTCCTCACTGAAACATTGTTTTACCCCAAGACACACAGCCAAGGGAGAGCAGAAGACTAGCAGAAGGAGCAGGATCATTAACCAGTCAGAGAAGTTCTTTCAGGTAAAGGAATGTGTCTGAAGTGAATAAAGAAAATAACAGGTTCTAACTTTCATCTTCTTTCATACACTGTTTCTTTTTCGTCCTGTTGATCCAAACTCTGGTGACTGCCTTTCCTACATTCAGAAGTCTCTTTCAAAGAGATGTGAATTTACACACTTTAAAGACTTAGTTGTACTATTGATCATTGAATATTCCTTTGAACATCGAATTTAAACATTTCCCTTTTTGACCCAATGAAAATGATTATTTTTGTTGTTATGGAAAAGGTTTTACTTTTCTTTAATCTCATATATTCATTTTCAAATTGCACAGACTGTAGTTACCCTAGAATACCCTTCAAGGTATTCAGCACTCAGTTTTTTAATGACAACATATTTTATTACATTTATTTCCTTTCAGCAAAGTTTCTAAGACCTTAAAAAACCCATGGAACTATTTTACAGTTTAGATGGTATGCTGAGCTGGTTGCTATCCATGGTTGGGTCATTTTGCTTCATTGATTCTTTTTTTCCTCTGTCTTAACTATTTGAGTGAGTGGTACAGCATGAAATAGCACAGTAACTGTTCAACATAAAATTTCCAAATGACAATTTATGGAGTTTATTCAAAAGAAATGAAAAATTTTCTAAAAGAAAAAGACAAATCTATGTGAAATATTTAAGCAGCAATAAACAATGGTTTGTTTACACTGGAAAGTCTATTTACATAATCCAAACAGCAAACAAACTCTTACTGGGTCCCAACCTGCCAGACTCATAAAATATTTAAAGAGTTCTAATATTGCATTTCAAATTGAGCTTTTGGAAGTTTCTCTTGTGTGTAGCTTACTAGTTTTTAAACCAATGAGAATATTAAGTTTGGGGTTGTTTTCTTTTCGGTTTTAATTTGTCACTTGTTCAGCTGCTGTTCACTGATATTACTACGGTACAAAAATGAAGCTGTTGTTTTGAGATTGTTTTTTGAAAAAAAATAACATATTGTTCTTATTATGCTATGTGTGATGTGATTTTCCCTGTGGATTATCCTGGTAGAACTAATACGTTTACAGAATTTGAATTAAAACAGATTACATACCTGCAAAGGAGTGCACTACAGATTTTGTTTTCTCTTCAAATCTCAAAAATAAGAAATTGTTTTGAAAAGACAAGTTGAAAGTACCAAGAGAGAAAAGAAATAAGAGCAGTATCACAAATAATCAAAACAATCTTGTATTCCAGATATTAAACCTCAACCTCTTCCCTTTTTTTACCCTCAGTAAAGCAGGGATGTATTTTGACTGTCTCTAAAAGCAGTAAAACAATACCATCTTCTCAGCTTATGGATGTTTGTGTATCAGGACTCCAGTTGAGACCTTCTGTGTAATCAAACCCGTTACATAGTTATTTTGGCATTTTACTATCACGGGATCATAAGAAATGACCCAATGCTACAAGGTTTCATTTGTAAGGCTGTGCACAACTTAGAATTATCTGCTATGACATTTGACAACTCAGGAAATAAACCAACTTGTTAGTAGTACAGTCCTGTGTATCCTCATCAATTTCGCATTCAATCATTCGTATATCTGAAAACCTTCAGCAAGTGACATTTAAAAAACAAACAAACAAACATCCATTGCAACGTGTCCTTGTTCAGGAGTACAGAAAACCAAAACAAGATGTTTTTAATGGTATATGACATTGTAAACAATTTAAGCCTTCAGCATAAGTTGAAAGGACACGTTAGTTTAGGATTTTAGATTTTTAGCTGAAGTGTAGGATAACCACATGACGCTATTACTGCTCAAATAGTGAAGAGAAGCCTTGTGTCCATGTTATTCTCAGAAGAACCTAGGCTCCTATTTTCCTGTGCACGTGAAGAAAGCTTTCCACTGGAGAAGGCTGCGCAAAATGTGCTTTCCACTGTCAGGCTGTGATGCTCTTCCTAGCCAGCCAAGCAGAACTGGTACCTGATTTGTAGGCAGACTCATGATGCCTCTACCACTAACCCCTTTCAAAAAAAAACCCAAACAAAAACCTCAAACACCGTATCCATCAACATTTTCACGTATGCTTCAAGAGAAAAGTGGAATCAGGCATAGGTGGACCAGGCACACAGTTTGCAGTATGCAGACATAGATGATTATCAGCTGTCATGGTAACACCTCCATTTACTGGGATTCTATCCTCAGTAATTCAGCAGATTTCTAAAAGGCCAAAAGATGCATAGATCCTAATTCTCAGGTCTGCCTTCTGTTTGTTTAAGGATTTATTTTTTTTTGTCTGTTCAATTTCTGTGTGATTTCTTCTGTAGGTTTCAGCAGAATATATACATATGCACACATACAACTACGTATGTATGTGTATTGTTTTGTAAATGTTCTCAGTCATGCTTTCTTCTGCTTTGCATCATTTACTCATATACCTTCCATGTTCTCATTTATTTTTTGCGCAATTAAACCTTATAATAAATTATTAAATATAACCTGACAGTGACAGAGTCTTCCTGTTTTGTTTCCTTCTGGGTATGGTGGGGGAGTGAAGGGGGTGAATGAGTGGGGGAGGAGAGCAGGGGCTACACTTCAATTGCATCCCCAAAAAGAAAACACTGAAATTACTGTGGTGAGTGGCAAGAAGCCTGTAAAACCACAAAGCTGTCAGATACCAAGCTGCTGTTCATACTTTTAAATCTAGGTTCAAGGAGCCCTGATACATTTGCTTTTGTCAGCTGAATAGCACTGTTTGCCCAGCAGCAAAATAACACCTCCTGTGTGGAAAATCATGGGTATTTATTATTCTATAGATCTCTCAATTTGAGATGCAAAACCCATGAATACAGACAACATCAAACACATTTTCTTTCTCACCCTGTCACATAGGCTTCTCATACACATAGATTTCTCAGACCAAATTAACTTTATGTAAACATATGCAGCTCCATTCTGTATATTAGAGCTGTTCTAAAATTGATACTTAAGAGTCCACCTACTAGGTAAAAGTGTTTCAATTGCAGAAGGACAAGTAGTGTCTAAGGCTGCCTATGAATTAAGGGATAGGGTAACTCTGCAGCCTGCAATACAACACCAACACAGCCATGGTCACGTCACCGTCCTCCCAAAGCAGCCTGGGCCATGCCCAGCACAGCCAGTTTGACCTTCCACATCTTGCCAGCACAGAGAAAATAAAGCCTATGCTGACGATAAAAGGCCTGTGCTTTGATTGCTTCATTCTTAAGAAAGAACTTAAAGGTCTTTTCTTATGTTTGTGTGAGACGTTTTTGCAGTTGGCATAAATCTCCTCTGTCTGCCAGAGTGATGATTCTTGTCCTCTTCTTTCTCTGCTGTGTATGCCATGAAAATTGGATCTTCCATAACTGTTAGAAGGAGGTTAGAAGAACATTAAAAGGAAGAAAAAAAATAAAGAAAGAAAAAAATTGAAGGACTTTTCTCAAAGCAGCTACCACTTTGAAAAAGCAGAAAAATTTTTCTTCAGATGCTGATTTATTATTGGGAAGTATGAAACCATCAATAAAAATGGGGTTTTGTCTTCTTGTTTTCTGTGAATAGATTTCAGATTCAAGTCATATGAAAAAAAAGAAGTTGCAGCTTGAATATGTTTCCCAGCTGTCTCACATCTGGCCTCTGGTAAAGCACCAGTGAAATGCCCCCTTCCCCTCACACACACTCTTCAGATACTGACGCAGTCTCTCCTACACCCGTCTTAAAACATGAATTATTCTGAAGCTCTTGACTATGCTAAGAATTAGTCATTTCATTAAGACAACTTAATGTTACAGTGCCTGAGTGAACTGGTGTGGAGGAAGGGTGATTTCTGAAGCAAAAGGTCGGTCCCTAGCCTATGGCCACTCTAGGAAGAGTTTCATCCTGGTACAAAGAGTGACCCAACAGCCAGAATGAGAGAAATCGGCTTTATAAAGACACACGGACAGTGGAGCTCATCACTGGATCACACAGGAGTGAGATCTGAGAGGAGACAGGTGGAAAGCAAGAGTCTCACACCCACTGTGAAAATGGGGTCTCACACCCGCCGTGAAACACACATTTCCCTAAGCACACCCCCGACTAAGGGTGTGAGGAGACAAGACAGAAGCAGTGAAATTGGCTCCTGTCTTTCCACTTCTAAACTTCAGGGCTTGAATAGAATTATTAAGGGGAAAAAAAAAAAAAGACTCAGTGTTCCAAAACATGGACTGTTACAATACAAAAAAAGGAAAAAAAATAAAAGAAAAAAAAAAAAAGAGATGCACTGAAACAGCTATCCTAAAGAATTGTAGTGAAGCTGAACTGGAAAAAACAGGTAAGACAAAGAATATCATAGAATATAATTTTTTGCCTCAGTTTTACAGGTGATGACTTGAGGAAAAAAGATATTAACAAAGACACGAATAATAAAACAGCTATCAATCCAAAAGAGGCCATTTGTTAATAACATGGAACAGAGTAGAGTCTCTAAATGAGCTGTAAAGCATTAAAGGATATTCATCCAAAAAAATTAATAGTAAGATCATATTTTAAAATCTTCAATTTTTCCCATAGATATAGTTTAAGATTGGACTGTAAGATTTAGGGGATATAAAGAGTAGACACAGAAGAGAAAGATCTTAATAAATATACAGTACAAACCATGAGTAAGCTTCATCTCAACAGGTGATCTTACCTAGATCTGAGTAGAGTACAAAGCTTTTGATAAAGCCTCTGTGATCCTCCTCTTCTTTCTGAAGACATACATTTAGTCAGAAACATAGTGAAGGAAACTGCATTATACATGATTGTATAGTCAAATGTCTAATTCCAATATAGCTGATTTTGCTTACTTTCCCACTGAAACCAATAAATGCAATAAAAATCCAGATAGACTTGCAAACTGCAACATGCATGAGATTAGCACTGTATCATAAAAGCCTGAAAAGGCCCTTTGATTTGGGGAAATACTAATATGTTTCCTGAAATTCCAGCAGCCTCATATATTGTGGTAGGGGAAGGAATACATTTTCTGCTCACTATTTTTTTCCTTTGGAATAAGAGATATTCTCAATCAGACCACTAGAGATATGACAGAGAGAATACAGCAAACTAATATAATAGTTTAAACTATTAATTTGGATCTCTGATTTTATGTTCTAGATTTACAACTATGCTAGAAGATGTAGAAAATACTAGAAAGATGTAGAAAACTTCAAGATATCACCTGTCCTCTGTGCACAAAATAGGAATAGCAATGCCTAGCATGATGCTGTTCCTGACAAATCACCCTTAACATGTTTTTTCAGCTAATACCACAGTAAGCATTTAGCTGACAAAGGAACTTGAGTAAGCCATTTGTTTTCCCAATGCGAAAAAAAGGGAAAAAAACACAAAAAATGTCACTTTTTCATAGGCTGTAGAACTGATAGGTTTTTACAAGTTGAAAATTCTGGTAAGAAAATTCAATATTTTTATGTATGCCTTTTTTTTTTTTTTTTTTGGTTCAGAGGGGGATAGTAGGATGAGCTGTTAACACATCCATCCCTACCTGCCTCAGTATATTATGTGAATTGATTTGTTACTCACTTTTTTGTGATAAGCAGTGGTGATGCAGAAGATCAGCAGAAAATCTAACACCAAAACAGCAGCAGAAATCCTTTCAGCTAGGTAGGTAATAAACCATTTCTGATCTCAAGTTGCTAAAATATTATTGCAACAAATACAATTGGTATTTTGTAAAAGTATAAATCAGCATGAACTTTTTATGACAAACTAAGCTGAAAAATCAATGATTATATGAAAACATTATTCTATGACAGCTCATGCTCAATATTCACACTTTACAGCAATTTCCTCATTTCTAAAAAGCCTTTGTTATGCTGAACCAGTTCTTAACAAAGTTGTGACTGGGATGACCAAAGGTGAGTGAACACAGCACAGCAGTGTGAAAAAAAAAAAAAGGCTATGCTTTGTATAACCCTTTTCTGTCTCCTTCCCTCCCCGGTGAGAAAGCAATCCATATGTAAGTGACTCAATATATAGTTAATACAAGTTGTCAGTCTACTTAAATGAATGTTCTTGGCTAATGCAAAGCTGTGAGGAGTGGCCAATACCCCAGAGGGCTGTCTGAAAGCTGCCCTTCAGAAGGACCTCAGTGGGTTGGAGAGATGGGCAGAGAACTGTTTGAAATTCAATGAGGTCAAATGAGGGTCCTGCACCTGGAGAGAAATAACCCAACACACCAGTGCAGGCTGGGGCTGATCTGCTGGACAGCAGCTCTGCACAGAAGGATGTGGGGGTCCTGGTGTCCTGGGGTCCATTAGGAAGAGCATTGCCAGCAGTTCAAGGGAGGTGATTCCACCCCTCTACTCAGCCCTAGTGAGGCCACATTTGGAGTGCTGTATCCAGTTCTGGGCTCCTCAGTGCAAGAGAGACATGGAGCTCCTGGTGTGGGTCCAGCACAAGGCAACAAAGGTGGTCAAGGGGCTGGAGAATCTTTTTTATGAGGAAAGGCTGAGGAAGCTGGGCCTGTTCAGCCTCGAGAAGAGATGACTGAGAGGAGACATCATCAGTGTCACAGAATCACAGAACCAGCTATGTTGAGAAAAACCTTTTAGATCATCAAGTCCAACCTGTAAGTCCGTAAGTATCTGAAGGGAGGGTGTCAAGAAGATTAATTAATCCAGGCTTTTCTCAGTGGTGCTAAGCAATAGAACAAGAGGCAATGGGCAGAAACTGATGCACAGGAAGATTCACCTGAATGTGAGGAAGAATCTCTTTACTGTTTGGGTGCCCAAGCACTGGGACAGATTGCTCAGAGAGGCTGTGGAGTCTCCCTCACTGGAGATATTCAAGAATCATCTGGACACAATCCTGTGCCATGTGCTCCAGGATGACCCTGCTTGAGCAGGGAGGTTGAAACAGATGGTCTCTTCCCACTGTGGTCTCTTCCAACCTGCCATGTGGTTCTGTGATTATAAAGGCTGTCCCATAGGAGATACCAAACAATCATTTAATATTTCCATGGGCAGCAAGTTATTTTTTCAGGGTACCAGGAAGATCATCTCAATGCTCAAGAGATTTTCTATTCAGTACTGCATGCAATGGTATCAGTTATTTTCTGCTCTAATTCAAAAAGAAATCTATTCTGTTCTTAACAAAAAAAATTCACAAAAGTCTCTCCCATTATCATCCCCTTTTTTTAATCACCTAGTATTGTACCTGCCTTGATGACGGATGTCAGGAAAACTGCCCCATTTGTTCTAGCCTAAGCAAAAAGGCTTTCTTTGAAAACTGCAACCTAGGCAGGAAAAGTTAAACTTATAGTAACTTGGCTTGAAATGCATTGATTTCTTTGGAATGGAGTCATATCTTCAAATGAAACTAAATAACAACCTGTAATAACTAAAGGTAGAGAGAGACAAGAAAATGGCTTCAAGGTATAAGCCGATTTATTCTTATAGTGCTCAAGTCTGTGGTGAGGTAATGCTTATTTTTAGGTGAAAAGCATTGGAGAAAAGAACAGCGGTAATATTATCAAAGTCACACAGGTAATCCACAGCTCAAGTTCTCAGCTATTCATTGGTGAATGGGAGCTAAAATCTGTCTTCAGGTGTACTCCCTCTTTAATGTTCTGCTCACTCTACAATGAAACCACAGCTGCCCCAAAGTGCTTCCATTGGGGTAGACAAGTTATGTGCTTAGTTCACAGGCAAAGGAAAGCAATCAGTGACACTAATGACAGTAATCCCAGCTAGCCAGCTGCTGAGCCATCACCAGAGGGCTTTCCTCTCCAGGATCAAAAAGGTTCACATCTTCTTATCTGGCTGTCCTGAATCCCATATGAGACTTTCTCAGGTATGCCTCTTTAGTATTAATGTGTTCATTGGAAAGGATAACAGAAAATACTGATTACAAAGAGTCTTATCCTTGAATCCAATGCTATCTTAATGGAAAGAAAAAAGAAAGAAAATTTTCTCAGAAGTTTACACTGGTGAAGGTATGCGACACTATAGAGAAGGCTGCCGAAGCCACAAACCAACACCTTCTGTGTTATAACCGCGTATGAAGTTAGTCTGCTGCCAGAATGTTTTCAGCTCCTGTGTACTTTAAATGACAGGATGGTGCATATACTTACCTCCAAATTCAGGAAAAATTATGTCTTTTTTTACCAGCTGTTATGCTACCCACCAGAGAAAGTCATTTTCTGTGCCAGTGAGTACTTACCAAAAGACAAAAAAATCCTATAAGTAACTAGGGAAAAAAATTAAAATCTTTTATTTGATTGTCATCAAGGACAGGTGAATCTGGATAGAGCTGCAGATTTCAGCAGCATCCCCACCCTTCAGTTTAACTGCTCTAGACTTCATTTTTCTTTTTCTGAAGTTTCACCTTCAGTTTTATCAGGTCAAGATAATAATCTCCAAGTTAATGAATTTGAGAGCTGAGATTATCAGCTGTCAGTTAAATATGGATGAAAAAAATCATTAGATTCTTTTTCTTTTAACTAACAACAACTGAAAGCCTATGTGCCTTTTCTCATTTGAAGTGAGCAAAACCTCCCTTAGGCATTTGTTTTCTTTAACTATACATAACCTTTTGTAATTACTGACTTTAACATCCCAGTCAAGATTTTGCAGAAACATGTCAGAGGCTTGTCATGTGTCTCTTTAGTTTTTATGTTCTCAACAAAGGTGTTATGCTGACAGGAGGTTATTAAGTATATTTTCGACATCAGTACAATTTCTGTTAAGTATTACTATTTCTCTGCAAGTTTGGGAATTTTTTTTTGCAGGACACTTTTCAACCTTCAATGCACCGACTTTGGTTTTGAGGAGGAAGCACTGATGGACCAGAGAGTTGTTTTAGCAAGAGATTCGAACTGCTCTGTCAAGACCTTCATGTATTTTGTCACGAGCCTTGTTTGACTGGCATGTTGGGTATCCTAACTGGGTGTCACTGAAATAGTTTACCCCACAGCTGAAAGGCAGAAATCCAGCATGAATGCGTTCAAGCCCAGGGAATGGTGGTTGGTTCAGTAAAGACCCACAGAGATGGTTTGATACCTTGTGTTCATACTGAATGACTTCACGAAGGAAGAAGGAAGCTAATTTCACTCCTTTCCTGGTTCTCCTCACCCCTTACTGCAGTTCTTATTTTCTGTCTGTTTCCCATGGCCCAGAAGCACTGCTGCCTCCTTCCAGCTCTCGAGGAATGTATCATAACCCCCAGCAACTGTACAAGTACTTCCCTGCTTTTCCTCTGGATGCTAATGAAGATTATCCTGCTGTATTCAGCCATGGTGTGATCTCACCCTGAGCACTATGTGCAGTTCTGGTTCCCCCAAATTTAGAAGTAGGTGGAGGTATTTGAATGTGTCCAGAGGGGAGCAACAAAGCTGGTGAAAGGCCTAGTACAAACTGTAATGTAACTCTGACCCCCTAAACATGCATGTAAATACAACCACTAACCCATTTTTCAGATCTAGTGTGACCACCCAAAAACACGCTTCTGTTTTACTTTGCCTAAGAGAACTTGCTACCCTGCTTTCTACTAAAGCAAGCAAAAGTCTTTTCATATGACATGTCCCATTCTTTCCCAATCACCCACCAAAACAATATGTGGATTGCAAGTCTGCTTCCTTTCTTCAAAGACTGTCTCAAAGAAAAAAGCATGGTAAGAAAAGCACAGAAAATGGGTTCAGATGTGGAATCTGGTGTCATGACTGATCTCTGTATTGATAGAATTTTTAGAAGGAGAGAGATGGTGAAGAACATATCAGAAATCAATCCAAAATCTCTTGAACACATTGTATAATTATGAAATATTTGGCTGTTTCTGTAAGAGTTGTCCAAAAAGAACTACACCACTTTACAAATACATTGCTTTATATGTTTTGAGGTAAAAAAAATATTTGCAGAAGTCCAATTTAACCTGTTTCTGGAAAACAGCAGTCACAATATTTAGTGGGATAGAGTGGATAAACTTAGTGATACTGAATTAATCTCATGGTTCAACGTTCACTAGCATTCAAAAACATTAAATGCAGCATGCTGATTTTTACTGATACAAGAACTGCTTGAATATCTGTTCCTTCCTCTCTCCCTTTTTTCTTAACAAGAATTCCATACTGCTTTTCTTTGCAGAAATTGATTCACCTCTAGACAAGAAGCAATCTGCTTCTTTCTACCATACCACCTCTCAGAATCAGCAGTTTTTGAACTGTTACCTCTTCTGAAAATACTCCTGTGCTCTTAATACAGCCTCTCACACAAGATTCCTCCTCTTCAAAAGTTCTTGAGGTCCTCTCACCAACAACTTAAAAAAAAAATTTTTTAAGAAATGGTTCTTATCTTTTCTCTTACTCTCTCAACCTAAAACCTAAACAGCAGCTCTCCTCTTCTACGCCCACCTTCTAGACTCAGTATTTCAAAATACCCTGGAAGGCGAGAAGAATCGCTTCACCCATGCAGAATCACACCAAGAGGCTTAAAGCGTTGGAAGAGTTTGGTAGAAAATCCAAGCTGGAGAGTGGCTTAGCTGCAATGCTAAGCCAAAGAAAATGACATGACTGAACTGGTAGAACACACACACAAAAAAATAGTGCAGCAAGTTTCTGGCAGCAGTTTGTTTATTCTAGCCACATCTATTGGATCAAGCAGAGTAAGTCACTCATGAGTTTGTGAGAGACTTCACTGTCTGTGCCATAGGGTGCAGTGGAAGCTGATGCCTGCCCTGCTGTTTCTCTCCATTTACTGTTTTTCCTTATTATATTGGAAATATTAATTGTGTGTTATGAAAAAGTTCCAAAGGTTGAAGAGAAATAATAGCAAATCCTTGATATTTCACTTTCTTTGAAATTAATGAAAACTCAACAACAGGCACTTAATAATACAGGGTGAGGGCTTAAAAGGAATACAATGGAGTGTTTTCTGAATCATACTGTATTTCATTTTCTTCAATGTTTTCATTTTTTTTTCTCTAATAAACAGCCACAACTATGCTGCCGTTGCTAGGACTAAAAATCATAAATTGAATTTGTTTCAAGAGCGAAAGAAGCATGGAAACTAAACTTCCTTCTTTTGGAGAAGAAATATTTTGCATAGGTAGGACTGATCATTTTGAAGGTTACTGTATCTTTTGCAACTATATGTTTTCATTTTGGTGTTAGAAGCACTGCACTTGGGAGTAAGAAGGAAATATTTCTATTGTGCCGCAATTAAGACATGCTTGGTTATATCTATATAGTCAGGATTCTGAAATATGAATGTTTAAAGTTGTCACAGGTGAGGGCTTTTTGTCCTGTTTCCTGTATTTTTATCACATTCTGCTCATTTTCATGGATTTTTGTGGTCAAGTATTCAAAGTAAAGCAGGTCATCATGGTTTTTCCCAAGCACATTCTCCACTTCTCAATTAACTATATCACAATTAAACATATTTTGGAGTTTTAAACTGTGCCACAGCACTGCCGAACACTCATGTATCACCAGGAACAAGGGCAGAGCAATGAAGGCTTGACTAAATGCTGCAACAGAAGAAGGTCTGGGGTGGTGCAAGGATTAGGTCTCCAAATGCATTCTACAGAGAAGAAGCAAAACCAAGCCACCTTTATTTCCTTTTTTTTCTTTTCTTATTTTTTCTTTTTTTTCTTTTTTTCTTTTTTTTCTTTTTTTTTCTTTTTTTTTCTTTTTTTTTATCAGAACAGAATATAGAGGTAAAACTGGAATTCAAATTCAACCCACAGTTTGAGAAATTTCAAGTGTCTATGTGTTGGGACATGTAGCTCCCATTATAAGCAAGGTGTGACAGCAAAACCCAGAGGGTTTCTCAGCTCTCCATGAGGAAACCCCTTACCTGAATAAGGTGGAGGCCAGGTTACAAATTTCTACATTACAAATAGTACTGTGAGTGTGCTCTTTGCCTTTGTTGGGGGACAGGTCTCGTCCCCAAGGCCCTGCAGTACAATGTGCTGATGGGGAATTCTCCTTGTGCCTTCCTTGGGAGAATGCCCACCTCTTCCTGCAAACTCAGGCAGTCGCTCCCCTTCCAAAGCATCTCCTTCTTGTAAGTCATATGAGCAGCTGAAGGAGCTGGGGTTGTTTAGCCTGGACAAAAGGAGGATCAGAGGAGACCCTATCACTCTCTACAATCACCTGAAAAGGTTGTAGCCAGGTTGGTGTCTTTTCCCAGGCATCCAGTGACAGGACAAGAGACTCCCTCAGGCTTCAGGGGATGTTCTGGCTGGACATCAGGAAAAGGTGGTCAGGCATTGAAACAGTCTGCCCAGGCAGGTAGTGAAGTCACTGTCCCTGGAAGTGTTCAAGGAACAACAGGAATTATTTAGTTGACAAGGTGGTGCCCAGTCAAAGGTTGGGCTTGATGATCCTGGAGGTCTTTTCCAGTCTAAATAATTCCAAGATTCTATTCTATTCTGTGATTGTTAATATCAAACCAGTTTCTCATAAACAGGTGTAAAGTCCTGCAATGAGATCAAACTTATTTTGGAGAAAACAAATTTATTGTTAACTTTGCTACCTTTTACATGCTGCTAATTGGAATGTGGTATTTAAATAAATCCTCGCTTGTTACTGAAGAGTTGTTTTATTTGGATAAAAGTGCTAATGCTTCAGAAGGTCTTATTTTGAAAACATTTACCATTTTCTCCTTTACTTACCAGCCACAGTAAAACTCATCAAATAGTTTCTGTTTCTCCCAGTAGCTACATGGAAGTACATGGCAAAGTCAGAGGCTGTAATGTTTTGAAAGACAATCCTGGAGTTTTCCTGATCAGAGTAATCCACTGGTGTACATTCTTTGAAATCTGAACCAAAGCTTTGCTTTCCTGATGAGTTGCACAGAATGACAATATCTACTCAATCTGCTTTAATCCTTTCCCACATTGCTTGCTGCACTGAATCTCCCGTTTTATAAGGGCAAGTAAAAGCAACATTTCCTCCTGGCTGGGTAAACATGGGATTATTTTGTTTCTCAGACACTTCAAAAGTATCTGTCAAAAACCACAAAAACCAGCAAAAACCTGCTTATGACTCATTCAAGAGAAGTTTAGTATCCACAATTCCAGAACAGCAAATGTCCATGAAACTGACTTAGAGCAGAATTATATTGAAATCATTTCAAATACTGAAAAATATAATTTATACCTATCTATGACTATATTTTTGTGCACGTTTAGACAAAATAGTCTTTATGGAACTGTGAGTCTGTGATGACATTGCAGGAAGGCTATTTCTGTAAATTCTGAGTCCATGAATGTTCTATAGCAGTTTCAGAAAATATTCAGCAGCATAAATTATGGGGCCAATCTAATTAAACTTGGCGTAATCTTGTTCTTCTTTCACACTAGTTATAATAAGAAAATGGTTTGATGTGACCCTCAGTACATGCTTTAGTAAATTATGTTAAAAGACATTCCAGCCTAAGAACTGCAATTCTTCCATTCACGAAACTCACACCACCTAAATTTAAAAAAATCCTTATCCATTCATACACTCTACTTGGGAAAAATCTCTATGATCTCTCTGCGTGTGGTATGAAAGAAGACTTCCAGACAAATTCAAGACTTCAACCACATAGTAACCATAGATATATCTTAAATAATTTTGACCGAAAGCACTTTGATCTGAGTTATTGTTTTTAGTAATATAATTTACTGTTTACTACTTAAGAAAATAAATATTTAAAAGTCTGCAGTAGAAAGATTGTCATTTTTTCTGACATTCAGAGCCACTTGATTTCTAAAGTCAGCTTTGTAATGCCTGTATCCCATAAGCTAGGATGAGCAATGTCATCTTGCTGAAGACTATAATGTTGGAAAAGATTAATGATCACACCGTTTTTCTTACACTGTAAAAGGATCAGTCTTTCAAGTTCTTCAATGAGATTATTTTAAATTAGATATTTTTAAGTAAAAAAAGTCACTACAATGTGTTTTTAATGTGTTTGTCTCTATCCGTGGCAACAACTGGAGGGAAAGTAGGGTACCTAGTAATGAGTGATTCCGTTCATGTTGACAGGATGGAGACTCCATTGTGGGAGTCTGTAACTTCAGAGAGTCTCTCTGTGAAACAGAGAGTGAAAAAGTCTAGCCTGCAATTTTTTATCAATGGAATACAGCACAGAAAATTACATTCCCTCTGCCTTTGGAGACTGGAAATATGATTAAAACGTTGAAATGTAGAAAGACAAAAGGAACACTGTCTAATGAGTTTACCTAAAATAATTAATGAAGAACTTGAAGATCCATGTAGACTGCAATCAAGGAGACTGAAAGTTAATGACAGGCAAGGACAGAAGAGAGATAAATTCACTAAACCAAACAGAAGGTACAACACAGTGAAGCTAATTAACTCCTTACACAGCTTGCCAAAGACAGCTAAATTTCTATTACTGAAGTTGACTGCCAAGGCTGGATAATCATTTAAGTTATCATGCAAATTCCAGCAAGAATTTACTCGTGGAAGTCTAAGTATTATTCAAATTAGACTGAATGACTGCTATGATGGGACTCTACACTTACAAAATAGGTTCCTTGAAGTGCAGCCCCTCAAAATTCACTACATTAAATCAGGCAATTTTTTTCATATACCTTGCAGATACAGACCTGCAGATTCATTCAGATCTGCTAGGGAAGAGGGGTAAAATGAAAAAGTGATGGAAACCCATCCTCTCCCTGGAACACCATATTCTTAGAGGTCAGATCCTTTCCTCAGACCGCTAATTTCCATCAACCGCCTGCTTTACAATAAACCACATGTTCTTGCCAAAGAAGTCTTACCCTTCATTGTGCAGTCTTTGCTCTGGTTTTCCACTGTGAGCAAGCCCTACTGCTACCCACATTCTCCTCAGGAGCGTTGACATCTCCCCATCTTCTCCTGGGTACATCCTTGCTGTCCTAATTGTTTCAGTACAATGCCAGCCTGAACTCGAGGTGTTTCTGCTATGTAAACATGCTTAATAGGGAATTTTGTGTATGATGATGCTACCTCCCACCTTCCAGAGCATTTCCCCCTGACCCAAATGACAGGACCAGCCTTCTTCCCTGCTGCTTTGCCATATATTTCCTAGAAAATTGTGCATTACATATATGGTCAACTGGGAACAAAGAGATAAAACATTTCCACCAAACAAACGAAAATCCCTTCTATCTTAAAATTTATTAGTTAACTCCTGTGTTATATTTGCCAAACAATATATCCCAGTTGCTTGGTAATATATAATATTACAACATTGTAATATATTATAACAGGTACATTACAAAGCTAAGGTTGCCTTGAAAATTCAGTGAAGAATTTCCATGTAGAAATCTTGATATAACTGTATAATTTGCATGTATACATATAATAAATGTTATGTTAATAGTGAGAACAAGGTACAAACAGCCAAATTAAAATAGAAATAGTTTGGAGATCCTTGGCTGCTCTACATTCTATCATAACCATTTTCAAACACAGACATCATGCCTTTTTGTTTCTTTGTTTGCATATATATTTTATTTGAAAGTGTGCAGCAACATTAATGTATTCTCACTCTTGATGAATAATGTAAATATCTCCCCTTATTACAATATGGTACCTTGAACAATTTATATGATTATATAAGGTACAAACAATGGCAAATCAGGCCTACGTAGTTCTAATTAAATCTTCTAAGTACACTAAAGTACCCCAGGCTTTTGTTTTAAGCAATTGTCCCATTTTATTTTGACAGCAGCATCAGCATAGTTCTTTCATCCTCCTTCTCCTCTGTTCAGTCACTTACTTTATTTAGCACCTTTCTAAACACAGTTTCTTTGCTTCCAGCCTGGTACGTGTGGGATGAAAACCTCCCGCTCCGAGAAACCCTTCTATGGGAAGAAAGCACACCCACACACCTCACCCCTGCACACGCACAGCTCAAGGTGACACACCACGTGTGAACATTTCAGAAATGCTAAATAAAAATTTATCATTGCATCTGATAAAAATAAACTCTGCCTTCCTGCTGCTCATGCCAGACACTGCCACTGCTGGCTGCTCTGCCCATGGTCACATCATCTTGCTTCCTGAACAGAAAGTAGGAGGAGGTGACAGCACTCAGGATAGGTCCATAGGCCTCTCCTTTGTGAGAAAGTGCTCATATGCTTATTATCCTCCACCAAGCTCTTTTGGCAGCATGTTATCTCATCATATTTTGCAGTTGTACCTATGTCTATCTGATATTAGGTATTTAAAGGAGAAAAAAAATCAAGGTTTCACGTTTTTTAAATGTATTATCTTTCAATATTTTTCTTGGAAAGCAAATATCAGGAATATAGAGGTATAGAAGAGTATTAAAGAACTCTCCAGGATTTTAAAAAACAAGCAACTAAATTAAAATTCTGCAGCAGGGAAATAGTTGAAGTTGAGAAAATCTTTTGAAGGAATAATAAAATAATGGTATAATTTCCCCCCATGCCCTCCCACCCTTGCTACAAGCACTTAGAAGTCAAAATAACTCTTGTGTGAAAGTTTGGTCCCCATTCATTGTTAGAGATTTTCAAACATGTCCACTTCATTTTTGTTTGGTTGGTTTGGGGTTTTGTGGGGTTTTTTTGTTTGTTTGTTTGGGGTTTTTTTTGTTTGTTTTTTTTTGTTTTGGGTTTTTTTTATTCTTTTGGCCTCTGATAGTATTAGTTGATGCTGTTTCTTCAGAGATTCTTTCATTCCCTTAGAAAGTGATGCCCTCTATCAGAAATAACTAATGACTTTAGAAAACTTTTCAAAACTGCAAAGCTAACTCAGCTCTACAGCAGAGACAGGTTCCCAGGTCCCACTTGATTTGCTGAAGCTCCACACACAAACACAGTTTTCTTCCTCTGCTTGTAATAAGCAGTAACAAAAAAATAATTGCACACGAAAAGGAGGCATAAAATTTTAGGAAGACAAACTTTCTCTGGGCCTCTTCTTTTCACCAAGAAAATCAATTTTCAGAAGAGAAAATATTTTGAGTGACCCTTTCACCCTTCCAGAATAGACTAAATAAGGCATTGTATTTTGTTCCTAAACTAATGTCTTCTGTAGCACATATTACAAGATTTTGTTAAGTTTCTAAAAACAGAGGTTTGCCTCTTTTTTTCAGTTTTAATGAGTTACTGACACCAGTTCTACAATTATATGAGAAACTAGCACTACTGTTGTGTTTGAAGAATGCATTTTACTAATAGCAGGTGTTCAGATCATGAAAGTTAAAATGAAAGTATTTTTACTCCCATAACCTTAAAACATCCCTTTAAATTAAATTATATTGTGAAAACATCCCTTTACATTTAATTACATTGTGAAAAAGTTCATGAATCTTTGTGTACAAATTATTAATTCTGCATTATACACTAAACATTTAGCACACAATTATAATTCCCCTGCCAATTCCAGTTTGTTTGTATATATTCTATTACTCTTTGTTTATTTTTTCCTGTTGTGAGCTGAACTTTAGTTGCCTAGAGTGCAAGGAAAGGGAGAAGTCAAAGAGAGGGAGGGAGAGAGAAAGAGTGCAGTTCTAATAAGAATGAGAAGATCATTCTCTCTTAGGTATAAAACGTCACGAACTTCCAGCAATGAGAATTTGGTTGCTGGGGAAGAAGCCATCTGTTAAAAGCATAAAATGCACTATGGCAAGATTTACCTGCAGAAGAGTCTTGAAGATCTGAAAGGTCAGATTTCCAGACTTTCATCCTCTCCAGGTATTTCATTGGTTCAGGATGAAGAGAATTTTACCAGCAACTGGAGTTCAATGAGCAGACAGCAGTTAACACAGGATGGTGTGCTCAGCCTTCACTTACTGCTGATGACCTGTGCTGTCTCACAGTGGAAAAAGAGAGAGAAATGCTGTGCTGAGACACTGCATGTCACAGCCTCTGTGTGTGTGTGTGTGTGTGTGTGTGCATTTGTGCCCAGCTACTCACACCTTCCACAAGGCTCTTTGGGGGTGTACAACAGGCAGAGCAGAGGATATCACGGTTGAAGCCACAGAGAAGAAAACAGGCAGGGGAGGGGGGAAGGGAAGAGGTGTGAAAAATCAGGCTGGATCCTAAGGATGACTATTGGAATCAAGTGTATTGGAAACTAGTGTTTCTCAAGAGTGAAAGCCACAGATGCTAAGGCAATGGATAGGGTACAAACCCAAAATGCCCAGCCCCTGAAGTCATATAACACCCAGGAGTGTAGCATGAGGATACACTATGGGGAATTTGCTGTCTTGCTTCTCAGATCCTTTGAATGGATTATTTTACGGGCTGGAAATATATTTGTGAAGAAGGAAATACCGTATTTGTTTCACAATAAATTTGTTATGCAGCTTGGTACCAGGTAAGAAAACAGAAGAAATCAATATATCATCAGTATTTTTTACAAAAAGTTTTCCTCACATTTATTTTTCTCCTTATTAAGTTATAAATTGTATTCCTGTCTACAGGCCAGCTGAAAGGAAGGTTCATCATTAGAAATATATGCAGCTGCAGAAGCTTTTGCAGATAGGAACATTTCGGACCTTAAGGAGTAATCACCTGTTAGTGATTTCCTTTAGAGTATTTGGAAGTTTAAATATCTGAATCTGTAATTCCTTTTATCCTCTGCTTTTCATCTGCCTCTGTTCATTCCATAAGTTAACTGTATTTTCCCAAATAAAATATTATTCCATCTGCCCTAGACAAAACTATCTCCTTAATTGTGGATACTTTAAAGCTGTCACTGTAGACTTCCTATTTTCCCATGCAATTGTATCCTGTGATGATTTCCAAATTGCATTATGTCAAAATTCCATCCATCACATTTACAATGTGGGAAAAAAAACCCAAAGTTACAAAACTCTTGGATCTGGAATTAACTACTGAGTGTCACAGCAGTTATGTTGATAATAGAGATAATACCATACTTTATTTAAATTGAATTTCCAAGTGGTGGCTGCAGTGGCATTAAATTATGGAAGAGTAGCTGACAAGATGAAGTATTTTTGGCTTATAGAGGTAGCAGAACACTTGCCCTCAAAAAAAATGTTTAACCCATTCGATTCCACTTGTGCCCCCTTAGCATTTCCCTATTTGTGTAGGCATAATTGGAATGGTCACTCTTGTGACCCGTATTCTTGTTTTCAGGGTGCTTCCTGTCCATATAATTGCATACCTTTTGCTTGTCAGCCCAGTCCACTTCCTCGCTCACATGTGGGTTGTCATCTCCCTTTCCTATTGCAGCTCCCCTCACCAGTCTCTTGTCAAGGGTGCTTTTCTCCTCTGTGCTCAGGTGGATCCTGTCTCTTTCTAGCATTTCTTGATCAATAAAAGAGCCCATGGTGATAAAAGGCAACTTGCTGTTGACGCCAAGTCCCGACGTATGGAATTGTTCTTCTCTTCCCAGGACTTTTCCCTTCTTCAGCAGAATCAATAAGAGGACACCACCTTAGCTGCCTATGTCCTCCATCACCCTCTCTAGCAGCATGTAGTCAGGCCTGATGTGCTCCAGGTCTCTCCTGGGCTGATGTTTGGTGTACATGTGAAAAAGCAGCAGGGCAAGCCTTAGCAGTCTCACTGCAGCACCCTGAAGTCCACCCTGGCAGCAGGAAATCTCCCCAGACAGCAGGATGTGCCAGCAGATGAACAGACAGGACATGAAGGTCATCCCCAAACTGTCACAAAACAAATAAAGGTCAGGTAGTAGCTATAGTAGCCATCTGACACACGTTCATCAAAGCAGTGCTGGAATGGAACATATAAAACGCCTTCTAATTTTATCTTACTTTGGTAAAAGCACAGCAGTCCTCATGGGTACTGGATGTTACAATTTTTTCCTTAAGATAGCACATTCCAATGCAAACAAAGTAACCAAGAGTACCTAATAGCATCATTATTCTTAGTAACTAACTGGACGTTCAAAACGCTAAGAATTAAAAAGAAGAAAAGAGAAAAAAAATGTAAAAACAACTCCCCAGAAATGAATACAAGGATCTGGATGCTCTGATTGCTAGCCAAATAAAATTGAAAATGTTATCACGTTGTCTGTTTCCAGAAAACAAATTTTCTCAGGTATGTCAACAGAGAGTTATATACAAGACAAAGGAGGCATTTTTCTGCTTCCTTTAGCAGTGGTAAGACCTTAGGTGGAATATGACTTCATACTATTTATCTTACTAAAATAAGGTTTTACACAAATGGGAGAAAATTCAGATGAGAACCAGAACTGATTAAATTTAGAATCATGAACTGAGAAGAAATGTTGAAAGAACTGTGTTTGTTTAGTGCAGAGGTAACACAGAAGCATAGAATCACAAATGTCTTGGATAGGAAGGGACCTTAAAGATGGTTTAATTCCATCCCCCTTGCAGCTGGCAGAAACAACTTCCACTGAATCAAGTTGCTCAGAGCTCCCTCCAGCCTGGCATTGAACATTTTCAGAGATGGGACATCCACAACTTCTCTGGGCAAAAAAAATGAAGAATGAAGGCTGGTAACATGACACTTTCTTTCTCTTTTATTTTTAGAGGACTACAATTAATAAAGTCATTATTAACCAAGAGATATCTAGGTTAGATATATACTGGGAAAAAAATCTCCTTGTAAGGCTGGTTACCTGCTGTAGCATGACCTCACAAGAGTTTTATGCATGCATTTCCAACATGGGAATTTCTCAGACACATTAAAGATATGCTTCTCCTGCCTCAGAAGGCAGAGATGGATGAGATGAATCTGGAATGTCTCTTCTAGCCTGAGTTTTCCACAATTCTGTAACTCCTTTTGATCTAAGCTTTTCCTTGGGAAAGGAAGAGGAGATATCTCTTGTACTCCCAACAGGGCTAGTTTGGTTTCTTTCCTTTAAGGGTTTTATACTGAAGGGGTATCCAATCCTCAGTTCATCATAAAAGATAAAAAATAAGAAAAGCAGCATTTAACAGGTCAATAATCACAGCACAAGTGTGAAAAAGGTATCTTTACTTGTCTCCATCTTCTTGCTTTCTAATTAGGTGCTGACAATGTGGCTGACACCATGTAAGATACAGAGATAATTCTGGCTCTGGGGAGCTCAGCATCTAAGAGCTAAAGAATGAAAGTCTCTCAGGATTAGTTCTTGCTTCCATGTGCTTTAAAAGTCTGATAATTTTTCACTGTAGACCTATGAATCACATTCTAAATTGAGACAGAGATAAATAGAAAGCAAGTTATTTCAGGTGAATAGGGACTTGAAAAAAAGCTATGCAACGTGCTGCTTTTGGCAGGCAGAAGAGCATTAATATAGAAGTAAGTGCTGAGTGGCATGAATATCATCACACTAGCCAAGAATAGAAAAGCTCTGTCTCTGCTACCACAGAAGAGGTTGATCACTCTATTTAAAAAACGGGAGTACTTCATGGTACATCTGGCATTTAAATACTCTATTAATGAACTTCCATTCTTATTCTGAGTTCCTAGCAAAACATATCCCCTGAGAAAATAGTCCATTGTCACTGATTGACAGAAACAATAATTTACCCAAAAATTTTTTAAAAAAACCAAACCCCACACCCCACAATTCCCAGTTAAAGAAGAAGGAAAAAAAAGGGAGACCCCACCCCCTGGGCCCCCAAAACCAACAAAAAATCCAATTAATTATGCAACTCTGAATAATTCACACTGTGGATATAAAAGTCACTACATCAAAATAATATTTTTCCCATTCTATGCAGAGCATCGCATGGAAATTTTAAAGTCAAACTAACACTATTTTAACACCTAACTGAAATAAAATTCCTGAGAAAATAAACAGAGTTTTCCAAATATATAGAAATTCTTGTAAAAATTAACAGTTCTGAAAAGACAAATATATACAGGACAAAAATATTCCAGGTAATTATTACTTCATTTGTTTTTAATGTAAATAAACATACAACACTGTTCTTCCATAAAGGCCAGTTTTTAATTAAATAGTTTATAGATCATATAATTCTTCACTGCTGAAGACTTTCAACTTTCTATCTAGATGTGTAAAAAAGGCATGGTGCATATTAGATCAATTTCAGTTTATGGTCTCTCTAATGATGTTTATTATATTTTAAAGTTTAAGTTAAATTTGCATTGTAAATTTGCTCATCGTCCATTTTAAGATTTCTGATCCAATTTTAGCTGATTGAGTTCTGCATCACAAAGCTCTTTAGAAATCGTTCAGTCTTTTCTGCTTCTGTTAAATCTGAAATAATCAACATTCTAATTACATTTCAATGAAATCTTCAAAACTCCTAATTCAGGGACTGCATTTTGAAGCAATGCAGCCTAGAGAGCTATCTATTACTAGGGCTAAGTGGTTCTGGAAGGATGTGTGGAGCACATGAAGCCAGATGAACTTACCAGTACTTCTCAATGCAGCATGAGTCAGAGGATAGTTTGTGGTTGTGTAGGAGGCATTAATACGGTGGTCTGGAAGTGGGAAAATTATTGCACTGAACAGCAGCTGACAAAGAAATTCTTCATACTTTCAATAAGGGCAAGACAGAAAAGGGTAAGATTTTCATTACGGGCAGTGACAATAGAAAATTCTAACCAAGTAGTAATGGTGCATCATGTATCCTCACAGATATGAGAGTGCAACAGGAAGAAAGTTTTGTGCAGCGTCTGCACAGGGAGCTTGAAATATAACCATTAATGTCAACAGAGCCCTGAACCTGGAAGACATTTTGCAGGTAAATTATCACTAATTTATTTTGCCAGATTGGGCAAAAGACAGGAATACACTTCAGATTTGAGAGGTCCTAAGTTCTAGAAGTACAGATATTAATGGAAATAATATTTTAAACCCAATATTTGTCTCTTGACATTGTTTTAGCTTTTCTGTTTATACACCCTCATTCTAATGCTCCATGGAGTCAAGTACGGCTAAAAAACAAAAGACTAAGAACTTTAAGTCAGGTATGTAGATTACTTGACAAAACCTGAATTTCCTGGCCAGAATAATTCCTTAAACTCTTTTTCTGTAAATTGATACTTTGTTCATACTTAAAAAAATCCCATCACAGATGTGTAACTTTTGTACTGATGGCTTTAACAGAGCAGAAAAGAACCAAAGTACTGAAGACAAGTCTGGAAAGGGATGAAGTAAATAAATGTATCCATACCTCAAGTGGCCAAAGGTAAACAAATACCTGGACAAACCAGAAAAAAACAATGCACATCATATGAAGAAAAAAGGAATTTTCCCAATACTTCTTCCTACACCTTTATAAATTAAAGTCCTTCAATTTTTCCTTTCGATGTGCTGAAGACTATAAACATATCTTTCTCTGTTTACATTTCTTTGCAAAAGTTAATAGTTTAAAACAAAAGAAAGAAGGATTGCAGGAATTCCTGCTGGTACTTTGCTGCTGTTAAATACATGGCTGGCAGGTGGTGAAATGTCACAGCTGTTTAATGTGTTTTGAGTGGTAACCTGGGATAAAAAGTATAAGATGCATCTCCATACAGCCCTGTCCAGTGGACTGTCCCAGTACACTGCTCTCTCTCACCCTTCCATTTGAAATTAAAGTTTCAACACCTGCAGCTTCAAATGCCTTTACTTCCAGTCAGCAAGTTAGTGAATTAACTTCTTTTCAATGATCAATGATTCCTGTGTGACATCTCCAATTCTAATGCTTCTTCTATTAATAGTGACTTCAGTCTCTCCTCCTCACATTTTATACTGAACTTGAAATCAGTCTTCA
The DNA here is from genome assembly GCA_013398275.1 of Promerops cafer. NCBI lineage: Eukaryota > Metazoa > Chordata > Aves > Passeriformes > Nectariniidae > Promerops > Promerops cafer. Next base: position 1,240,113 of record VZSE01015197.1, read on the forward strand.
GACATACATCCCTAAGCATTGTACATAAGAAACTACAGATCACTTTTAAACTGTTCATTAAGAATGATGGAATAAAGATACTGACTATTCTTACATTATCAGTGTATCTTAGAAAATATATAAAGAATTTTCTCTGGAAGTATGAGTTTTGTCTGCTTAGTGCAGGAGGATTTGTGACTCATAAAATGTGGGAACATTGAGGATTAAAAAAAAAGTCCCTTGAATTCAGTTTTGAAAGCTGTTGGATATATGCTCACTCTGCAGGAAGAAAAAAAAAGAAGCCTCAGATTCACCCAGCTGGCAAGTATCTTCCTGTGGGATAACTAGAGTGTTCTTTACCCATACATTCATGTGCAAAAGAGGCAGCACGAGCTCTCAAGTTCTTCGCAATTATGGTGCAGGATTTCAGCACTGCATCCACATGTAAGAATATCCTGTAGCTACATAACACGTGAATTTTCTGATACAATATCCTGAATATTGTTTCTTTTCTGTCAGTCTGGTTCAGTAACTGTTTTAGTCACTGGGCATAAAGAAAGCATGGATAACACTGTTCAGTCTGCAAGAGTTCTCTCTCACCCATTTCACAAATGCCATAGGAAACCTTCAGACAAAATTCATGGCAGAGGGAGCACTATATGTCTAAGATTTTTATTATATATTCAGATAAATCTCCAAGACTAAGTTAAGACTACATCTAGTAAAAAAAAGAAAAAAAAAATCACTAGAATGATTGCATCAAAAATTTTATAATTGGTGATTTATCACCAATTCTAGGGTCTTCCATCTACCAACAAGGAAGACAGTACACCAAGAGAAGATCTCTGTAATGGGAGTTATAGACTCTTGTGTCTCCTAGGATCTCAGGTCCTTATGCCAGCTCAGCCATCATTTCTCTTTTTTTTCCTCACTTTTATCCTTGATTGAAAAAGAACTCTGTTCACCCCACCCAGACCATGGTGGGGTCAATTGCTGTTCTGTGACCAGAGACTGAGAAGAGTAGAGTCCTAAATAAAGTTTCTCCAGTATTATTTTGACACCTCAGACACTATAAATCTGTTGTGATCTCTTATTCACTCAATATTATCTTTACAACATATGAAAGAGTGCAACCACCATGGACATTCTTTTTATAAAGACACCTTTATTCTAAATAAAAGTAAATAAAGATATTGTCAAAATACTAAGAAAAGCATGCTTAATGTTTTTCAAATACCTGATTTCTTTCTTCTCTTTCTGTTTTTGTTTTGAAAAGCAAGCCATGATCCCCAACCTTTTTTAACATCTTGATTTTGTAGTGTCAGGGCTTTGTTACCACTTGAGTTTCTGGATCCAGTGACACTGCTGTCACCATTAGATACTCCTTGAAATCTTTACTCATTAAGGATCAGCACTCCAGGATTCAAACTATGCAGATCAGAATTACATTAAATTTACTCACTTTGTATTTGTACTACTAAAAATTGTACAAAGCACATAGGAAAGCAGAATCAGACTCACGACCTCTGTTGATTACCAGGAATGAAGCTTTAGAGCAACTTTGAACAGATTGAGTGCAGAAACATTCATTGTTTTGCAAGACAGCAAAAGTTAATCCAAGACACTTTATTCAAATTTATGTAAATGCCAGCAGATATGATTGACATGTGAAGAACATTTCACATTTTCTCTAGGTAAGAAATCTCCATCATGAGTATAATACCATATGGCATTATTTCCATTTATTTCTGCTATTTCCTTTCAATGGAAATTTTGAAAGCCAATCATATATTCTACATCTATACTCTGCTGTCAGCTTTCATTGAAGTATGCACTGCAGATTCCTCAATGGCATAGTTACCTGCTTAAGTTGGTGCAGGAATGTCTCTGTGTCCAACAGTAACAGGTCATTATATAAATAATATAAATTATAAATAATATAAATCCTGACAATTTTCAATGCCTTGGTGGCGTGATTTTAATTATAAACCAGGCTTCAGATTTGATTGACACAAAAGCCTTAATAATACCTACTTAACTTCACCGTGCCAATTCACAGAGCAAGCTTAAGTTTCATTTTGAATATATGTGTCCACAAAGTTGCATGCTTTTACAGGCACACACTTCACAACTTTAGCTCAGCCAATCAATATTTAAAATTAAAAGCATGAATTACAAAGCATTAGACACCATGCAAATCACAAGAAAAAAATAATCGATCTATTAAATTTTTGTTGATTAACTGAAGAAGAAGAAATTGATTTTGCAGTGAGTTGTTTATTTGTCTGGGGAACTGTAGATAAGTTAACACTTTTAGAAAAGTAACATCTATTGGGAATCAATAACTTATAAATCCTAAGAAAAAAACCCATACTGTAATTGGAAAAAAGTTTAATTACCTATAAAGTGGTGGTTCTAGTATGTTGGCCAGATTTCTTTATTCCATGAAAAAAAGATACCTTAGAAAGCATTTAATATACCAGGATCTCAATTATTTTTTATGTGAATCTTTTAGAACAAGATCCATATACAGTAAAATATGAGACTAACACTCAGCTTTCTCAATATCCTTAGCCTGGTGCAGAAAAAAAACCACTTTAAAAATAAACATCAACGTCCTAATTTTACAGTTTGGAAGACCAGAAAAAATATGTATCTGGTGTCAGCAGCAAGCTGAAATACTGTCTACATGGACGTGAATTTGAAGTTTACTGTTTATTTAATCACAGCAACATGTCATCCAGGAGTTAAAATACTTGGTACTGACAAAGGTGCTGGTAAAGTAAGATAAAGCCTGACTGAAAACATTTCTACTATGACTACTTCATAAATAAATCTACACTGCAAATTAAATATGTTATTAAAACCAGACTCTAGAGAATGTATTTAGGTTGTAATATTTATCTTTGCTGGTGATACACTTCATTGTCCTCAGATCAGATCATGTTCATACATATCTACCAGGAGCTGAACAGGATTGTTCTCAGAAATCTTGATTCTTTAAATGGAAAAGGATTCATTTCTATTCAAAATTATTATCTACCTCTGTAGTTGATTTAAATAGACATACTTGAAACATGAGGAGTTTGCTGTTGATTAAGGTTTCATTTTTAGTGTGCTCAAACCAAGAAAGAAATCCCACATGCTGAGAATACTGAACCCTACAAAATAATTAAAAGAAACCTTACCACTGGTATTAAATCCACTTTTTGTGTGGTTTACAGGGTACTCAAATCTGTAAGGTGATTGCCTAATAGAGGTGTTGGACTGAAGAGGATCATCCCACAGGAAGGTGACTGCCTTGTTCTTGCACCATTTCAGATTAACTCGAGCAGAGACATCCAGGAACAAACAGCTGCATCAGTGCTGCCTTGGCCAGAAGAAGGACTAAATGAGCTTCCAGATCTCTACTGCATCTAACTTTCAGAATTACATAGAAAATGAACCCATTGTGAATAAGGGCTTTGCACTGCCAGAAGTCAGGTGGGATTGAACCAAATAAGAGATCTGTTCTGCCTGTCTGTCAAATGCTAGGAACTGAAATTTCCTTTTGGTCTTTTATCTCCTAGCTGGGAAATACAATCAAATGTTGAATGGCATCTATTTTCTCTGTGGAGAATGGGAAAGAGAAGTATAATTTTTCTACATTGGGACTAATAAATCAACAAAACAGTAAGACCAACTGCTTATCTTTTGAAGGCTATTCTGTCATATGTTCATAATGATTCTTCTAAGATTTCAGTTGACCCATGTTGAATAGGCATGCATGGAAAATTACTAGAAAAGGTTTTTTTCTCCTCTTAGTCATAGGGCTGAAAAGGAAACCAAATGGGATGAGTGATCAGGTAATTACAGAGTTTTTGGAAAGAACATGGACAGCTACACAGAAAGTACATGGGCATAGCTAGATCTTTTTCACTCCTTCTTCCCTCTCCTCTTTTAAAAAAGTTTTCTTTTAAAGAAAAAGTTGCAATGCCAGATGCTCCCTGAATTGGCATAGATTTCTGTTTTGCATATATCTGAAATTTTTAAAAAATGAGATATTTGATGACGTTTGCAATTTCTATTACCCTGAGTAATTTCTATTACCTTTTTCAAAATTCCACCTGGGTTAGTTACAATGGAGAAAATGTTAGTTATAATGGAACTCATAATCTTCCAAAGTGTTCTTGATGAAGGATAAGGACTTGTCCCTATTTTCAAAATAAATTCTTCTATTGTATTTGTCTTTGGTATGTATGCCATAGATTGGACAGCTGTATTTTCCTTACGAGCTACATTAAGTTTCATCCAGGATGCCTGGATTATCACAGCTTTTTTTTTTTTTTTATATATGCACTGCAGTTTCACTTTCTCAGTAAGCTTTGCAGATCAATCTGCAAACTATGCTTCCATGTTGGCTAAAGCACACACAGAAATATAGTTTCAGTATTAAAATAACTGAAAATTAAATTCATAGAGAAACCCAGAAAAAACTTTGGTAGCACTACAAGCAAAACACTGCAAAAAAAGTTTGCTGAAAAAAAACCCCAAAACCTACAAATTATTATTACTTCTAATTTGTGAATGTCACTGAGCTGTTAAAATTTTTCCAAGCCCCACTAGTGAATTGTGATTTTATCTGTTGTGATATGATAAAAAACCGAAAGCTGCTAGCTAGGAGTAAGTAAGAAACCTTGCTTCCACAAAACTGGAGGCCAATAATAAAAATAACTGTATGGTCCCTTTCAAAGAACATGGAATCAGTGACTACAGTGTGACATGATTTTATTCAATCTCTGCACATCTAGTGCCGCCCTAACAGGATATTTTCACTTTTGGAATATGAAAAACACCATGTGCTTTTTACTTTCACATTCTGAAAATCACCAAGTTGGAGGCCTCAGAGCAGTTGCATCAGAAATTGTCTAAATTCCCACCAAAGTCAATCTCAGAATAAAGTTTTCATTACCAATGAATCTATAGCAATATGCATGGATACTATAATAACTGATAAAGCAGGGATCTTCAGGATTCATCACCAGAAGAAAACAGACTTTTTCCATGCTATGTATCCAAAATGAACTGGTTTTTTTCAGACACCACAGTTCAACATTTATCTATTATTCAGGGAATAAAAAATCTAGAGAGAAGATAAGACAGTTTCTACAGGTCATAAGTTGGTAACTAGTTATAAAAAGCAACATCTTAAGGTCTGAGAATTTATTTGTGATAATATGTCATGAGGTATTATTTTGGGATCAAAATTATGCAGCTTGAAAATTCTTGTTCAAAGGTGTAAGAATCCTGAGTATTCATGACTCATGTTGAAATTTTTCAAAACAAGCCTCACTCTTACATTTTTAATGGATTTTTCTTGAGACAACTGCAAAGCATTTTTTCACTTTGGCAAACCATGTTTTTATGGAGCTGCTTGAAACTGGAACAATATGACTAATTTGAAGTCAAAAGTAAGCTTGAGTCAATCCATTAAAATTTTCTAATGGATAAATAAGTGTAATTTGAACAAAAGCTGACAATAGAAGTTAATGTTTCAGGTGAGTAATAGCCAGCATAAGCTAGAGAAGGACTTGGCATCAGAGCTGCTTAAAACACTTTCCACAATGCAACAATCTGACTGGAAATCAGAATCTGCATACATTTATCTGTATAACACTAGGCATCTTTTTGGACAATACAACATACAGTTCTTTTCCAGCCTAAATGATTCTACGATTTTCAGTGTTTCCAATTACTCTGTTTTGCCCCTGTAACTCCACATGGTTACAGTTACACTTATTTCTACTTCACCTAACAAACAGAATCCACCAAATGATGAATAAAGAAATTCTACTCTATACAACTTTTTGAGTCAAAAAGCTGTACTACCTGAATATACTTACTTTTAGAAAAAAATAAAAGCTGATATACTTATATATGATTAGTAATGTGTCTTTTTGTCAAAATTTAGAAAAAAACTTATAAAGGTTACTCTTCTCAATCTCTTAAGCTGACATAATTCTTGTGTTCCTGTTATCTACAACAATTTTCACAGAAATTTCAAGTATTTTTAAAATTTTCTTCTTATGGAGAGTGACTCTGTGGAAAAGAAGAAATCTGAGTTTCAGTGTGAGATGTCAATAAACCTTGACATTTTTTTTTCTTTTTTCTTTCCTTGTGATTTTTTTTTGCTTTTACAAGCAAAAACTAGATGGTCTTTAAGGTCCCTTCCAGCCCAAACCATTGTATGGTTCTGTGATTCTATGATTCTATGAATTCAATGATTCAACTGAATCATTACAAGTGATTTCCTACTTTTTCCTGTGCAGAAAATCACATTCACAGTTGTAGGTAAGTGAAATTGTTGAAGATACTGTATTCCTCTAAACAGGATTGGGTTTTTATTTTATGAGGAGGTGTTATACTTTGAATTAATAGAATCATAGAATCACAGAATCATACAATGGTTTTTGGGCTGGCAGGGACCTTAAAGCCCATCTAGTTCCGACTCACTTGCCATGGGCAGGGACACCTTCCACTAGACCAGGTTGCTCAGAGCCCCATCCAACCTGTTTTTGAATGTTTAGAGGGATAGGACATCCACAACTTTTCAGGGAGAACTATTCCTGTGCCTCACCATACTCACAGATTCACCAGATATGTTACAAATTTTAAAAAATTCTAAAACTATAGAAAAATATTTTATGAAAAATATTTTCTTAAAAGCTTGAGCTTAGTTTTCCAAATTATTTTTAACACAACTGCCTCCTTATTAAAATTGTTATTGACTTTGTTTCTTCATTTGTGTATTGTTTTTATTCCAGTTACTTCAATATTTTGGGAATTTCTTCAAGTACTAGAACTTTACAGAAGTGCAGGCTTTAAGGATTAAGGAAGTCTTACGACAGGATACAATTTTTTTTAAGCAGCTTCCTACTTCCTAAGGGTATTACTTACTTACATTTTAATTGAGCAATTGAAATTGTCATGGACAATCCAAAATCTGGATTCACAAGGCACACCTAGATAGTCAGTAGTACCTCTGATGCTCAGTATAAAAATCTAAATGGAGGAGAATTGAACTGGAGACTGAGCCTCGTTTTATTTGCATGACAAAGTCATCTTTTCAAACAGATCAGAAGATTAACTTACATTTAGCTTGTCTCAGGAAATACAGAAGCATTACTGATAAGAAAAGCAGGAAATGGGAAGCTTCAGATACTATACTGCAGATTTTGTATTTGAAAGGATTTATGAGTCCAATTGGTCAGATTCTGTGGCATTACAGCCTTTAAATCTGCTACATTGGAACTATATGGATCCCACACTTAAATCTTCAACCTTCTGGCTAGCAGTTCTCAGATTGCAGTTGCAGAAAAGGCAAAAAAAGAAAGTACATCTCTAACTTGAAATATTATTCTTTATGCAATAATACATGTGCATATAGTAGTTTACAGATGAGTGGTGTTCCACAAAATCTAAAGTGGAATGAAAAATATAAACATATGTTAATTTCTTTACTATTATTATTACAAATGAATATTTTCGCACATCTGTTTTCTCAAACTAAAGCTAAGATATATTAAGGACGTCTCCAAAATGAAGACATATTCCCTTAAATAAAAATTATTCTTCACTTATCTCTCTATATATAGATAAATTACAATTTTATTGCTCCGAATTTCTTGTTCATTTCTCTCCATCTGGCATTGAAAGAAAAACAGAAGTTAAGAAATAAATTTCTAACCTCTTATGTTGGCTAAGTATTGATGATATGTAGATGTCTAAGGACATTTATTTGCTCTACAACAGACAAAATTACTATAAATGTCAAGAATTCTTGGGCAGCTGGCCCCAAGGACAGGATCCCTCATCATACCTGCTAAAAAAATACCCTGTAACCAGGGCATTGCTGGGTCTCCCCCCTAAAGGCTGGAATTGAAGTCCACTCTGGACACCAGTACAAGTCCCCTAGAGAGACAAGGGCAGCACGTCTGCAAGACATAATCAGAAAGCTGTAGGCACTGTGAAAGTTGATTCCACTTATACAATTTGGAAGCAGACACATAAAACATCATATTTTTACAGAAGATGTAACCTATGAAAAGAAATATCTTCCATCCCCACACTACCCACCTGGGCCATAGAAATACCAGAGCAGGAAATGTAAGGAAAAGCCCAATGTGCAGCTCCCTCAAAGCCTCTCCTCATTCCTCCCTTACCTCTAACCCTCTTTTCTCCCTGCCCCAGCCAAACTGAAAGGCTGGAAAATCCCTGTAACTCTGACCCTTTGTGGATACAAGACTGACAACAGCAGCAGCAGCAGATCTCACAGTCACTCCATCACTTGAGCAGTTCTGTGGTCTCTGCCTCTCCATTTCTCTACTCATCTTTACCCACAACCTGGCTCTTCTTTCCCCATTATCCCATTTTCTCTCCATGTTTGAACCCCAAAGTAAAGGGAGGGAATGCTCACAAGGGAGGGAAAGCTGCATTTAACTTAAGTAATTGGCTAAATGCCAATTACAGTTGACAACAAAAGCAGCACAGTGGAACTTTCCAGCTTAATGTAAAACTGATGTGGTTTAAAGAAAAAAGAGAAACAGCAAAAAAGATTGTGCAGCAAACACAATGCAGATCTACAGCTTGGATTTTAATCATGAGTTGAACATACATCTTCAGAGACTCTGGGTGAGTCATTTCATTTCCTGGTGCATTAATTTCCCAAATTCCAATACATAGATAATATGTAATGAATGCTGCTGTTTCAAAGCATGTCACAATAATCTCTGTAATGAGGTTTTTAATAGAAATTGCTATAAAACTGTGAAGAATAAGATACACATATAGGGCCAGCAAATATGTTAATACCCTTTTTAATGATTCATTAGTATTTAAGATTCAACAGATAGGCCTGTAGCAATAATGCAGACAGAGTGGCAAATATTCTTGCAGAAGGCTGTCACTACCAGCAAGAAAGGCCTTGAGTGTGGCAGTGCAGTGAAGCAGGAGACAGCCAGAAGGGGAACCACCCCAGCTACCACTTCTTTACCTGCAAATATGACCTGGAAAAGGAGCAAGGCAAACAGGCTCTTCAGTTGCAATGACTCTTCAGTGAAGGTAATGAAGTGAGTGGGCTGGGAGGAGGAGGCTTTAGCAATTTCACACCTGCTGTGAGCACCCCTGTAGTTTAGCTCTAACCCTGTAGAAGCCAGGTTAACTAATCCAGAACAAAAATTCAGTGACAAGGGATGTCCCTTTTTCTCTATAGATGAGGGCCCACCATCAAGAAAAATGCCTCTTTTTCCATGCACCATTCTCTGTTTCTTTAAGTGGGATGGCTGACTGGTACAGATGGATAAAGGCACAATAATTCAATTTGCTTTTTCCTGTTCTGCATCTAATTTAATTGAACAATCAAGCACCCCAAACTGGATTAATCTATAGGCATGCCTTATTCAGTAACATAGGATAGTATTCTTCAGTATGTATTCTTTAACCTCAAAGGAGAAGTTAAATGGACATTAAACATTCCTACAAAGAGGAAGAAAATATTTGCAAATTAAATATAGTCACATTTTGGGGATATCTTGATAAAGATGATTAAGAGAGGGAAAAAATTGAATCTAAAAGACTTTTACAAATGTAGAAAAGTAAAGAAAACATAATCTACCTGCTGAACTTCTCAATAATGTTTTATTCTTAAACATACTGGCCTGCAAGAGGTAGTGTTAGATAAATCATAGTTTTATGATAACATGCTTCAATAAAAAAAAAATTCAAGAGGATATGAATTCAGGTATCTTAAATGTATGTTAATGTTTCTGCATTTTTGGAACTGGAAAATTACTTATATTTTTGGCTATTCATCCTAACATAACACTGAATACCCAGACATGTCAGTGTTGTGGTTTAGGAATGTATTCTCCAATTTAGTGTTCTCATTCCCCCTCCCCTGCATTGGGCTGGAGAGGAGAATTGGAGGCACAAGAGGTAAAGATCATGGGTTGAGATAAGAATAGTTTACTGGAAACAACGAGATAAGAAAACAAGCAGCAGCAGTAACAATATTAATATCGAGTGTACAAGAGAGGTGAGCAATTCACGTGCAAATGCTCCCCACTACCCCTCCCCCTAGGTCTGAGGTACCACTCAGACAATAGCAGCACCTTTGTCTTATCTCGAGTTCCTGTCACAGCAGGAACTTCCAGTCTGAGTTCCAGGCATCCCCAGAGGTATATTCAGAGGAGTGGTTTGGTGGGTGCAGATGCCATCAGCCCCTCTCAGCACTGAGGGCTGCACTGGAAAAATTAACTCCATCTCAGCCAGACCCAATGCACCTGGAGATGGATGAACTTGCCTGCCGATGGGAAGTGGGGAATGGATTCCTTGATTTCCTTTGTTCACATACACAGATGATGCTTTTTCTGTTAAACTCTCTTATCTCAATCCATGAGTTTTCTAGCTTTTCTACCCTTCCAATTCTCTCCCTGATCCCACTGGCTGGGGAGTGAGCAAGTGGTTGTGTGGGGCTGAGCTCCCGGATGAGGTTAAAATATGACACTTGTGATGTCAGGGTTAGAGGGCTCTAAAAGAAGAGTATTTTCCCAGCTTTTTTAGGGAGACTATACATGTGTAATGGGTGTCATCTGAACCTATAAAAGATACATTTAGTGACAGATGGCTAATGGTGAGATGTACTAATGGTATCAACATCTGATTTGAGCAGTGGAAGAAGCACCACTGCTGAGCAATTTTTGAACACCACCAAGCACTACTACCGATTCTTAAGTGAAAGGTGTGTTGGTAGGAGATAAGGAAGTTTGTGGAATTTTCAAATTCAATGTGTAAGTAACATTCCTTTGATGTGTTCATGGCCAGAGTGTCTTCCTGTGAGGATTTGTTGAACAGTGAGGGAAGTTCATGTGTCTGAGTGTGAAGGGGAAATCCTTAAAGCAGTCATTCTGATTATTCCTCTGCATTTATATAAAACAAAAGTGAAAAATAGGATGGAAAAGTGAAGATGCTTGTGAAAACAATTTAAAAAGCCAAGTTGATCTACTTAGAAAAGGGAGAGAAACCCCCAACAAATAAACAAAATAAAATTCCCCTTTATTTTGTTTATCTTTTTATTTACATGATTGCTTAATGATAAAAATTATAACCACACATTTTTCTTCAATCTAAGCCTTTTCAGTGATCTTGGCTGTAAATGTCTGCTACTGATTAGGTCAATAAGATATCAGAAATTTCCTTAGAAATATTTTGTGAATTCTTCTATTTTTGTAATAGGAAGATACTACTGATTTGTATTCAAAATCTGTTGACAAGTAGTCTATGCATTTCTATCCAGTAATAACTTGAAAGAAAACATTTGAAAGATATGAAAAAATCTAATTCACAAAAGAAAGTAGTAAAGTACATTTGGGTCTCAAAGTATTTAATATACTAATACTGCGTAGTTGACTGTGTTTATTTCTTTCAGTTTAATTTTTGTATTCCTGCTGAAATCTCTGATTTTATTAGTTTTCAAAAAGTGATAAAACATGAAAGTTTCGTTTTAATGGAAGAAAACTCAAAGCAGAAAGGCTTCAAAATTCTCATAAAAGTCTGGTTTTGGTACAGGAAATGGGACTTTCTGTTTCAGAGTACAGCCATCCTCATACACCTATTATTTTTCCTGAATTATTCTTTTCCTAGTTCAGCTCTTCTTTTTATGTCCATCATGCTGCTAAAAAAACCCTGTTAAAAGTCTGTTTAAGGAAATGTTTTTCCTCTTTCTGGCAGAGGCTTACAGGGCTGTTTCCTAAACAATGCCCTCAGATACAGCCTGGATGTGAAAACTTCCTGCAGAGGCAGTTCACTTAAGGTTGAGGCTATCCTTAATTATAAGATGTTGTCAGCTCAGAAATTTCTCCAAGAAAGACCTCTAACTTTTATAAGGCAAAGAAGCTTATGAGTTTTTAAATGGCCTTCAAAATCGAGGCAGAAAGTTAAAGAGAGCAAAAATTGCATCTTTCCTATATGGCATCCTTAACCCTTTTTTGTTGATGCATCCAGGACCTGAGGGGTTAACTTTCTAGCAAAGTTGTCTCACGCATCTTCTTTTTCTTAAGCCCTTTTTGTGGACCTTTATTGGGAAAGAGCTCGGTAAACAGCAAAGTGACAGTTAATCATTTCCTGATAGCGCACATCTCTCCTACAAGATCAACTCAAGCACACAATATCTGAAATCTCCCTTCTACACACACACACACACACACACAAAGAGAAAACGAAAAGCAAATAAGACCACCCCAAACACCAAATGCCAAACACAAATATCCTGGTTTCCAGACAAATGCCATAGCAGAATGCATGGCCACTTCTTTATTTTTCAATTTTTGATCTTGGACTGGCTTTAAATGTTGGAAGAGGTACAAAACCAACTACTCAAACTGCCCCTTGAAAGAAGCATTCTTCAGAACAAGTGAACTCTTCCCCTAAAACTGTCCTGCTTAGAGATATTCAAAATAGAAAATAAAATAACATTTGCTAGCAAACTTTTGAATGAATCATGAACAAATGCTGCCCAGTCTAAACCTTGGAAAGAATTTAAGAATGACACAAAGTATGTAAAAACAACTACATCCTATCAAATGTTTACATATGCAATGAAATGAAAAAATAACCAAAATCTAAAGAAAAAATTAAAATTCTGTTCTATTGTAATGAATTAAAGTGGATATTTTTGGCATTAGTTTGGACTTTTTTTTACCTTTCCATCCCAGAACCACTGCAAAATAACAATCCTCAAGTAAAATGCTCTTTCCTACTAAAATTCAGAACAGATATTTCTTATGCATGCTGTTGCTTTGCAGAACTTCATTTGTTTAGACAAAACCAAACAAAACAGTAGAGCTTCTACAAGAAAGGTATCACAGTCAACTGTGAATAAACGGAGCCAAGGAATATCTGCTGCAATCATTTGTTTTAGTAGAAGTAGCATAATTGTGCCATAAACTCCTTCCTTATCCACTGCAGCACATTACATCTGTTTTATGCTAATGTAGTTCCAAAGAAATCAATGATATTTATACTGACATAAAGCTGTGGTGAGTCATATTCTCAATTAGTGTCTTCAGTTTGAGAAGGAATATCAGATATTTTTCTTGATTTTCCAAAATTTAGCCTGTAATTTTGTTCACTGATTTCTAAGAAGCTAAAAGTTTAATTACATCTATAGGGCTTCAGAGCACCCCTTGAAAAATCATCAAAAGTTATTTTAGGCAGATTTAACATTTAAATTTGAATTATTGTGACTGCATAGATCTTTTGTTTCATTGGTATGTTCATAACAAGAGGCACTGATCTGTGACAGATTTTTTTAAGAATTATACATATGATCCATAGGAACCATAAAATGCCTGTGAAGTAGCATATCTGCTCAAAAAATGCTTATCAACGATCCCAACGTAACTATCCTAACATATTGATGCTGCCATCAGTCAAATATATTATGTTCTTATTTTGATGGTAGAATTCAACTCCTCTTAGTTGAAATCATGTGCGAAGCCCCTGTCAGTTTAAATACAACATATAGGACTTCTAGAGACTAAGCTAAAGAAGGAGAGGCTGAGGGAGCTGGGGTTGTTCATCCTGGAGGAAAGGAGGCACAGGGGAGATCTTATCACCCTCTGCAACTGCCTGAAAGGAGGGTTTAGCCAGGTGGGAGGCAGCCCCTTCTCCCAGGCAGTAAGTGACAGGATGAGAGGACATGGCCTCAAACTGCACCAGGGGAGGTTCAGGTTGGATATTGGGAAGAATTTCTTCATGGAAAAGCTTGTTAAGCATTGGAACAGACTGCCCAGCAAGGTAGTGGAGCCACCATCTCTGAAAGTGTTCAAGAACTAGCTGGACGTGGCACTTACTGCCATGGTCTAATTGACAGGGTGGTGATCAGTCAGAGGTTGGACTTGATGATTTGCCATCCTAAATGATTCTATGATTCTTGATTTTGAATCACTCAAAGTGGAAAAAATTGCAGATATTTCTTTTTGTACAATTTTGTCTTTCTATTTTCAGTGGATTTTTTGTTATTTTTGTTTAAGTGAAAGAGGTTTCTTTAAAAGGTGGTGATCTGAACTTATGATGTGTGAGTGTTCAAAGGCTTACCAGAATAGTCAGATGCATTAGGCAGACAGGAATTTCAACAGATAATCTAAGGTAAACCTTGCCAGGATAGTTTTAAAGAGCTGGTTGTCTGCATTTAGTTTGATCAGAAATAACCAGAGACCTTGACTTAGCAGGCAGTTAATTCCTACAGATCTAATGGCAGAGAGCTCTTCATGCACATGGTAGACTGTCACTCACACAAATTCAGGTTTTGGTTTATTCACACTAACATCCTGGATCCAGAGGTCCAAGATCAAAATTGCGTTTTGCAGCTTACTTGCATCAATGTTTGTATCCATTGCAAACCATATCTATTTTGTAATGGGAAACGTGGCTATATAGAATTACTATTTCATTTTATTATTTTTCAAAACATAGAATGAAAGACACAATGTATTATTATAGCTGAATTTTGTCCCTGGATTCCTGGGATTGAAAGCTTTGTCTGCTGTTTTTTGTTGTTTCTGCTGTAGATAACAGTAAATGATATATCCTGGACATTATTTCTCAGTCTCCATGGACTTTTTTTACACAACTGTATCAACTGAATTTTTTACCACGCCTGAGACCAATACATATGTGTCCCTCTTTCATTACAGTAGAAATTCTATTACTTCAAATATATACATATAAAAAAATACACAGAAGATGGCTGCTGAATGAATTCATCAAATGGTGAATAAATACTTGTGAGAACAAAGATATGATTTTCTGGCATTCTGATACTAGTCATTCTTTGTACAGGATGGGTAGCACTAAAAGCATCTTAAATAGCTCAGTTTGCCTTTCTGAAAAGATTTTGACAGTATTAATTACTTCTACTAACAGAAATTTCTGACACTTACATGACCTTCTGCTGCATATGAAAAAGGCTGTCATGGTTGGTGTACTGATATATGCAAGGAAAATCTGAGGAATTGAAATTAAATTAAACTAAGCAAATCTTAGCCTTAACATTACCAAGAAAGAATTTCCAATGACTTCACCAAAACATAGATTATTCTACTTCTGCTGGGGGAGGGGGGATTTCTGTATGAAGAAATGAACTGCTTTGGAATGCAACAACAACATGCACTGATGACAAGACAGAACCAGCCATGAGGAGCCAGCCTGGCTCACTGTTTCATTCATGTCTGAGGTGGTGAACACACACATGGAAGTCACCTCTTTGTGGTATGTTTGTAAGAGTGTCACTATTAATAATGTTACACCGGTATTAAAAAAAACCCACCTTAACCTACTGTAGCCACGTTGGCATAACAAGATGCAACGTTCAAGTGGTTGGCACAAAATTGCCATTCTTAGAATAAGAGCCAACAAAAGTTTCTAGAACAGCAGCAATGGAATATCTCTTAGCTTGTTGCTAAACACAAAAAAAAAAAAAAAAAAAAAAAAAAAAAAAAAAAAAAGCCCATGAAAATAAAAAAAAAGGAAAATATAGATTAAATAGTTGAAATTTAAACAAACTATGATGGCACAGCGAGCTGCTGTTTTCACACGTGTTTATAGCTATGGTCCTTTGAACTGATTATCTACAGTACCAGGCTATTTTACCTGTTTAATGTTTCTTTTCCTCTCTTTGTCTCCCTTACTTACTCTATTTCTTTAAATGTTCAGCTTTAGTTAGATTTCAAACCCTCAGTTTCGCACTTACCTCCTACCACTCCTTCCAAGTGGCCATTTTGTCTCTGATGGAAAATAAAGTTATTCCAGCATCTTGGAGAGAATGCACAGAACATTTTTGAGATTCATATGAAAAAGTGCATAGGCTGTTAAGGATCTTTCTTTTAATACATTATGGCAAATACACTCCCAGCACAAGATAAGGAGATTTGTTACCATTACAAGGTATTTCAGTTCACAGAGAGAATAAAATAATCCACCCCGAAGAGCTGTGTTCTGGGTGATTACATTTTGACCTCAATTCCTGCAATATTCCCTAGTGTCTTTGTCCATACAATAACATTTCCTCTGCTGGGATCTAGGCGAACACCACCTAAAATTAGATTTTTCTATTGATTTTTATGGACATCTGCTTCTTAAAATCAGTTGTTGTTACTTCTAAAAAAAAAAAATTCCATGCTCACTGTTTGCTATAATATATTTTGAAGAGCATATTGGAGAAATCGCACAATGTTAAACTGCACGTTTAACCACATAGAGACTCAGTAATACTCATAAAAGAACACAAATCCTTATAATCCATTGCTGTGCTACAATTTTTTCTCTCATTTTATTTTTACAGGATGCAAACTTCTGGTTGCTAAGAAAGTTAGCTTTAAAAACAGTATTTAAGGTATATTTGTGACCCCCATAAAACTGTGTAAAAATGTTTGTGTTATTCAAAATGGAGGGGAAGGATTGCTGTCATTATATGATAAATGTAATAAACAGAAACAATACACGGGCAAGGCACTGTCAATAAGCACCCAAAGTGAGCAGAGAGAATTTTTCTCCTATAAATTTCCTGAGACAGAGAGGCAACCACAGGCTGCACAGAACCCCAAAAGCTCCCCATAGGCTGTGCAGGTGCTGGCAGCCTCCTGCTGTATAGCCCCACTCCTTCTCTTGTATTAATACACACTTTTTTCAGGGATGCTTTGCAAACCTTTAATTATTGCAGAATAATTTTGGACAATGCAAGATTTTTCACTCCAGAGCAACAGTTACTAGGTCAGAAACCAGCATGCAGGTGAATTTAATATTCCTTTTTTAAACTTATTTTTAATGCTGGAAACTGTATATCTTGCAGGCATGAAGCAACAACACCAGAGGTTCTAAGGAACAGTCTTCTGAGCTGTGGACTAATGAGCAGCTGTTGCCTTAATTTACACAAACAGATGAAAAATCACACCAAAACTTTCAGAAAAAATGAGAATTCCAGTGACACTGCTGCTACCCGCAGGAGCAGCTTGTGTTAGCCCTTGAAACTTCACAGTTACTTGCTATTTATGAAAAACTTTGAATCTGCAGAGCATTTAATCATATAGGCAGTAAAGCCTGATAGAAGATCTACAGGACTCACAGGATCATGAAATTGTTGGGGTTGGAAGAGACCTCTGAAGATCATGTAGTCATACCCCTGTTCACCAAACTCAGGATTCAGGAAGGCTCTGAAGTTCAGATAGAGCAGTTTTAATTGGAAGCAACTAAAGGTTTTTATTCAGGCTCTGTTACTCAAATGTGAAAGACATCTTTCTGGAAAAATATCCTAATGGACAAGAAAAACTCTGGCTGAGAAGGAGTGAGTCACTCTCCAGCTGCCACAGCAATGAGAGAAAGTCCGTCTGAAAATCCTCAGTTAGAGAGTCCTAGAATGGAAACCAAGAAGAAAGACAATTTTCCTTATCCTAATTTAGCGAAATCCACCTCAGAAGTATAATCACTTTGAGCTTGTCTACAAGACTTTAAGCTTGTATTTATGTGATGAGCACTACTATGCTGATGCTTGCACGTTGATTGGTATTGCCCCAGTAGAGAATGCATCTTTCTCAACTCACCTAGATGTCAATAAAGATGACAACTGTATTCTCACAAAAGAGTTGTTTTTGGGTTGGTTGGTTTTGTTGGGGTTTTTTTGTTCAGACAACTAACTGGTGTCTGAAGTCAGTGACAGCCTGTGATGCAGCATAACACAGAAAACAAACTGAGGACCTATTACCTTGTTGTTAAACTCAGTTAGCAGACATATCTAGATGGGCCAGAAAGTTCTTAATAACATGCATTTTATTGCCCCCTGGATCTACAACACAGACACAGGTGATCCCATAACTCCCAATATATTTAAGGTAGCGGGCCACAGGCTGAGGACATCCCCCCCATCTCCTGTTCTGCTCTGTCTCTGTGAAGCTCTGCACTGCCACTTACAGTTAGTGAAGGATATTTTGGTGAGGGAGAGTATTTGGGTTTAAAAGCATTCCCTGCTGCTGCTGGCCTCATTTGTATTTCAGCTCCAGCTCAGTATTCTGAAGATATTCTCAATTAGGAAGCATTACTAAATCTGAGTTTTTAAAGAAAGATCTGCAACACCAGTGGAAATTTGCAAGTGACATTTGTGAACTAAATAATGTATTAGCTACTGTATGTGAAGCACTGGGAATTGCCATTCTGTGTTCTGCTCAGCAGACTTACATGTACATAGTAAATGCTAAGGACTAGGATCTAAAACCACACAAATTTGTATTATAGGCCTGTTGGTAAGCAATCAAGAAGCTGGAATGATGACATAACATCCAGATTGACCATTCAAAGCAGGTCCATGTGTTTTATTTACGAGGAATGAGGACATTTGTGAACTTAAGCCTGTAGGTTGGCTGTAAATTCTACACAGACTGACACTCCATTTTGGATGCATGAAAGCAGGTACTGTAAGAATTCTCTTCCAGCGAAAATGCAACCAGGTTTTCCATTTTCTTTTCTTTTTTTTTTTTTAAAGGTTGGGGTGGCTGAGAGGAATTGGTGGAGGAGTGGAGGGGAACATACCCTGAATACCAAACTTAATTGTAAAATCTCTACTGCTAATATTCAGCACCGAAAATACCAGTTATAAAAATAAAGATGTGCCCAAGAATAGCTGGAACTGTGGCCAGAGGGCACACACTGACCCTCAAACATGGGGCCAAACCCTTATGGGTTACAACACAGGGAGACTAACCAGGTCTTAGGAATGCTCAGAGGCCACACAGAATTCCTGAATGAGGTTAGGTAATCACAAAAAGATGATGATGATGATGAGGTGATAAATGTAGAATGCACGTCTTCCACAGGGCAGCCCAAGAGCCAAGAGAGAAGCCTAAAAAGATTTCAGTGTTGTGAAATTCTATTTACCACAACTCCTTCCCTATCCTAAAGCAATGGCAGCATGACTGCTATCTCAGCAGTGGAGCTGTAAATGATTACTTTAGGAGCCATCTTGGAGAGAGTTGAAGGAATCACTTCTTTTTTTTTTTGCGTAACCAGAAGAAACCTCAAGCGAAGTGTGGAGTGGCCCCAGACTCCCCAGTGGACAGCAATCTTTGTGTGGCTGCTAACCATTTTTTTCTCCCCTAGAAGACATTGAAACATTTCTCTGAAGGAAAAGCAGATTTGAGAAGCTGTCACAGCAGCTCCTACTTTACTGTGAAGGGAAATCCTTAAAAAAAGCTGGGCTGAAGTCTCAAGCATAGAAAACTCTCCTCCCCAGTCTGGCCAGTACTGCTGCCACGAGCCCGTAATTGCTGCAATCTGCAAGTTTGGTATTGAGGGGAACCAATGAAAAACATCATCCAGGGATGTGTAGTTGCTGAGTGAGGAGAATACATAAGCCCAAATTGCTGGAAGAGCAAAAATAGTCCCGTTCTCATAAATGAAGTATTTTTTCCTGAGGATTTTCAAGTAGGCTTGAAAACCTATTACTCAAAGGTTTGAAAACTTCATCAGTAAGTCATGACTAAATGTCTCTATTTGCATGAACACACACAATCAAAACGAAAATTATTTAAGCTTAATCTACAGTATTATACCAGTTAAGTGAAAATTATTTCTGTGAAAGTTTTGAACATGCACTAGATGACACATCCATCTTAAAAAAGAATCTGAAAACCTCATTTTTAGTGGATTTTATGCACTTACCCCTTTTGAATTTAATAACTTCTTTCTTGATTACAAGCTTATCATAAAAGATAAAGCAACCAAGTAAGAGCACGATATATCTGCAGTTAGTGCAAATGGTAATTGAATTCTCCTGGATAAGGATTTTCAAGAAACTCCTAGCTTGCATGGCTATGCCTTTTATTAGGGAAACTAGATGAAAGTTGAATATTACCTTTTAAATTCTGTAGCTTATTCAGGAAATCCATCTCCACTTTAATTGCACTTTCCTCTGTGAGGTAAAAACATTATTTTAGAGTTCTTAGAATTTGAAGGTATTTTAGGGTTTAATTTTATTTGAAAACACAAACATGACAAATACCCCATCCTTCAAGATGCATGGATCTCCAAAATTTGGAAATTAACTGTGATAGAAGTCTAAATATGTAAATCTTTTTTCATGAAAGCTATTAAGACTACAAGTTATTGTGAGGCTATTTATGGTAGTCTAAGCGCTAGTGAACAGGAAATATAGGGTCATTTACATTTTATAACTCACTTTGTTAACATGCAGGAAGGCAGGATGCAGCCACTCTATGTCCCCAGTTTTTAAGGGGAAAATGTGATGGAAGGAAGTGCTGTCCTTGAAATAAATACATAAAGCCCTTTCCTTAATCTTGAAGGAGGAAAGCTTATTCAAAATGTGAATATAGATTTTAGCCCTTAAGAGTTTAAAAATGGTTTTGATTTTCCAGAATAGCAACACCAAACATAAGTATTTACTTATGACATTGCTACAATTGCTTCCCACAACTGTAAATTGTTGCAGAATACTGAGAAAATAGCTCATTTTGGGATAAACACAGCACTAAGGCTTACTGTAACAGAAACGTATTATCAATTTGCCCAGACTATTCAATATGAATAGTTTCTTCAAGACCAAGCACGGCTTAGTAAAATAGAAATGTTTAATAGAAAACAAGCACCCAGATCTTCTATAGCCTTATCATTTTGTACTTGCACTTCATGAAGTCATGCAACTGCAGCCTTCATTCCCCTCATGAGATCCATGTGTATTTCTATGTTTTGAATGAGCTCTTGCCATCCTTGCAGGAGTGGTTACTTCCATTAGAATTCATTTGGCATTGAGTGCTCTCATTTTTTGTCTTTCTGAAACAGAAAAATGGCAAACAATCTGCATTTTGACTTAGTGACTGATTTATGAGAAAGATCATTGGGGTGAGTATGCTGAAACATAAATCTCTGAAGAGACTCAGCACTTGGTAGTCTGAGGGGAACAGACCTCACACTTCCAAGCCCAGTCAGCAAATGCTGACTTGCAGAGCTGTCTCCTGCCCTGCAGCTGAGTGTTCTGCAATAAACACCATGGGATGAGCATGACAGCATTTAACAACTGCTTTGCAAAATACAGTAATTACACAATATAGTAAGTGGAAAAGAATCAAGTTTTGGTCATCCATCCTTGCTCTTTGTTTGGTGGAGGAGTGGGAGATCAGGCAGTAATTACATTTCTAGTAATGACTTAACCCAGCCATAAGCATCACACTTATGGTCAGCTGAATTGTATCGAGTCACACATAATTTACAAGCACTGCTAAACAAATGAACTAAAATCCCCTCTGTCAGCAGAAAATACTTTCATCACCTGGTTAAGAAGAAAAGACTAATTACAGGTAGACATGGCCTTGCTATAATTCTTAGAGATGCTATTCAGGTTTTGCTTTGAATTAGCTCACTTCTATCTGACTCTGACATAAAATAAAAGCTTTATGTGTTGAGGGAAATTAGAACACCCTGTTAGATACTCCAGAAGCCTGGCCAGAAAAACTCTTGTGCTCAGACACCGATGTGTTTTTCTCTCAAACTCTTTCAGCATAGAATACTGAAAAACTTAGAACAATAGTGACATAGTAGCACTTCAAAGGCAACACAGGCCTGGATAATGGGGGGCAGAGGGAGAGAGGGGAATTTGCCCCAAGCAAAGGATGCAAAGTCTTCAGAAACCAACAGATTTTGACTTAGATAATTTCTATATTGTTGTAATGTAACTAAAATGGATGCATACACCCCATATCCTGAATAAACTGCTACATTAACATAACTGTCACCTCTAATATCAGCAATTGAGAGCTCTTTTTCAATTGTTAGCATCTTAAAAACAAGCAGCAATTTGAACTGAAATCTTCAAAACTACAACACACACCTTGCTGTTCTGCATCTAATGTGTAACGCACCACAACTGCCAACATTTTCAGTTTTTGAATCCAAGGGTACACTGTGCATACTTGCAATCTTAAAAATTCCACTTCACTCACAGCAAATACTGATCTCAGTTAAAAATCCCTTTATTAAGAACAATCCAAACCAGAAATTCTAATACTTTACAGTAACAATTTCAATGCATAATTTAAGAAAATTACTCATTTTTCAAATCTTTTCCTCTGTACATTCTTTCTTTTGTGTACATACTTTACACAGTAGCATAATTATAATTTCCCATTGGGATTACAGTACAAATAGTTTGAACCCGATATAGTGCAATTTCTTTGGTTCAAAGTGCTGAACTCCTTCCTCAAAGGCTTCAAAAATTTCTTCCACAGCAGATCTGTTGCTGCCACAGATCTGTGAATCAGAAGCTATTTCTTCAAATTTCAGGCTCTCATTGAACAAGCTACTCAATTTCAACATGAGAAGTTGACTGATGACCATTAACAATCAAGAAGTTGCACTATAGTCTCTAAGCATTTTACATGATAGGCATGTAGTTCATTTTCCTCTGGCTGTGGAGAACCTGAAAGGAAAAAAAACCCAAGACTTAAATTTCTAGTTGATTCTTAATATAAAATTACTTTTCCAAAGATTGCATTAAAATGCCTTGCAAGAATTCATGCTGGTCTATGACCTTAACCTCTGTATTAATGAGTACCAAATCAAATCCTAATACTTTATGTTGCAAAGTCTGTTTTGGTTTTACCCTTGGGTACAACAAAGTAGGAAATGCAAAATAACAACAGCCATGTTGAAATATTTCCCCACGTGTACTCAGAATAACAATCTACCGTTTTAGCCCAATTATCACTGTTAAGTGATCAAAACTTTAGAAGCACAGATTAGTTGAGACCCTTAATGCAGGAATATTTTAGTGACAATATTGATGACATATTACACAACTGTAAACTGTAACAATGACAGTTGCATAAAATCTTTTATACTCCTTATTTTGGTATGTAAATGTTTATTGAATTCAAAATCAATAGTTCAGTCTGGGACTTCATGTTCTATAGGAGTACATAAATAAATGGGGATTAATGTTAAGGTTCTAGTCTGTAAAAGGTACATATTTCTACCTTTTGATTCAACATGGTATTTTGAAAAGTCTCTGATCAGTGGCAGGTCTGCTATAAGGAACAATACAAACTTAGTAATATATCATCAGTATATGAAATGTTGTATTGTTACATTTAAGGATAGACTTAGCAAAGGCGGAGTTTGAAACAACAGTACATTCACAAAATGAATGAATTTGGGTGACAGCACAGGAAAAATTATCATGAGATGTTCTATCAAAAATACGTCTCCTTATTAGGATATCAACAATGGGCAATGTAGAGAGAAAGTTTGTGGCAAATCTGTTATGTAAATACTATGGAAACCTGGTATTATAAGCCCCTTAATCAATAAACCTATTTGAGCACATCCATAGAACAATGTAAATTAGTAGGAAAGCTCATTAGCTTAAAATGAGACATGATCATGTCCTTTCAAGATTAGACTAACTTGATGTGACTAACCAATAAACCCATTACTAGCTACTGAAGCTCCAGCTACAGGTCAGTGTTTGAACACCTTCCATACTGCATGTTCTTCAGCTAAACCTATTGTATTGAAGCCATTCAAACAAGAGTTATGTTCAGTTACTTGAGCAAAAATCTCAAGCTTTCAGAATGTCACTAACCCATGCCACAATATTTTAACGTGTGAACAATGCTCTGTTCTGATCCCTTCTCCATGTGGCTCAACACTCTGAGGCTGAGCACGGTTAGGCAAAGTCAATGCTAAAAGAACAATTTTTCTTATCCCTAAATTTAAGATTCAAACATCCACAGAACTGTACTGTGAAAAGGATTTTTATTGCAAGCATGATCAGACCTATGCTTCAAAACTAACCTTGGCAATTACCTAAGGTCTTTACCTAAGGCATTTTTCTTCATCTCTATTTATAAGATGCCTAAACATAAGCCACATTGCTAATTGTGATTTTAGGGACAAAAGTATCCTTTAAAAAACGTGTAGCACAGCAAAAACTTACTGAGATTATATAAATTGAAATGCTTTAATGATGGCAAAATTAAGAATTGTCATTAAGTAAGACCTACTTTTCTTCACTAAAGAATAAGCCTCATCTATTCTTCTCCTTATGGATGGATTCTTCAAAGTCACTTTTGCCTGTAGCACACACAAACACACAAAACACAATGAGCTTTCTTGCCCACATGATCACACCTTAACAGAGAAGTTAAAAAAATTACAATAATTCATCAGAGCATGAGATGCAGGAATTTTTAGAATTAATATAACTGTATCATCATAGACTGCACTTATATAAGTAGTCACAAATTACAAAGGACAAGCTGCTTCTATACTATGTTGTTTAATCTCCTAGTCTCAGCAACTACACAATTAAAACAGAATGACTATTGTAAACTTTATTATTATTTACTTAGAGATTACTGTATTGTTTACAGCATAAAAGTGTAACATTACAGTTTTTTCACAGATTTCTCAAATACTAACCTTCTGATAGTTGTGAAGCAAAGCCCAAAGCGAAGCTGCTCCTATTCTCTGAACAGCAGGACTGTTACTTTCCAAACAGGCAGACAGTACTGCAATTGCTTGATCTAAAGAGACAAATAAAAAAATGAAAGCAAATGAATCTAGAAAATATAATCAAGAACAATGTAAATATATTTACATGCCTCAGTAGATTGATGCTTGGAGTATACTTATTTTTATGCCAAGTACTGGTATGGCAGAATAATTACAGAAACTTTATTATCGATTAAATTTCAATATGCTCATAAAATCACATTGAAAGAAGTGTTAAAAACAATATAGCAAAACAAAACCAAGTAATGCTAAAAAGCTAAGCCACCAGTAATAAAACATGAACATTATGTATAGCTATCAGCTATGCTTAGGGACTGAGTAAGCTGTGAAACTGTTTTATAACTCCCAGTAGCCACAATTAGAGCTACATCAGGATGAATATTAAGACGTTTCTATTTCCCTTCATACTTATTATGCAGATGATTTGCAACCAGTGAGAAATATTTGCCACCCCACTGTAGGTGCCTTAATTTTCTAGCATTGCTCTGAAGCCAAACTCTTCAACTTTGCTTCTTCACTTCATAACAAAAATTCATAGTTTATGTAACTAAATAATGTATATTTAATTAAGGCAGTAAATCTACATTTTCAGAAAAATAAAAAGCATGGACTCTATGGAAAACCTGCTGAGAACTTAAAACAAAGACAGGAGCATTGTCTCTGCAATTAAATGAGGGAAAGAAACATGCCTTCTACAAACAACCAAGAAAGAAGTTCTGAACACCTTGTTACATTAAATATATATGCCATGACATAACTTTACCATTATGATAAACATTTTCTGTATATGGAAATAGTTTATAGGACACAAAATAGTTTGTCTCAACATTCACGATGACACTCTAAGAAAGTCTTGTCCAACTGAAAGATAGGAACTTCAGTTATTTCAAACTGACTGACACAAAGAATCCTTCAATCCTCCCTGAAAAACTAGCTGTAAGAGAAAACTGCAAAAATCCTATCATTCATAATGTGTTATTATATCCAAATGATCTGCATAACAATGAATCTTCATTTTCTTTTGAGAATTATTTATCTGGTTTTCCTTTTATTATGTATTATTGTAATTGTCTTTCTGTCGAAATATGTATTCTGTAATTACTTCTAAAAAATTAATTTTTATAAAAATGCTCTTCTAAAATACAACATTGAGTTATTGGTTAGTAACCCAAACTGCCATAAAAATATAGTCTTCTTAAAGCCAGGATATTCTCAGAGAACAACAGTTTGCATACCCTTCAGATACTTACCATTACCTAATATCTTTGGTTTATTAGCTGGACTAAAACATATGTTATGTAGAATAAGAAGTGCTAGATGTTGGCTGCTCTTGTGCTTGTATTTACACATTTCAATGATCTGGTCTAAAAACCCATTTATCTTCATGACCATCTGTTGTCCATCTTCTCCAAAAGATATGTTCAGTAGCAGCTTTAGCCAGAGAGTAGACACATTACCAAAATTTTTATTACTTCCTTTTGGCAATGAAAGAGATAAAAAGTTCTGCAGGAAGTTACTCTGTTAGAAGGAAGAAAAAGGCTTTTAGAATTTATACTATTCCATGGCTTGTTTGCTGTTGTTTGACTTTCCAATCGACATACTTGATCAAACACTAGTACTATTGTTAAATTTACACATTAAAGGCAATCCATTATTAGTCAAGGATTTTTGAAAAAAAAATTACATATGAAAAAGAATATGCTGCATGGTTAAAAAGTTAATATGGCAACATACATTTTCCTCCATAATAATTTATGCAGTGTAGATACATAAAAGTTGATCCAACACAATATATTTCTTTAAAGGCTAATTCCCACCACTACGTAAGTTTTTTGCTTTGAACTCAGTGTTTCTACCCAAAAATAAGCTAACAACATTTTAAGTGAAGCAATGCACTACTTAGATAATGCATTCTTGATTCCTTACTTATTATTGCATGCTATTAACAAATGTTAAAGGTATCACAGAATGTCTCCTGTTGGAAGTGACTCGTAAGAACCTACAGCACCACTCCTCCCTTCACTGACAGCCAGAGGACTGTCCTCTATTTTTGTAAGCTTTGAAGAAAAAGAACTGTGCATTGATATGACACACACTACCTCAGGCTTTGCCTCCACTTTAAGGAGATTCTGAGAAGACGAAAATCAATTCCCTGGCTGCAAAAGGGAGGTGTTCTAACATAAATTCCTCTAATGAAAAAGTCATTGACTAAATATTCCCAGCCTCACTGAATCTTGACAACATATAGAAGCATCTGGTTGAAAGCAAGCAACCCAGCATACAAACTCATTGTGGTTTTCTTCATGTGAATATAATATTGGTAATTTAATTTTCACAGAGGGAATTGGTCATTCAGCACTGCTTACACTTATGAAAGCAGAGCCCGAGAGAGAGAAGGAAGTACTATTACACTAGAGTGAAACTCTGAAGAGTCTAAAAGCAAAAACAATTCACAGAATATAACAGCTACTATAGAAGAGATCTCAAACTCTCTGTCTCTATCAAAAAGTTTAAGTATTAGCCACTTTGTAATGGTATGACCATGCTTTACATAATTAGCATCACAAAAAGATTTATTTCCCCCTGTATTTCTAACACGTAATTAGGTCCAAGAACAGAACATTGTTAATGGAGATCAAATAACAAATTACTATAAAAGATGCTAGAAACAAATACATCTTTGTAATTTCTGTTGCAATAGCTCATCTTATCAAGCCACTATTACAGTTGACTTTCTACATGGTCTGTCTTCTTTTCTCCAGGTTTGAATTTATATAAATGATCAAAGTTTAAGGGAAAAAGATTTTTCAAAGCACATTTGATAAAACAGACTAAGGATCATTCTATATACAAAATATAAAAAGGAAAAGACATTACATACATTTGTGTAATAAGAATAGATTTTTATCTAACATCCAATCACTGCTTTTTTCCTAAAACTTTTACAAAAATTGTTTCCCACAGTATAGCTAATGATTTACACAATGTTTAATTTCTTGTTCATTCACGTTCAGTTTGTTCTACAGCATACTCACTTTCATGATCACTAGTGATTGCTATCAATATATATGGGTTTATACATATATGGGTTAATAATTAAAAATGTTACAACACACTGAAACAGAGGTTACAAAAAGCTCTAGCAAAAATTGTCCAGACTATGAATATAACTGAATTATACTCTGCTCTTAGGGAACAGTAACACAACTAACTGAGAAGACACAAGCATTTCTGTATGATCACAGGACACTCCATATTAAAATATGAGGGTTTATTAAAAAGGAAACTGCATACATTCCTAAAATACAGGTTACCATTTACTTACCTTCTGAATAATGCCTCTACAGTCATGAGACAGAGCAAGGTTAGATATTAGACAAAAGACCACCTGCTGAACTGGGCTGTTATCATTTGACACATGGGAAGCCAATTTTAATATGTAATGCATTAATGAATTGCCAGCTGCACTTCGTGCAGATGGAAGTGATGATTGTCCACCACTGGCCCAACAAAGTGAAGCACAACCTTAAAGCAATGAGACATTTATCATATTAGAAATGCAGATATGTATTTAAAAGAAAAAAATCCATAGAAAGAACAGTGCAAATGCTCAAACATTGAGATGGAACTTTTCAAAGGATTTGTTAGATATCTTTTCTTTGAACCCCAGTGAAGTCAATCAGATATGCTTTGAATAGAAATGTGCCTGAATGTGGCACTTTACTGGAATAGGCATCTACTGTTCTATTATTCTAAAATGTAAGAGGCAGTTCTGCTATTAAACAGAAGCCATTGCTCCATCTCAGAAAGTCTCCTTAAAAACCGGAACATCTATCTAATTATACAATTGTTTGGTGGCTGAATCTGAAGGGATCCTCTGAAACTGGTTCAGAAAAAGATGTCTCTGTATAATTTCAAAGGATTAATATAAGTTTCTTAGAATATTTTTCTGAGAAGTATAAGAGCTGTCTGCAGCTGTCATTATATTGTACAACAGAAGAATGCACAATCCTATGCTACAGAGCTACAAGTTTGAATTAATACAGCAGTAGGGAACAACTGTGTTATCAACCTAATATAGATAAATGCCTTCTGCACAAATACAGATATGCGTCTTCTTTTTAGGGGCATTGGCCATCTGCAACAACAGTTAATTTCTTACATGGCAAAAGTAAACAAAAATGAGAATGTTTAACTGTAACAAATATTTACATGCGTTTCTCTGACTACACTGAGGAGGAGTGTTAACCAGTTCAGAGTAGGTAAATTTGGGACACCTCATAAGCCAGCTAATCCAAACAGAATGAAAAAACATGATTGATCAGAGAGCACTTGCTCTTATCAGCAAGGAAAATAAAAATAAAGCCTTGAGGCACTTCAGCTTGATTTCTTGCACATGAACAGGACACTACATTTTTATTTATACTCTGTAGCTGACTAACACACATCTTTCTTCGTCCCATATTAAAAAAAAATTCTTTATGGAAAAAAGCCATTGCAAGCTCATTTAAGGTCTGGAGACATTAACTTAAAAAAAAGACTCATATTTTAATCATGTTAACTCTTTTATGGTATCTTGACAGGGAGAAAGGAACAGACACTTTTGTATCTCTTCAAGCTACTTGCAATTATTAATGATTTGCTAAATCTAAATAACTAGGATATGGAAAGAGAAATACCCATGCTAGAAAAAAGTTCAGGCTTCTAGTAGTGGGGATAATTATCAATGGAAATAAAAGGTTTGCTCAAATGAAAAGGAGATTCCTTATGAAAAATATACAAACACAAGCTACTGAGTCCAAGGCATAAACAAATTGAAGAAATTTAATACAAAATTGAATTTGATTAGACTATTTCAAAACCAGAATGTTCTCAATAAGGACTGAAGTACAACCCATATAAAGTACTGATACACTGTTCTCTATTAAAGAATTCCTAGAGTAGTACTTCTATAATATACTACCCAGCTTGGCAGGACATTCAGCATAACCTTCAAACATAATAGTTTGAATTAAATGCTATTTAATCCTTTAGCACAATCGCCCTCTTGCTAAATCCAACAGCTTGAAACCAGATCTGAATAGAAGTCTGGAATGTATTAAAATCAAAATTCTTGATAGACTTTGATGGACCAGTGCTTTTACACTTTCCTCTTATGGTAGCAATAAACATTCTTTTCGCTTTATTATGCTTTTCTGTCTTAATTATTCTGGTAAAATACTTTGATGTATTCCACCATAGAGTGACTTCCATACCTGCAGGATAGTTTGCAGTGTAGACACAAAGCAAATGCAGAGCTATTTGCATTGAGGAATCATCTGCTAAAAACCACGGCCACAGAGAATGCAGAACAGGAACAAGATGAGCTTTTAGTGCTGCCATCTACAACAACATGAGAAAGAATTTCAAATGCTATCAATCCTTTGAAAATGAAATACAGAATGAGAAAACCACATTTTTATCCTATGTTTTATCTTATGGTTTAAAAGACTGTAAGGATAACTGGCACCATCATTTCAACCACCAATGAATTTAACTCTACGCCAGTCAAAAACAACACATCTTAATTACTGAAAGACAGGCAAACAAAAGTAAAGATTTATTCATTCCAACTGTTCTTGTTTGAGAGCTCTCTAAAGTTTTATTCAACTCCTTCTAAAGTAATTACTGGAACTCAAAAAGCATGGAAATACAAGAGTGCAGTTGTATACAGAGCAAATGATAGAAATCTTCAGTTATCAACAGCACCTCCTTCAATCCTCCGAGCAATTCTTTCTGTAGATCCTGATCAAAACAAGAAAAACATTCCCCAATAATCTTAGCTGAGATTACAGCACAACTAAGTTATGGGGACCTCAGGTATAATCAGATGGCTTATTCAGCCCCAAGTGTTCCGCATACAAAAAGGATGTTAATACATGCCCTGGAAAAGGGGTACTCCTGGAAAGTCAGGAAATCTTGTAGTTCCACCAATGTGTTTGCTAAAAGTAGCCCAAGTTGTATAAATAGCACAAGTAACACAAGGCCAAGAAAAATTAAACCGTGAAAGTAGAAATAAATGTGTGAATGGTATCAGCAATAAGAAAGAGGAAGAGCAGTGATCAGAAAGAAAAAAACACAGGAAAAAGTGAAAACAAGTAATGTAGTATTTTCCCCATGGAAAAAAAAAGGTAAGCAGAATGGAAGTTGAAAAGAAATTGAAAATAACAGAGAAAAAAAACAATAATAAAATGAAAAGAAGACATTCAAGATTTTGAGCAAGAAAAATGATTTTATAAAAAATGGATACGAAACCAAAATTGTATTTTGGAGGATTAGTACAATTTAACTCAGATAAAGAAAAAAATAGCAAATTATTATTTAGATTTTGGGTTTTGTTTGGTTTGCTTGTTTGGTTGGGGTCGTTTTGGGGTGTTCTTGTCTTTCAGAAAGGCAAAAGAAGCAAGAAGAGGAAACAACTTTCTAAGATCTGAACTGTATCTCTCTGGGCCTTTCTGGTGGGCCCACAGTTTTTTCCACATCCATTTTTCACGTTGTATGCTTTGAAAATTAGAATTATTGACTTACTCAAAGCAGAAGTGGATATAAAAGATAACAGCCATCTAAAACCACTGGGAGATGATGTTTCCATAAGAACACTAAATTCCTAATAGATGTGTGAAATATTCTTAGGAAGTGGGAATAATAATGAAATATGAAGTATTTCTTGCCAGTAATATAAAACTTAGATTTAGCCAGTTTGAAAATAACTTCAAAATAGAAAAAAAATTATCTTCATTCATTAACTAAATGTGCTCATATTACTTCAGTATAAGAATACTTACTTTGCATTCTTCATTTTGAAAGAGGCAGTTTCTAAGGAGCTGCATGGAACACCTTAACTCCTTGATAAGGTTATCCTCCTATCCAGAGAAAAATAATTGAAGATCACCAATGTAAGACCAGAATGAATTTCGTACAAGGAGCAAAGGTATTTCAAAAGAAGAAGTGCAAATCTAAGGTATCAATATTTGGGTCACATCTGCTCAGCAGTTTTCTTCTGATTGCACATAGAATTCATCTCAGCTGGTTTCAAGCACATTTACTATAGACATTTATAACCAGTAACTTATTATCCTTATCTGTCTTTAAAACCCACAAATATTATTTCTAGGGGCACCAATCTGACCAAATGCAGAAATCTGTAATGCTGAGCTCCATTTCTCTTACAACTTATAAAGAATGGGTGGGAACTTTCTGAATATTTGTTCCATCCGAAAGCACGCATCTAAAACAAGTCAGATGAATCATTCCCTAGGAGCATTTATTTTTCTTCCTTGGATAAAAACAAGGTTAAATTAGCTCTGTCTGTCAGACCCTGAGATGACCTCAATTGGAGCATGGTGCTAATGTCAAGGTTGTGGGTTTGACGTCTATATGGACTATTCACTTAAGAACTGGATTTGATGATCCTTGGGAGTCCCTTCCAACTCAGAATATTCTGTGATCTCTACAGCTGGTCAGGCCAGTCCATCCTTATATCCCCAGGATCTTAATTTCCTATCCTTAACTAAAAATACAGAAGCTATAAATAACTTCCAACCTGATAAGAATATTACAAAAATAAATACAGACCTTTGGACAGAGAGGTGCTACACTGAAATTCAAGGTAGAAGTGAACAAAAAAAATCTATCTTCATGACAGAGCTGTGACACTACAGGGCAGAGATGGCTGACCTAACTCCTATAAGGGTGACACACTAAACCACTTCTGAAAGATTACCAAATTCCAACAAGCTTGTTCACCACAGGATACTATTTCTGTCTTATCAAGCATAAAGGAACAAAAATGTAAAATGGGATTCATACTTAATCTCACACAAGGTGAAGAAATAATGCATGCTTATAAATCATAATGTGCTTATATATCATAAATCATATATTTGATGATATTTAGAGATGATGTACTCTGCAGTACAGTCTACTCCAAAAATGTTAATGAAAGCCAGGTGTAGTAGATCAGGAAGAAACATACAGGTCATTACTACAAATACGTTTTATAACTGGTTTGTCTCATTTCTAGTCAAATAAAATGCTAACTCTAAGACAAGAATTCTTTCAAGGAACTCTGTATGTATTAGTTTAGTTAATAAGTAAAATAGCATTAAAATGCCACAAGTTACAACTCATATTTAATGTACAAACTTCTAGGAGGTTGAAAAAGTTATGGATTGCATTGATAGCACTGTTTGTATTTATTTATTTTAGGATATTTTGCTTTTTACTACAAAAATATTTTGACGTGGCTTTTTGAAAGCTTGGTTAATTCTAAATACTTTTCATGCTCTTTATTAGCATCACACTAATTATTGTGAAAGAAAAGAATATCAAGTAAAACACCTCAGTTGACCTGAGAATGAAGCTAGGTCAAACATATTTTTCCCAATAATTAAAAGAGTCAGAAAAAGGAAAAAAGCTGTCATAACTTTCCTTTGAGAGTTGTGCCCTGAAGTGGGCAAAGGGGCAGTTTTGTGAATGATCAGCTAAATCTACCATGAGAGCAATGTCTCACTGTCCCCCACATGAAATTGTCATTATGTACCACGTATGATGAACAACACACTAATATATGGTGCAGCAACCTACAGTCCCAGCTCAGCAGGGAAATCTGCCACAAAGTCTTTTGCAAATCTTTCAAAGAATTTTCAATTAAACATAAACAGATTTTCTGAACTTTCTCAGAGGCTCCTTTCCTCCAATTTCTTTCAAGTTTTAAATTTCTCCTCAACCCAAAAACTACAAAGAACCAGCTGACTTCAACCTTACAGGACACATCTAGGGCAGGACACATTTCAGCCTCCAATACTTGAAAAGGGAAAATAAATGTGTTTAGGAGATCGCAAGAAAAAATATGATAGCCTTCAAATGACAGGGTCAAACTCAAATGTTTTTAGGAGTTTATTGTTATAAAACACTCTCACAAATCAAGGCTAATGTCTGTATCAAAACCTCAGAGAAAAACACTATTTAGCTGAAGCAATGCAGAAATACCCTACAGGAAGGTGTTTTCTGCAATTTCTGCTTTATGTGGGAGTGGACAAGACATCAAATTTGACAGCAGAGGTTACTGCCTGTATTTTATTAATTCTCTTAGATGAAAGTGGCAGAGAACAAGCAGATTGCAACAAAAATCTTATGAAACTGTTGTATGGTGGTAAGACAATTTATGTCTAAAGCTGGTTCTAAAGAAGAGTTGGGTGACATGAGAGTCTGGAAGAACTGGAAGGGAGGTTAAAAAAAAAGGCTGAATAAAAAAACTGTGAACAGAGAGAAGCCACTGGGAATGCAGAGAGTGGAAGGACCACAAGTATAAGCTTAAAAAAACCTCAAAACTGACAAGAAGTTAAAAAACCAGGGACGATTGAGTCTGATGACAAGAAACTAAGATGTCCAGACCAAGTTTGAAGGAGAAGAGAAAACAAAATAAAACTGAAAGCCAGATAATAGGAAAGTTAAAAAGCTATGATTTACATGCACAAACAGAATGGAACTAGTTTTGGGATGGGAAGGAGATTGACTGATACAAGAATAGACAAAATCAAAATAGCTTACACTGGTTGAAAGACACGGAAAAAAACAACTTAAGAAAAACAAAAAATATTATTGTGGAAACAAGAAAGAAAAAATTAGCTGGATTAAGATAGGGCCAGAAAGTCAAGATTGAAAGTCCAATTACCTTTGAAAACAATACTCTGATATTGCTATAAGATAACTATCATTTCTGACAAGCACGTCAGATTACAGAAGGATGAGATGTGTATGTGAGTGGACGTCTGACAGTGGATTTTGAACTCTAAATCAGCCTGCTATTTGCTGCTTTCAGCCAGGATGCACCAGTTGCTAATTCTGATAACCTGGACTAAAAGTGGCAAGTCCTGAATCCTCCAATTAATGAAAAGACATGAGACAAAACCAGTAATTCAGAGGCTGATCATATGTTGTACTTCGCATGTGGACTATTGAGTTTAGGCAAACAGAAGCTTGGCATTCTGGGAAGAAAAGTCAGTGGAAAAAGAAAGGATTCCTGAAAAGAGACGGTCTGTGACAGAAAGAAATGGGCCCAAAAAGAAGAATGTGAAGATCCTGGCTGGAGAAACAATCTGGCAAATGCCAGAAGATACTGAAGACCAGATAGATGTATGGAAAAAAACACCAAGACATGCCCAGGGGCTCTGTCCCGTGAACAACCAAGACTGAGCAGCTATAAAGTATGAACTGATGTGATTTTCTGCCTGACATTCCTGAAGTAGCAGTCATCTCTAAGTCGGAAAAGCTAGTTGAGACCTAGTGAGACCTCTGGGTGGAAGAGTATGTGAGATAATTAAGTTGGTAAAAGTTCTAAAATCATTGAATCTTACAGAAGCTCCAGTATCTGGATCCACTACAAGCTGTCATTTACTTTGTCTCATCTGTGACACATACAAGCAGTATCTGCCCCAAGAAAACAAACAAAGAAAAGAAAGCTGGGAAGTGCCTTATCGTATCAATGTTCTAGTTTTTATAGGTACCTTTCTTTTCTGTGCTTTCCCAGGCTTTAGGGAATCCAAATTCAGCTGTGCGTGAATGTGCTTCATATTTTCTATACAGCTGTCTATCAGGTCAGCTGGAAGACAAAAACCAGTAACATTTATAA
Source organism: Promerops cafer (assembly GCA_013398275.1). NCBI lineage: Eukaryota > Metazoa > Chordata > Aves > Passeriformes > Nectariniidae > Promerops > Promerops cafer. The sequence goes on from VZSE01015197.1 coordinate 1,275,373, forward strand.
TTACATTCACAATCAAAAATGTTTTATTAAAAGCCAAAGTATCTGTCTGGCAATGATCTTGTTGTTATCTTCTTGATATCAGGAAATAGCAAACAGTTTCTGAGATGAAGTGCATCTAGTTGAATGCCCTCAAGAAGCAAGGATACATTTCAGTCCTCTTGCAACAAAGTCCCATGAAAGGAATGCTCAAAGGAAGGACTGGTAAGATCAGGAAGGGAAGATGATTTGAGTGGAGAGGATAATAACTCAAAATTCTTCAGGATATCTTCAACGATGCTGCTTAGAAGCCTCAAGAGGTTAGGGTATCCATTTATTTTACCCAACCTTTCCCATAACAACAGCAGATTTGCTGCATCTGTGGTGAGACAAAGGAAAGTAACTCTTCAGGTGACTTAAAGGGCAAAATGTTGAGTTAGGCTCTTTTCTTTGGATCTAGCATCTTTAAGTCACTAAAAGATAATGGAGTGACTACCTAAGTGGATAAGGTAAGAACTACAGATATCATCTGTCTGGACTTCTGTAAGGATTTTGACACGGTCCTCTACAACATCCTTCCAAATTGGAGAGTTATGTAATTGACAGGTGGACTGGACAGTGGATGAGGAACTGGTTAGGTGGTCACACCTAGAGGGTAGCAGTCTATGGATCAATGTCCAGATGGAAACCGGTGACAAGTGGTGTCCCTCAGGGATTCATACTGGGACCAATAATGTCTTCATCAATAAGATGAAGATTGAGTGGGCATAGTGGGATTGAGTGCACCTGCAGCAAATTTGAATGTGACACCAAACTGAGCAGTGCAATTGACACACCTGAGGTCTCGGATGCCACCCAGAGGGACCTGGAGAAGCTCAAAGTCCAGATGGACCTCATGACATTCAACAAGATCATGTGCAAGGTGTTGTACTTGGGTTGGGACAATCCCAAGTATCAATACAGATTGGGGGATAAAAGCCCTGCCAAGACGTAATGAGGGTGCTGGTGAATGAAAGGGTGGACATGGCCTGGCAATGTGCGCTCACAGTCTAGAAGGCCAAGTGCATAATGGACTGCGTCCAAAACAGCATGGCCAGCAGGGCAAGGGAGAAGATTCTGCCCCTCTGCTCTGGTGAGACCTCACCTGGAACACTGCACCCAACTCTGGGGTCCTCAGCACAGAAAAGATCTGTTGGAGCGAGTCCAGAGACAGATCACAATAATCCTGTGAGGGATCTAATACATCTATGAGGACAGGCTGAGAGGTTTGGGATTGTTCCGCCTGGAGAAGAGGATGCTCCAGGAATATCTGGTTGCAGCCTTTCACTTAAAAAGCTTAAGAAAGATGAGGACAAACATTTTAGCGGGGCCTGTTTTAAGGTAACAGCTTTAAATAAAAGGAGGACAAATTTGGACTAGATATGAGGAAGAAACGTTTTACAATGAGGATGGTTAAACACTGGAACAGGTTGTCCAGAGAGGTGGTGGATGCCCCATCCCTGGAAAAAGGTTGGATAGGGCTCTGAGTAACTTGATAAAGTTGAAGCTGTCCCTGATTATTGCAGGGGGGTTAACCTAGATGGCCTTTAAAGGCCTTTTCCAATGCATTCTAAGATTCCATGATAATGGGATAATTCAAGTTGGAAGAGACCATCTCCGGAGGTCAATATACCCAATCTTCCCCTCAAAGCAGAGCAAGCTCTAGGCAGGCAAGGTTTGCCTGCAGTTTTATCCTGTTGGGTCTTGAAAATGTCCAAAGCCAGAGACAGCACACTATGTCTAGCACTGCTTTACTGCCTTCAAAGGGCAAATGTTTATTTACAGGCAGTTTGACTCTCATGTTTCAATTTATGCCCATTCCTTCCTATACCATGCTGTGAAACCTCTCTCCACTTCCTCAAAATCTCCTAGGTCCTCCCAAAACCTTCTTTTCTCCAGGTTGAACATAAGTCAGCTACCTCAGCTTCTTCTCCAATGACAAGTGAACACAATCACCCTGATGGCCCTCTGGTCCAGTTTGACGACATTTGTTGTACTGGGCCAAAACTGGATGCACTATTCTAGATTTAGTCTAATAAGTGGTAAGTAGAGGAAAGAATCTTTTCCCCTTGATCTAATGGCTGTGTTCCTCTTAATACAGCCCAGGATGCTGTTAGTCTTCTCACATTCAGCTTGCTGCCTACCAGGCCCTTTTCAGCTCTCCAGTCAGTCTCTACTGCTGTAAGGGCTTGTACCTTTTGAGGTGCAGGACTTTGCATTTTTAACTTAAAGAAGCCCTTAAGAGCTGAAGAGGTGATGCTAGAGCTACAGGTATCTTTAGAACACTGCTTTGAACCCCAGAGGTTTTCTTCCACTTTTCTAAGGTCTGTGTTGCACAACAGCGAGGATGACTTGACAGCTGCTCTAGCACAAACTGATGCACTTCCTGCAGTGGAAGTGCCTTCACAGGAAGCAGGAACTTAGATGATCTAGTAAGTCATCAACAGAAGAAGAACCTTGACTGAAGTAAGGGCTGAGCACAGAACCAATACACTGGAAAAGAGCAGAAAGCTCAAGACTTGGAGTTTTCTACCACTATAGGGATCAGACACCAAGCAGATCTATCTAAGCTATCTATTTCAGTGTAGTGTAGGTTTACAAAGTGGAAAAAACAGATGTAAGTTACAGGAAAGCTCAAGACAACGTGCATTTGGACAGATCAAAAGGTGTAAAACACATGATACCTGAGAAATGCAAATTCACCATTCTCCCCTGTGTTCTAGAGGGCACAAGAAGCCTTTGATTAGAAGTTGGTTTAGTACTGTGAAGGGAAGAAAGTCCTACCTAAACTGTAAAATGGGACCAAAGAAACAGTCAGGGAAGAACAAAGCTGAGAAAAAGAAGTCTCCTCTTGTCCAGGTACAGCCAGAACTGAAAACACAGGGCATACTTTCACCTACAAAAGTATTGGAAGATACTGCCAGTGAAAAATCTCCAGTTTCTAATGGATGAATATGCCATTAGTGGTAAAAAAATAACAGGTCTCTTCTTACTCCAACACAGATCTGTGACTTCACCACAGGGTTTTAAACTGGCTACAACATAATAGCTCATCTGCAGCTGAAAACTTTAACTATTAATAATATTTCTTAATGAAAATCTGAAAAAAACCCTGCCACTGAAACCTAGGTCTTCTGCTTTGAAAAAAAAAATTACAATCTAAAGGTAATATGTAAAACACCTGCAAGCATTTGATTCATATATAATTTAACATACATTTTGAAATGCTCACCTTCCAAAGCACATTTCTGGGCATTTTTACTGACAGCTAACAGAGACAACAGTGCATTTGTAGCAACTTCTTTCATCACATCCTTTGAAGATTTTCTTTCCCAGACCTACAAAATGCAATTTCATCAGTGAAATGAAAAAGTGACCATATTAAAAGTATTACTCATAGGTATAAATAATTGTCAGAGTCTATATTTTCATTTGGATGATTTATCACTGTATTCCTATATGGAGTTCTCCCTCTCTATATTCATGTTTATAGTCAGCCTGCATTGAAGTGTTTCGGGTTTTTTCGCAAATAATTCTTTTAAAATTAAATCTTTCTTCTTTTGCTTCTAAGCCCACTTCTCTTATTTTTTTCTTAATATTCTACTTTTCTAAGGCCTAGATTACACATCCTGGCATTCCATTCTTTTCCTAATATTCAGGAATAGGCTTGGTATTGCAGACAACTCACTGACATGCGTTTACATGCAATCTCAATTTCCTTCTACACAATGATGATGAAGAGATTAAATACAGTGAAATTCCTTTAAAAAATCACTGATAATTATTTTAGATACTCTTACTAACCAGTGAAAAATGGTAGCTTGTCTTAGTTTTGTGAGGCCTTTGTGAGCATCACCACATTTCTAATAACCTGTATAATCTCTGTGTTTTCAAAGGAATATTTATTTGGAGTCATATAACAAGATAGTTGAAAGACAAGGAGCAGTCTGTGCTTCCTGTATTATCCACTAGAGAATTTTGTCTGTCTGGCAGTTATCCCTAAAACACCATGCCAGTTCTGATGTCCAAGGAAACAGAAAACTGCATCCATTGCAATCAGAAAAATACAGGAAAATAAGAACAGTTTTTGGATCATAGTAAAGAGAAAAACATATTTTGAAGCTGGCAAAAAAACACAGCATCTTAAGAAAACCTTAATACTTTAGACAGAAATCTCATGAGTACCTATCCATAGGATCTCATAGATTTTAATTCTACATACAACAAGTATTAATGGACTAATAATTTTTTGAAATTTTCATATGCAATAAAATATCGATGTATGCTCTAAGGTCATCATTTATTGAACTGTTCACTGTAACCAGGGTGAGAAGGCCAAAGAATAAAGAAGAGTAAGTTAATAACTAGAAAAATCTCAACACCTCATTAATAAGCACAACTGCCACCAAATCAAAGCACTGAAGCATGGACTGCATTCTGTGTTTATAAGCAACAAAAAAGAACTTTACATTTAGACTACAGCTGTTTTTCTTAGATCTGGTGTGAAATCTCAAATCTAACAGCAACAGAAGAATGTTCAAAGTAAATTAACTGTGCTGTTCTGATAGGTGATGGTTTCTTTTCAAATTAAAAAACTTAGATGTCTGAGTGCTTAAAAGCCTAAAGTTTAAACTAATTGACAAAAGCCAGGAAAGAAAAAACTGTTTAGTTCCAGCAATCCTGCATAGCCTAAGATGTAGGTTTTGTGACTTATCCACTCAAAGGCTTTTGCCCTATTAAATTGCTAAATGTTTTTACTTTTTCTTAATATTCATGAATATTTTAGTAATAAAATATGTATTTGCCTATCAACCTCTTGGGTATTTTCCTGCAAGTACTATGTGGCAGATTAGAACTGATCCAATAATTAAGGTAAGTTGTCTTATATCTGTATCTTTTTCAAAAGTTTTAATTTCATCTTACTATTTTCTAAATTTTATCTTCAACACTAGCAAAATTCTGTTCTTTCTTGAAGCATGCTCTTCTATGCATTTTTTCTTACTCTGCCATCAAGAACTGCAGTTCATAATAAAAAAAGAAAATTTATATCAAGCATAGAGAGCACAAGTAATAAAGAATTAATTAATGATTAACTACTATTTGAATGGAAAAAATAACTATAAATTTATAATACCTTATGCCAAAAGAGTCTGTAGTTTAAAACTATTATAAAAGTATTAAAATAAGAATGGACACTTAATTCTTTTTTGAAATTATGCTGCAGAGTAAATTTAAGATGTCCCATAAATCCACAGCAGACCTGCCTATGTTAGTCTGCACCTACTGTAAGATAGTTGAAGGGAAGATCACAGTCTTTCTAAAATACTGTAAGCTTTATATCTAGGAAAAAAAAAGTTAGAGCCAAAATTTGAGACTTTATGTATAGACTGTGATTTCCTTCTTAATTTTATTTCTGATCTTAAGCACATGTACACAAGGATTAACGTTTACGTACACAAACCAACCAAAGCCTTTCAAAGTCAGTATGTGTACTTACTAGATTTCTTATATGTGATAATGAATTCCAATTTGAGACCTGGTCTACTAATATTCATACTTGTACACTGGGTACTAAATTAGCATTTACCACTGCATATATCAGGTATTCTGTAGATTTTATGTTTTTAGAATGATTAATGGAGATGACTGTTTGTTTGAAAAGTCTCCCATCCTTTTCTGTCAGCCAATTATTTGCTTGAGTGCTTCTCTTTAAGAGTGCTTCTCCTGAAGAAAGTCTGAAATCTTTTGGGTTGTTTTTTCATTTTTAATGGTGGTTGTGTTCAGGTGTTTGTTGTTTTAATAGGTTACTTTACATCCCATGGGCTCATTCCCCTGTCCTCTCAATGACCACTGTGAGTGGGTGTAAGTAAATACATGTACTCTGATCTCAAAAACTGAAGCTGTTTCTTTCCTAATTCTGTTATCCTTTTGGGGAGATCATAGCAGCTCTGTAAGGACCCAGAGAGCATAGGCTATCTTTTGAACTCTTTTATGAACAAAATGCAATGTCTGTCTACATCTCTGAACAGTTGAAAAGCACGTTAAAGCTGATGTCTCTTACAATACTCAAACTATGTCTAATGTCCTTTCATTGACCTGCCTGCAGTTCATTCTTCACTGTATCAACTTTTTCTGCTCTCACCATAAGAATTGTCCCTTTTTGCTGGCACAGATTGATAAGCAGTTATGTACACTTGTATGAAAATAGAGGAATGTTACAACATCTCTTTACCAGACATACTCTCATGCAACCGTACTTTTTGTGCCAGAGCCAAGGAGTTTTGTTTCAAGCACACATGCAAGCATTAATACGAAAACCTAACAAGATATTTAGCAAACTATGGGATTTGAACAAAGTGTCCCTGTTTTGCTTGAGTCCCTGAAAATCTTGTTCTCACAGGAAAACACTGTGCACCCAAATTATCTGAAATTAGTTGCCAAAGATAGAGAATTCTGGTTTTAGTGGCTTGTAGAGTGACCAAGAAAGATCCTATTGGGAGGTTTTTCCTCCCTAAAGACAGCAGGTTCTCAGTGGACAGAATACCATGCCCCAATAGATAGGATAGAGCCACAGTGCTGCAACAGAGCAGCAGAGGAACACAGTGTTTGTGACAGATACCAGGACAAGCCTTGGTAGGAGTAAGGTTATTCTACAAGAACTCAGCATCCACAGGAAGAGAGGAGATGAATGCTAAGCACTGTTTTGGTCACACCATCCAATATATGACCCAATAAATGTCAAAAAATATGCTTTACATAGCAAAATAATACTAAGATAGGTATTTAAAAAATAGTTATAAGATGATGACTTCAGAACAATAGAAATCATAAGTTACCTTACATAAAATGTGCATCATTCAGAAAAAACACTACACTTCTAATCATAATTTACTATAATTGTTACAGTGACAAACTGCACATAAATTAAAGACAGACAATAAGTATACAGATAAAAGAACTAAGTGGTAAGGGAAAACAAATTAGACACAAATTTCACATATAATTTTGCTTACTACTAAGTGATGGAAGACATTTTACCAATCCGTAAATAAGGGAAGGATTAAATATAAAGGAAGTAAAAAGAATCAAAAATGCAAAAATATATTCTGCAATGACATTGTCAAATTTTAAATACCTGAATAATTAAAGCAGTAAGTTGAGTTACTGGTGCCTGGCATTCTTCAGTGTGATCCAGAAGAAAGCTAATAGTTGGATTCTGACATACACTCTGTTTATCCTGGAGCTGTTTTCTTCCTTCCTCATTCAAAAGGACAGAGAGGAACTGTAAACTAGCCACATATAAAGCAGGATATGTGGTAGACAGATGAATACAATCAGAAATGGTATCTAAAAGGTTAAACAAAAAAATTAAAATTTTTACAATAAAGCTCGAGTATACTTTAGAACACAGACTTATTGAAGAAAGCACGTGAACCCGAAAGCAGTTATAGTGTGCACTGCCCAGGGAATTCTACAAATTCTATGTATCTTATAAGTCTTCAAAAAAATCTAAGAAAGAAAAGTTTGAGTTTTATAAGGGTTGAATGAATTAATTGCTCTGCATTCATTTGACTATAAAACAAAAAAGCAATCTCCATTTCACTCACATCAATCATGTGTCCAGTAATTTTTTGAACTCTCCTGATTTTATCAACACCTTACATTATAAAACCAACAGTACCCATTAGCTGCTTTATTTGCAATTGTATTTGTATTCACTAGATCTCATAACATGCACAAGCTTGTCTGGACTATGTTCATACTTCAGTATTGAAGCACATCACAGAATCTTGCCTAACTATGCAAGTAACTAATGTAAGAATAATTAAAATACAATAAACAAACTCCTGTTTGATTATGGTAATATTGTAATAATCTTTGCATTCTCTGTCTCTCATTTCCCCTCAAAACTTTCCTTTTCTTTTATGCAAGATATTTAAAAAGAAAGAAGGGGAAAAAAAATGAAGTACTAATGGATCATTTCACAAATGCCACATTTGGTTAAGGTTTACAACTAAAATCACTCATCCATACATGTGAATAAAACAAAACAAGTCAGTCAAGCTCTGGACACATTGGTTTTCATCGTGGATATCTCATTAGTAATTACTTAATAGCATCTAAAGAGGAATGACTCTCTTTTCTGTTTGTTTATTAGTTGCTAGGAAAAAAACCATCCAGGAATAGTCATTACCAATTATTGCTGTACAGTGATTTGCAAGGGCTGCTGTCACACATGGAAAAGATATCTGGCCACTTTTCCACAGTAATGTAGCTAGAAGGCTGAAAGAGTCTATCCATGTTTCATGAAGTACAGATGTTAACTTGGTATCTGCAAAGAAAACACAGAAAAAAATCAAACCGTTTACAAATGCACACAAACCTGGAAAGCTGAGCCTGACCACACCTGTCCATTTATGTCAGGATGGTACCTAAATGAAGACCTGCCTCTGTCTGGTAATAAAGGAAACAAAGTACTTCATTACCTAAGCCATCTTTGGGACGTATGGTGAGAATCCTGAAGGTATTCCCCAAGAGAGGTTTCAACAGTTCATCCTGGCTTACCAGACAAGAGTCCACTAATAAACATGATTTTAGAAGCCTGGACACAGATGACAAGTATTGAAGTAGTAACAAGACCTGTTAAATATTTGTAGAAAGATATGAAATAAAGCCATATATTTACACCTTCCACATTATTTTAAATTTACTCACATTATATCAACTGATTAATAACATTTTGAATTAATATATACCAATTAAAATAAATAATAGGACATGAATTTAAAATGTTTCTCCTAATTTTTACTGTAGAAGATGAAACAGAACCCCTAGCCTGGAAACACGTGTGCAATCAATTTTCTAGTAACAAAGCACAAGGTCCTTGTGAGAAGGTCATGACTCTTGCTACATGTACAGCAGCATACTCATTGGAAGGTCACAAAGAAAAACATAAAAATGGTCATTAATACTGAGGAATACATGTGCCTTCCTAAAAACAGAAGCTGACATATTTATTTATTTATTCTCATAAGTTTTCTTCAGAAACACATTTCTTTAATTAGAGGAGTAATTTTCTTCAAAGTAAATCTGAATGCAGATGAGCAGAAGCTATGAAATGGCTCTGTGTCATGAAACAGCATATTCTATACATTGCATATACAGAGTTGAATTTGATTAAAAGGTAGTTCTATCAGCAGTAACCCTATATGGTTTGCATACATACAAAATTAGTTGAGAACTATGTAAGTATCTGCAGGATCAGACACAAAGCAAAGCAGCCAGTTTTGTTATAGACAATAAATACCCAATGTGTCAGTAACTATACCTGGCTCATACTTGAGTAACATACAAAAAAATTCTATTACATAATTTCTTCAATGTCTAAATTTAACTTATACTTTTAAAAGACAATTCATTTTTAGTTTGGTCGTTCTAATTATAGCCCTAACACAGAAATAAATTCTTCTATGCTGAATAAAATGGTTTATTTTCACTTAAGCTTTGTCAAAAGCACAAAGATTCACATGAATGTAGCCTATAGCAGTGTGTCTGGACTATATTAATGAATATAAATTATGCTAACATAATTAAATTCGTAACTTCAAAAATTAGGAAGTAACAAATGCTTCTCTAACCTGAGCTTTTACATGATCTATATGACATCGATGGCCCAATGGAGCTTTCAGTTCCAAGATGCATCTTTCAACCAGATTAGCACTTACAACACTAAAACAAAATATATTGGTTAGAAATATGGTTAAATAATTAAACATTCTATTAACTTAACATTCCATAGAGGAGAATAATATAAATAAGCAGTGTAAAAAAAAAGTAAGATGCACTTACTGCTACACCCCACTATTTTAAGAAATTCTAGTGCAATAGCAACTATAGCAGCAGTATGTTGTTTCAAAATAGCTAGACTAATATAAATTCCAATAGCTGCTACTGCACTGGCAAAAATCAATTTTTTCTATTTGATTTCTTACTTTCTTTCCTCAAGAAGAATAAACAGCTCTGCGATAATATAAGCTGTATTCACACCAGGGTTGTTGGGGTTTTATGTTTGTTTGTCTGTGTTTCGTTTTTTCCATTAATTGCACTATGAAGAGCGACTACAAATGGTCTTGAAAACTTTTACCATAAAATGAACTAATTTTTCATGCTGCACTTCAGGATTTCCAAACATTTTTTATAGACAAAAGAACTTGCTACAATGGAAATGGAAACATGGCATACAATCTGAAGACTTCTTCAAAGTGATTCCTCCTTTTAAAAGGAAGTAAAACACTAGGATCAATCATTCAAATTTGGCAAGTTTTATTTACTCTTCTAGTGTGAAAATCCTTACCTCATCTTCAAAATATTTGATACAATTCAAAGAAGAAAAACACAAAATGAGCTGAAATTATCTGCAATTCCAAATACTTGACAAAACCCTAAAACATCATGGGAGCAATACAGTAGTCCTGTATAAGACATACACCACAAATGGAATCACCATTATGACCACCTATATTGTGAAAAAAAAAGAAATAATTCTGATTCTTTTCTTCAATAGATTGTATTTTTTATTAAAAAAAAAACAAAACAATTTTGAACACTTCAGGAGCAAGAAGTGATCAATATGTTTAACAGTTTTAGTAAGAAACATGGGTAGATCTTATTCGAAGATTTTTTAAATGTCTATTGCTACACCTTGTTTGTAGTTCAACAGTTATTGATCTCATACCTGCTGAGTGTTGTTAGCAAATGTGTTTGTTGAAGAGCAATTCCAGTATCTTTTGGCATGACAACCAGCAGATTGTGCAGAAGGCTGCAAACAGCTGACAAAAGGGCAGGTGTGACTACAGCACGCTGTTTAGACAGAGCGGCAGACATGGGAGAATCATGTTGACTTGGAGATTCTGTTATGGTTGTATCACTTTGACCTAGAGTGTGTTGAATAAAAAAACCCCAAAACAACCAAAAGATTAAATTACAGCAGTTACATAAACCAAGTTTATTTGTATTTTTCATAAAACATTCAGGCGCTCTCTATATTTAAACTGTATATTCAGGAATGAATGGGAAAAAAAAAAAGATTAAATCAGACACAGGAAATAGTTCCGAAATAAAATGCTCCCTCTACCAGGCATTAAATAAAGACAACTAGCAAATTTGGAAAGACACAAATTCCCAGTCCTTTCTTTAAAAGAAAAATGGTTTTATTTGTACACATCTCTCTCTACATACATGATTATAAATATATTTTCTATATTATATTAGTTTTTATCTTTCTAAATATAAAGAGAATTATATATACACCTTTGTGTATGTGTGTGCACACACACTCCCGTGGGTATGTATGTATATGACAGCTCTACCATGACTGATGTGTTGAAAGTGTGACTAGACGGAAGAGAACCTAAGTCTTGAGTTACACTTCAACCAGTACCATTTTCACTTGCTTCTGTCAAATTTCATATTAAAGGAAGTGTTTAATGTTTGTCTTCTAAAACAACAACTAGAAGCATCAACTGCTCCAGCAACATGCAAGCTGTACAACGTACAGCATGGACAAATACTGAAATACGGGGGGTGAACACACTGCATTTAGCATCGGGTACAAGACTCAAGCCTGACTTACCTTGCGCCGTAAGCCGATCAACCACGGTTTCCGGAATAAAACTGGCTGAACTTGGAACTGTTGCCTGAAGCTCAGTAACACTCCCTAGTGATGGTGATGCAGACAGAATCTAGAAAGCCATAGAAAGCAAACGAGTTGATTCCAGCTTTTACAGACTAGTCTTTTATTTATTTTCTGCTTGGGAAGGGGGAACAACTCATCATAACCAACAAAATCAAATACAATGTAAATATTACTGTTCAAAGTCAATTTGATTAGATTTTGCCCACTGTGTGTGCATATATATATATGATAAAAAACCCAATAACTGAAACTATTGAAAGATGTGCAATATGAACAGTCTGAAACATTTCAGTTAAAAACTGATCAATGCCCATGTTACTGGAAATTCCTTCTCCTCATTCTTCTTTTTCATCCATAAATTGACTCAACCTACATTTGGATAAAGATAGAAAGACATTACTGAAGCATTTAAACTCAAATTTTTCATGGACTATTTGCTCTACTGAGAACATCAGCACTTGTCCCTTTGTACCAGAACACACTCAGATAAAAATATCACAAGTGCATTTGTCATCAGTCAAAGTTGAAGTCCCTGAGTCTTTTGAACTCTGGGTACTTCTTAATCCTGTGATCCTTAAATGTATTCATTCCATAGTGAAGATATGAGATGTTTAAATGACAGTAGGTAACTTTACTGACATAATACCACGCTTCTCCTACCAATTTTGCATTATTTACATTATGAATTTTGTGTGTTTTCAGAAGTTCCTAATGCTCTTGCTACTGTGTTTAAAACCACAAGCCTGCGATCAGAAGACCCAGAATCCAGCTAAATGATGTGCTTTTGTGACACAACAAGACCTGTAACTTGTTTCAGAGCACAGGACAAGTATCTATCATGTCAAGTCACTCTTTCACTTCTGGTTTTTATTTTCTAGATGGAAAACTCACATCAGACAATTTTCTTCAAAAGCGTCACTATACAAAGCAAAGAATATAGAATGTTGGAGAATCCAATGAAATCCCAACAGAGTTACAACTTGAAGAAGGGTGTTAAATTTTCCTCATAGTGAGCTTTCTAAGGAAGACTGAAGTATCTCAAAGGTTTGGGGTTTTTTTAAAGTTTTATTAGAGTAACAGTTGGAATATAGTTTTACCCAAGGAAATATTAAAAGTGACTTAACAGACAAAAAGGGTGCAGGGAAGGAAATCACAGATCACTCTGTTCCTAGCTATTGTATCCTTGCAACCTCCACGTTGTAACTTCCTTTTCTCCCACATTTTCCTCTGGTCTCTCACTATTGTTCATCCTACAATCACGAGTCTTTCTTCTTAAGCCTGCTCAGTTGTTCCTCAAGAAAAGTCAGAGGATTATTGTAACACATAAAACAAGCTACAGTAAGATCTGGGGGTATGTCCAAAACACAGGATTCACATCCAGCTTGGATCACATAAACACTAGGACAATGCTTGGCTAAATTATTTTCTTACTAGCAAAACGCAGTACCAAGCTGTACTGAGTGATTGAAATTCAAATTCTATTTTGATTGCACAACTAAAAAGCATATTTGACAATTAAAATAAGTTACTTGAAGTGCTATGCTTGCTAATTTAAATACTTACTAAAATCCATTATTTATATTAAACAAATCTATCTTGACACATGGCATTTATTCAGCACTGTATGTCAATTCCAAGCATTCTAATAGGTGAGAAAAACCATAACACTTTTCCTTAAACAGTACAAACCCAAAATGTAATTTCTAACAGTCTATATCATTCTTCTGAAACAAGTAAAACCCTAAAAGGACTTTAACTATACTGAGAGTCATCTTACAGATATTATTATGAATTATACAACCTTTCAAATATTAGTAAAAAGTATCAGCTACCTCATACAACTGTTCTTTATCTTCTACAACTCTCTAAATAGTTCGGGCAAGAAAATAAAAAGTTCTCAGTTACGTTTAAAAAAAAGATTTAAAAATCAGCAAAAGGTTTATCTGGTTAGAAAAATATCATCTTCCTGCACTGATGGAACATTTATTGATAATTGCATCACAGTGGGAAATAGGTTAAACCCCAAAATTTTCTGCTGTCATAACAGAAAACGTACAGTAACACAATGAAGCTGTTTCCACACTCTTCTGCCTTCCAGGAAAAGAAAAAACAAAGATATTACCACTCCTATAAATCACCTTTGATAAGGATGAACTGGAAGTCTGGCACACAGCGTTTAGTAAATGATATTTACTACTGCCACCATATTGTTCCTGGGAGCAATGAAGCATTGTGTTGCTTAAGAGTGAAACTTTGGAAGGGGGTGTAATAGGAGAAAAAGTTCTGTGTGCGTGGAGAGGGAGATGACAACTGCAGATTAGAACTAATTCAAAAGAATACAAAAATTGCTAGTGTGGAAACAGAGGAGAAATGTGAGGGTTTTGCCATTTATCTACTAGATAGGAATAAAAGGTCTTTTCTTAACCTCTAGTATAAAAATCCCTCTGGCATTGCTTTAATAGGCTTGCAGTGATTAATTCTATTCAGTTCCCTTCTCAAAGGTTTAAATCACTTCACTGTATAGCACTCTGGTAACCACGGTTCCAGAAAATAAAGAACATATTTTTATAAAAAATAGCAAGAAGATTTCATAGGAAAGATTGGCCATGACTTAAAGCTGTCTGGGAGATGTCTGTAGGCCTTTAGCCCACATAATTTTTAGCTCAAGTTTTTAAATAACTGCTCATTTTGCTAAGATGCCCTGGACACAGAACAGCCCTAGCATAGTTATGCAGTGTAAAGCAAGTTGGTATCTCCATGCAGATTAGTGATCTCTTATCACACATACGAAACACAAACCAAACATGTTGGTTAAAACAAGAGTAAGGATTAGTCTTTTCTAATGATAACCTGAGTTAACGTTTAACCTATTTATTCTATAAAAGACCAAGATTATTAATAATCTCAGAACTGGCCTTTTTGCATCACATTCCAGTTCACAGAAAAATAAAGATAAATTTGACAAAAATCTGTAATCCACAGGGATCTTAAAGACACAAAATACAGTGCATATGAATTAACACATTACACACAATCCAGTTCTGCTGTCCTTTTCTATTACATGGACTCATTCATTTCATCCCCACATGACTATTCTTTACTCTATAAACCGAGCAAAATTTTACTTATAGTCTCTGCAAAATTTCCGATTCTTTTTTTAATTTTCTCAATTTTTCTTTCTGCAAATTTGGGGAAAATAATTGGGGATGGAGGGAAAAAAGATGAAGCTGAAAAGTAATTTAGTTGCAACTTTCAGTTACGGTCATATGGCCCTATGTGAAATCAGCTCATGATAGCACACAGCTCAAATAAAGTACTAGTTACATGAAATCTGGAAGCAGAGAAAACTAACAGAATGTTAGGAATAGGAATTGGTATGGATATACCCAGATCAATTTTTTTAATAATGTTATTAAAATATCAGAAAGGAGTTTTAAATAGAAAAAATTGGTTTGATTGCTCATTCTCAAGTATTTGTGGGTGTTTTCATCAAATCTGTGCCACGCACCTAAAACACATTTCTCCCTTCAGTGAGACCTGCAGATTCCTTCCCATCTGTGATGAGGAAAGCACGCCATCTCGTGGGCTTTGAATAACAGTATCTTCCTGGCACCAGCAACATCCAACATTTAGCAACAAACTTCTACAAACTTTTTCTAATGACTTCATAAATATATTTCTTTACTCATACATCAAAACAGAAATTGGGCCGAACTGTGACCCAAATTTTGAAGTTATATAGGAATAGATTACAAATGCCTGAGATTTCAGGACAAGGTTGAATTTTCCAGAAGTATTTCCTAACTTCATTAGATACACACTTCAGATAACTGCCCTCTGAAACACAGTTTGTAATCAGCCTCCATTAAAGTTACGCTCATCCATCTTTTTTCTCCTAATTAATAGTGGCACTGGAACATCAGACCTCTACATCTTGTAGCTTGGACGTTTTCAATATGTCATGTCAGCACTGGCATTTTTTTAAAGCCAAGAAATTTAGTTAATTAAAAAAAATAAAGCTTACAGCTCCTAAAAATGTCCATGAAGGCTAAACGAAAATTAAACTAACTTCCAGAAATGACAGTCAAAATCTTAGTGCGACATCTTTGTACATGTCAGGGAAAGAAGGAAAACCAAACAAAACACAAACTTCTATAAAACTGCCATGGTTAGCTGTAAGAGCCTAATCTTAGCAAGTATGAAGTCTAGAATATGTGGAAGAGTGATATAAATTAGTGTAGCTTAGTATTACACTGTACTTTCCACTGTTAATGATTAGTTGTCCATCTGTTGAATGGAATAGTAGAGCTAAGTCTTTGTGTCAAACTATGATGCCACTTTACATATAGAAATATCATACATTAATTTGACCTAGTAGATTCCAAATTATTTTTTCCTTTTTTCTAAACTACTGAAGCTGAAGAAATTTAATGTTATGAGCTTGTTCAATTCTTCATAAAAACTCAAGCACAATTTTAAGTAGATTAGACACCAAGCCTTGATAAGAATTGCTGCAGTTTAATTTTGTCTTCAAGTAATGTGAACAAAACAAGATGAAACTTGTTTAACTTTCATTCCTCTAAGTAAGTGGCACTCAATTTATTCAGTAAAAAGTGATCTGGGAACAACTGCTTTTAAAAAATCTGAGATTCTTATGTAAATGATTTTTAAGGAGCAATCATGATTGCATGTACTTCGTGATTTACATGCACTTTCATTTATTTTAGTTTTGATCTTCAAATTTGAATATTTGTGTTTAAAATAACCCTAAGGGGCTGCAGGTGTTGTTGCTCTTCATTAATGAAAATCAAATTAATTATAAAAATTTCTGAAAATGAGACATCAGTTTACAACTAAAGTGCACTTTTTCCTCTATTATTAAAAACATGCAAGATAACGTTATCAGTACTAGACAGCAATAAATTTATAACATAGAATCAACAGAACAAGGAAATTATACTTGTGTAATACGTTGAGATGAAATTTCAATACTGCTTTTTCTGTTTTTATTTTTACCATGTTCCGCAGCAAAATTGAGCATAGAAGTTTTAGTCAATAAAAAAAATACAGGATCTTGTGATTTATCAGGCTTTGTCATATCAACACATGCATCTGTTTAAGAGAAAAGAAACTTCTAAACAATGATATTCTGGCTTCAGTAATAGATTAGATGGTCATTCATAAATGACAAATTTTTGAATACGAAATTAAAAAATGGATTTCAGTGTAACATGTCAAAGTTTACTTGGATCTATACTGCAGTCTTTGAAAAACACATCATTTTTATCAGGTAACTAATGAATGATATAAAAGCTCCCTCCACAGCCTGAACTGATATTGCAAATCTACTCTGAAACTGAAAGAATGATTTTCAATTTCTCCTCCTTTGCATTTGCCATCTTGAAACATAGCACATGTGTACAGCTTTTCATTGCTGTAGTCATCCGAGCCAGAAACAAATTTTTCGAGCAGGCACCTGCTTTCTGTTTTCCATGTCTGTTTTGGATCCTGCAAACACTTTTGCTGCTTTTAAATTCTACAAAAGCATTTTCAGAATCCAAAGTTTATTATGGCACAGAATATCCAATGTATTTATGTGGCTTTGATTGATCCAGTTCTGTAGCTGTCTTGTGTAAATACAGGTTATTCTGAATGAACAATTTGGATAAAAGCAACAGAAGTGACAACCAGAAATGGAGACGACCACATTTTGTCAATAAAGCCAATTACAGAGTAGTCTCTAGAGAATATATGTCTTGCTGTGGGAAGCTATAGAATTCAGTACTGCCTAATGCATTTAGCTAGTCAAGGCAAGCTACCTTATTTATTTTTGCTCTGGTTAAGGATCACAAAAGGGTTTTTTCAGCATATTAAAGCTACATTGGAGTAAATTTCAACTTAATTTCACAGCTAATTTCTGATTAATTTCAGGTTTTGTGTTTTGCTGGAGTTTAACAATTTTAAGAGTGCTAATTTTCTTGAAAGCATTTCAAGAAATGCTTTAATTTTAATAATGCTTTATATTTAAAATGAATAGATTACTCTGCAAGTTACCATAGTTTCAGATGTAGAGTGGGAATGTGAAGATTTTCTCTGACTAGGTGGAGCCTTCCAAAGATTGAGAGAATCATCAAAATCTGTAGGGTAACAAAAATAAAAATCAGAATTACTGTAAGATCACCAGAGAGCATAACAAGCTTTTTAAAGGATTGTTTCAGTGAAAAAGCAGCCAATCACAGCAATCCTTCTGAAGATCTCAGAACACAAGTTTTTCATACACATTGTATCCATCCTACACATAAAATGTGTATCAATCCTACACATCAAATTCCCTGAATAAACAGAAATAAAAAATTTTCAGTGCAACATAAAGTAGTCTAGAAAAAACTACACTTTGCTCAAACCGCAGGTGTACAGCCTTTGGTCATTTCAAATAGTTCAGATTTCATTTTAGTTAAAACGCAAGAGTACAAAAGTATTGAAGTACTATACTGGGGTCTCAAAGAACACACATAATAAACAGATGTCCTTGTCTTCAAAAAACTTCAAATTCGCATTTTAAGAGAAGTAGTTTCAACAGGACCCATATTCATAAATATAACAAAGGCAGAATTACTTTGTAAATGTGTTTCAGAATAAAAAGTGCCAAAAATTTTATTGCACAAATCTGTCAGTAATACTTTTGAAGCTGTCATGTATTTAGAAAAGAAAATAACAGAGAATAAAGCTTGACTACACAGTTTGTGAGTGCAAACCCCACAAAAATAATGTCCTATTAGTGTCCTCAGTAATTACTAAACTGAACTATTTTGTTTTTAACATAACATTGAAGATGAGTTTCTTACATTCCTGCAAAATGTGAAAAAAGTACATTGGGAAAAACCCAACACTGTTTAGGTCCTTTTCTCCCCTTTTTAAAGACACAAAAAAATTGTTTCTTATTCCTGAAATACTGTATTTTCTGGCTTTGCTTTGCAATGACTGAATAACAGGTATCTCAACTGCTCACTGAAAAGTTGTACCATTCTACATTTTGAGTAACTCTTAGATACGATATTGCAGGAACTAACAGAACTACCCAAAAGCACATATAAGAGGACCATGGGAGCAGTAAAATGTGTTGGATTGAAAAATTACACTTATAGATAAAAAAAGCAGACACTGAAGAAATTGAGGATTCCAGGCTGGAATTTTGTGTACTGTTGAGGTATTTCTTTCAGTGAGTTAATCAAGAATGCTTTTTTCCCTTGGGTCTGTCATAAAGTCATAACTTAGCTGGAGAAGTAACATTCCTCTTCTGTTCATGCCTCTGGAACAGGTTTAATTCCTGAAGAATCCAGCAGGATACTCGGCCTGGGATGTGCAAAACAACTCAAACAATACTTTATTTTGCAAAACTGTAAGTGGTGAGCTGAAAGCGAGTGTCATGCTGCTTCTGGTGTTGAATTGTACTACACCAGCCTGACTCATCAACCCCAAAAGTTAACATCCTGATAGTGAGTTGAAGGATACTTTATTGTATCTGCCACTTCTTATCTAAAAATCCTAAGGCCCAGCTGGCCTTAGACATATGACTGACAGTTAATCACTTTAAACTCTGGAAGCCCAGTTCCACTTTCAAACCACAGGTTTTTCTAAAATACCCCTTGGAGTGTGTGTGGAGATTCCTCCCTGGGGGGGGATGCCCCTCAAGGTCACTCCAGGCTGAGCAGAAGAGATTTGCCCAGGGTCATTAGTATGGGTGTGTAACATCAATCTCTACTTAATAATTGCTTCTTTTTTACCAGCGATAATACAATTGCATTAATATAATTCCTTTGATATAGTACACTATACTACACTAGCAGTTTTAGCTTCTATACTGTATAGTAAATAATTCTGATTATGATCTTTTTGTCTAGTCATTTATCATAGTAAGTCATTCACTATTATATAAACTTATCTGGTTTGCTATCCTTAATCCCATAGGATAAAGTTAGACAAAGGTTGAACCACACCTCTGTAATTAAATTGTAATATTTAAACCATTGAAAAAGTCTGGGTCTAGGATTGAATCCAGCTGCAGCCAGGCTCCTCTCTGAGAAGGCATTTAGAGTGCAAGGGGGTCCTTCCTGCACCTTGTCAATCAGTGGGAGGGCTTCTTTAAACAACTGTGTCTGAAGTTCTTACTCCACCCATGACACAGACTTAAAAAGAACAATTTAAATCAGCAGCCTTAAAAGATGGGAATACAGAAACTTAGGCCGACAAAGAAGTTAAAGAAAAAAAACCTCATTAATTTCCTGTCCTGTGAAAGCTTTTACTAATTGATCTCTGAAAAATCCCCTAGCTTTCTAAACTTATCATCAGATATATTTGGACAAGAAAGTGTGTTCCCACAATGCATCATAGCGAGCCTCAGAAATATTGTTCAATTAATGATTAGTCAATATAAAAGTTAGATCCGAGATATTCCAAGGGTGTACAGGTTAAAAATAAACAAATAAATCCAATGTGAGTGTTACATTTTATCTATGAATTAAATTATATCTGAATGTCTTAGAATTCATCTTAATTCAGATTATTAGAGTCCATTCCTACTCATGTAACCTTGAATGCATCAAGAAACAGGAATCTTAAAAATAGTTCATGTATTTTTTTTTCCCAAATTTTCCTTGTATGAAAGTTGACTGGATGTCATAAAGTGGAAATTGTTTTACCCCCCATATTTTGCAAGAAAATTTACTGCAGAACCAATTACGTCTTTTCCATTTTCAACTTTTTGAAGATGTAAATAACAGCTCAGAACTTTTTCTGACTTCACTACATATTCAAGTGCAGGGTTTATATATTTCCCATTCCCTTTCTAATAAGAATTACTGGAGGTAAGTTACTCAAAACTACAATTTATTTAAGTAGGTTTCAAATACCAGAAGATTACATCAATATCACTTACCAGTTATACCACTTTTTTCTGTGTTGAGCTTGTCTTCCCGGTAAGAATTCAAATCAAACATGTAACATCCTAGGTAACAGTGTTTCACCATCTGATTCACATGTTCATAGAACTGGCAGTGATACAAAAGGGCTTTAAGTGCAGGTGTTCCTGTCTGAGAGAGGCCAGATTCTTCATCATGTACACAAGGACCCTGAAGACATGAAATTCACAGACATCATTACTATAAAGAAATGTTTTACATAGAATAAACTGTCAGAAAAACCCACCCTAACTAAGGCTAATGCTGTGTATGTGTGTACACTGATTTACAGGTTGTAACTAAGAAATTCCAAAAATGAAATGTAGATTTTAACTTTTGAGATAAATCATAATATTTTACAAAAGCTGTCATGACTCTGCAAAATCAAACAGCTATTTATCTCCTGAGACGTGTGCTAACAGTTAAGTAGAAACTCATGAAAAGCTGTAAATGAGTGGCTTCAAGACAGTAAATGTATCACTAGACTCCCCAATTTTAATGTCTCATTTATTTCTACTTACAGACATCAAGCAATGAAAAAGTTTTCCTTAGGCAAAAAGCACACTTATGCTCAGATAAGACTAAATATCCAGAAAAAGTCATCCTGCCCTGAAGTATACTGTCATTATACTACATCTAGCTATGTCAATCTTCTATGAGAAATGATTTTTTTAGAAAACAAGACATAAACCAAAAAAAAATTTTTATGAAATATGGTTTTCAATTATTTCTTTTTAAATATTGACACCAGGGAAAACTTCCTAGAGTAGTGGATTTATACCTTAAGATAATGGATTCTAGTCATATTTCAAATAAACAGTTTAAGTTGACTGCCTTTGTTAAATGTTTCTTCAGTGTTTTCCATGTTAACACAAAAGCAAATAAGTTTTATTAAGCTGCACATAACCTGGTTTAGACTGACCATAAAAATTGGAAGTGCAAAGAAGGCAGAAGAACTCAGAAATATTCAAACCAATTACATTCAGAAAGGCAGTTTTAGAGGGCATCCAACAGTAGTTCAAAAATAAACTAGTTAAAATTATGGAAAGGAAAATTTTCAGTGCTAATTAGAAACTTTCTTTGGCAATCAGAAGAGAGCAGAGCAGGATCAACTGAAAATAAGTAATTTGAAAACACTATTTATCCCCAAGAGGCCTTCCCCCAACCCCTTCATTTACACTGGATATAAGTTTATTTCCCAATAAAACCCAAAACCAGATACAGTAGAAGCAGTAAAATTATTTGTATTACAAAATAAGTTATCACCAAAATTTTAGATGGTTACTCTCATTCTTTTAGGTTTCTGTAATACAGAAACTATTTTCACTATTTGCCCTTTACACTAACCAGTGGAAAATGAGATATGATGAACAGCTTGAGGCAGAATGTGGGATTTCAAGTAAACTATTTATGATGAATTATAAAACTCTAATACATTATGATGAATTATAAAACCCATACAGTGTCAGCAATAGTCTTAGAATCAACTATGGCTGGTGCAAGCTTAGGAAATACTGATAAATTTAGTCCAAATTTTACTACCCAGGATTGTCTTTGCCAGTTTCAAAAACCATGCCAGATACTTTATTGTACAATGGGGGACCTTGAAAGAGTTACCAATCAATTACATTGACAAAGTGCTCTGACTTCAGCAATCTTTATACAACACAGTCTGCTGCACTCTTAGAGTACTTTACACAGGCTGACTTTACTCATGACTAAAGAGTGGCATAGGAAATTTTTTAAGTGACATAATAATGAAATATTATAAAGCAGATCAACTAGATAACAGTAACACTAGAGACATTCTCATGAAGATACTGGCCTACAAACTCTATTTATATTTCCTCTTTCAATCCTATTTGCCTGAGGGATAAAATGGTAATATTCTAGTTTGGCTATGGCACAGTATTCCTATTATTCACCAAGATCCACTTAACAGCCCTAATTTTCTCCCTGGCATTAAAGGAAACAGACAAATCACCTTATTCAGTACAAGGGAAAAAAGTTACTCTGAAATATAAAATTTGATCCTGGTGGTATCTTACAGTTTTAATTGTTGTTTTTATTTTGAACAGTTTTAATTTACCAGTAACCATAAAGTGCTGTTTGATAATATCTTTCAGCATGAACACTTATTAAGTGATGAGCAATTTCCATTAAATTGCAGTTCTTAATAAGAATCACATTGACTCAAAGCTTCTTTTAATTGCACTGGAATTCATCCAGAATTGTGCAACTGGATTCAATTTTTGTCACTTCACCATAGTCATTGAAATTTTTTAAAAAAGACTAAAAAGCAACTTCTAATAGAGTCTACATTGACAAGTTACAATGGCTGCCCTTTTGTAACCCCCTACTATTATGAATTTAAACAATTACTATTTATATTGATAAATTAGAAGTAGTAAAACTGAAACAAGGGCTAGATTTGTAAAATTGCTTCCACATCTTCCTTTATGATTACATGTAAAGAAAAGTTGAGACATTCTGTACAACTGAACTCTTCAAGAAATAGCATAATTGATTTTCAGTGCAGCTGAATCATAGATAACTTATCCTAGTAAAACAGCTGGAATGCCTTTCAGCACTAACTGGATCTTTGGCAGAAAGGAACAGATTAAAAATTATATGGCTGCATCTGCATCTGAAATTTCTTCAAAAACTAAGATACACCGTTCCCATATAGGTACAATCTCACACACTGAAAAGAGCAAGATAGACATTAAAAACAAATATCAAGGTCATGAAAAATTTTAAAAATTGCAAGCTAAGATCCAAATATCCTGATGCACAATGAACCAGACTTGCTGAGAGTAAAACAAGATGACTGACTCAAGAGAAGAACTGGAAAAGTCTCCAGCGGATCTTCTCAGTTTGATAAACACCTGATGAGAGAAGGTAAAGGGAGACAGACTCCTCTCACTGGTATCCAGTGACAGAAAAAAAGGTATTGAGCAAAAACTAAAATACAGGGAATTCTATTTAAACCTAAGAAAAAAAAACTTGTGTAGCCAAACATTAGAACAAGTTGCCCAGAGAGATCATGGAGTCTCCATTCTAGGAGAAACTCAAAATCCAACTGGAAACAGCCCTGAGCAACCTGGTCTAGTTCAGCTTGCTTTGAGCAAGTGGTTCTCTTCAAGAAGCTTAAATTGACCCAACTGACAAACTGTTTCATCTTTCTTTCAAAACATTTTATAAACATCACATTAGCAGAACTGCCTCTTCCTCATGCCCCTCAAATCATGTTTTACCTGCATTCCAAGTGTGAGTAAAATAAATTATCAATTTCTATCCTAAAACATTAGTGATATACCATATAAGTAAGCAAGTTTCCTAGGAACCCAAAGATAATACATTCATGAAATGCAACATATATGTAATCTAAATTTGGTTGTTTTATTGAGCTTGCCGGAAATTTGAGAGAAGTTTGTCTATTCATTTCTTTCTCTTTCCAAAATGTAACCTTAGACATGTAATTGTTTAAGTTTATATTTTACAGGTATCCTGACACAACTTTAGTATCAAATGACATCTCTCTGTGACACTATGACTTTTGTTATCAAATGTAATAGTCACTCACTTGCCAAATACAATCTTTCATGTCTTCTGTAGGGATTGGAATCACAAGCAGATTTTGTAGAATAAAAGCAGCCTGAAAGAAATAAAAGCATCAATATTGCCATCTAGCCATCACAGTTCAAAAAAACTACATCAGATTGAATAGTACAGTCTATGTATTATTCCACTGCTTTAGATATATGCTGAAATACACAGAATTCTCCTGTTCATGTTGGGAAAAAACAACTAGAAGGATATAACTTCAAAGTCCTCAAACTTCACCTACAAGAGATGTCATTAGAGCATGGCACAAGAGCAGGCTGGTAGAAAAAAAGACAAGGAAAAGATGGGATAGAAATCACAAGGAAATAAATTTAGTTATTTATAAAATACTTTCATCACTGCTCCAGTACAGTCAATCCTACAGAATAAGCATTACAATTACAGGAAGTGCTAGGGGAAAAAATTCCTGAACAGAAAAACCTAGATAACAGTTTATGACCACTCACTCTATTGTCCTTATGTTTTGGGGGTTTTAATTATTAAAAAATGATTGGGACAATGTGGTGAACACATTAGGACAGAGACATGTTTCAAATATTTTCCTTTATGAATACATGGCATGTTTCTTTTTCTAATTTATATTACACACACTTCACATGTGTGTGCATGGATTGAAATTCCTTTTTTTATTTTGTCAATCTTTTGTCACTGACGTGAATCAAGAGAATATAATTAAGATACAATAATTTGGAGTTAAATAAAATAATGAAGGACACATTATCAAAGGCATTTTGAGATATAATTTCAATATTACTTTGGAAAATAAAATTAGCTAAGCAGTAGAGCTGGGAAAAAACCAAGTCATCGAATGTCAGAGCTTTTATTCTTACTGATTAGAACAGAAGGAAAACCTTACAACTGGAGCCGTAAAAAATTGCAAGTGAAGTGTACAGAGCTTAAATTCATCACTGTATAATTCTATGTGTTGTTCTATCATAGTACAGACTTTCAGTTTTCACCAGTAAACCTTAGTGCCTAGACAGATTACTTCATGTCTGCAATGAACAGATATTTACTGCAGACCAGGTGATGAGTTTGTACCAAAGCATTCATAAATGTTACAAAGCAGAGATTAAAATCGGGCTAATTAGTTATGCTTTAGCAACCTATTTATCTAACTGAGTAAGACTTAGGAGTTTTTATGAGTTCACTTGTACTGTTTATATAATTTCTGTTTTGAAATAAGTAATGTGTATTTGTTCCTTCTTATGCAATTCCTAAATAAGCAGCTAAACATTTATATTAATCAGGTAGGCTTTAACTTACAAAGCAGCAGATGTTGTGCAGCATCAGATAATAGATACACACAAATACAAAAAATACAAGTATTTTTTTCTCCACAGTCAAAAAGAACTTGACAATCTACAACAGCAGAAGGACTAAAGAAACATACCTCCCTGCGTACCATGCTACATTCAGATTGATCCAGAAGGATGTTTATCACCGTTCCCCACAGGCCTCCTGAAATATTCTGGCAGCTTTCTGCTAAAGCAATACATCCTATTTCAAGAGATGTAAGAGCTGATCCTATTCCAAGTGCTGTAAATCTGACCTAGTACATATAAGCACAACAGAAATTTCTTACAGTAATTAGCAATACTTTTTTTTTTAAGTTCTATCAACTGAATCTGGAGCCTAAGGGAATAATTTCAAAAGTAACAACCTCTTTTCCTATATTTCTCTTGCTCTCTACTCATTATCACAACTAAGTGAAAAAACAATTACTTTTTAAGTATTCAAAAATAAGCAAGATAGTCTTTAATATTCTTCATATTTTACCACTTGAAAATAGGCCCATTTAGCAAACTCATAATTTAACAGATTCCATTTAAATACATTTGCTCTGAATTTTTAGTTCATGTAAATGTTTCTGCTTTGCAGCTAAGTTACAGCAATGACAAGGAAAACTGCCTATGAATTATGATAGTGAGCGACTAATGAAAGCATAGAAGACAGAAGATATGAAGGATTTCTTAGATGATGTTTATATGGAAACACTCTCCCTACAGTATTATTACTGCTGTTTAGGATATAGTTAGTAACATTTTAAATAATTCCAAACAGCAGTCCTACTATTAGATACATAAATAAATCAAAAATCTTCAAATGCTTAAGGGTAAAAAAAGATATGAAGTTAATATCACAGTAACAAACCTCAGGATCTCTATCTACCCATAAAGGAACCAGCCATGCCAGACCTAGGTGAGACAGAACTTGTTCTTCACTATTACCATACGGCAAAGACCAAAGAGATATCCAGTCCTGATTAGAAAACAGAAAACAAATTAAGAAATTATGTTATAAATCTTTCAATCCATTCCAGTGTATTAGCAGTGCAAGCTACCAACTACTACTAAAATACTTTTGTATAACAATAATTGCACAGAGGAAGGATAATTTTGTCTCTTTCCATAAGGATTTGACACTAAATCACATGATTGTGATAAACAGCCAGGTTTTAAAATTTCTTTGAGACTAAAGATTATTAATACGGTCTGAACAGTAACACTGTTGTAAACACAGATTATGACTTAGAAACACAAGAAAATAAGACTTATCATTATGCTACTATACATATTACTCTCTAACAATGATACTAAAAAATAGGGTCCATACCTTCATCTACGCATTTACGACCTAAGTCATTGGAGGCTGCTGTCTCCCTGCAGTGTACCTAAAACTCTGTCCCCTCTCACTTTTAATAAACTCTTCCAGTACCTAATAAGTAGAGAACTGAAGAGACAGCTAGAATTTGGAGAAGCAGGTATACTGCAATTTCTAGTTACATGAGTGCTTGATCACAAAGAAAAGTTTTCATTTGTGGCTGTTACAGATATTAGTAAGACTGGATTTTAATTCTCTAAAATAATACTTAATTGTTGAATTTGCTTCAACTGCTTCGGGATAAAGGCTATTTCTACTAAACTGACAGAATTCTAGTGCTCAAACATGTACATGAACACAAAGCAAAATGAGAATTTTGCTAGTATGTAAGGATAGCTCCTTTTATCTGGCAATCCTTTTTCCATGTATGTACGTATTCTTTCATATATATACATATATATACACACACACATATATATATACATATACACACGAAACTATGAAAGCCCTGTGCACATGAATGTTTAAACATAGGTTAAAAAGCCTGTTGTCTGTGAGGCTGAAGAAATAATGATGTTATAAATTGTTAAATTTATTCACCCTATGGAAAATCCTGATTCTTCATTTTGTTATAAAAGGTAATGATACTTATTCTGAAAGAAGGCCTTTCAAAATCCACAGGATTATTTACAAAACAATTTCAGTACGGCTAGAACTGATTCTTCAGCTTTTTGGTATACTATAGTCTATCCTGTATATTTATCTAAGATTACAGACCAAATGAGATCAGTGTGGGGGTTTTCTTGCCTTCTGTGCTTCCATTTGGAGGGGAAGGAAGAGTAAGCAGTGGTGTGGTTTTAGCAGGACTGCTCAGTTGGAGAGTACCATTCCTAAACCGTGACAAAAAGTTATGACTGAACTTGAGCAGTTAAAATCTCTCTGCACAGCCTCACCAGTGATGAGAGAAGGACAACAGGAATGCACTCACCGTATCCTTGGCTTGAACCATCATTTCGTGAGATAAGTGAAGCAAGCAAAGGACTGTGCTTTTTGTTACACCCTTTCCCATGAAGGACATGGCATTTCCCCCCCATTCAACATAAAATGATGAGATCACCTAAGAGTGGGGGGACAAGTTCATAACAGCTTTACTGCAAACAGTACACAAACAGAGTACAAACTATCATTATTTAAACTCATGAAAAGATGATAGATTTCTAGTTGAATTGTAAGAATTTCTTTATTTCTGAGTCATTTGGTCATGTGATGGTTTCCTATACATTTAAACTTCTGAACATATGTGGCTTTTATTTTTTTTATTCAAATGAATAGCATGGTCAAGCTTAATAGTAAGCTCTAAGTTGAACAGGAACCTGAAAGTTTGTTTTTATGGACCTGAAAGTTGATTTATTGTAGCCAGGGTTGCTTTTCCTATGTCTGGAATTAAAAATAAAATTTCTTTTCAAAATTCAGTGATCAAGAGAAAGTGTCATTTATATATTTTATTGTGATTTGAGTAAATTTATCAGCTTTCTATATCAAATACTTATAAACAGAAATAAAGGTCACTGGATCATAACATAAAATAAACTGTCTGACCAAATATGTAACCATGAATATTAAAAGGCATGCTGCTTTCAACAAAACATGCCCCAAAATACTTTAAAAAAAATATAATCTTAGAAGATTCACTTCTAGATTTACTTTTCTTCACAAAACATGGTGATTTTAACCCTGCATTTTTGCTATTGTTCTTTCTTTCAGTGTCCCAGCCTACAGAGGTTTTTTTTATAGCTGCTTTCTCCACTCCTCTCCAAAAGAAACCTACATTTACTTTCATATTTAGGCCAAATAAAACTGCCTAATTCTTGTGAACAAGAGCTTATGCATCACAAGTTGATTTCATGCCATAATATTTATTATTATTTTGTCCAGTAACAATCTGTATTTTGTATGACAATATCTATAACCTTGGTGCCACTTTTAGTCTAGACTACAAGTGACAGAGCTCATCTAATCAAACAGGTCTAAAACGTTTATTTCTTTCTACTCAAGGAATCTTGGCAAGTTAAGACCCCTAAAACACTGTTTCTTTTTTTCATTAGATGAATTGGTATTTCAAACTAAAAACTTCTAAAAGCGTATTATAGAATATGTGTTAAACAGAAAGTTAGCACTATGCTTTTCCTTTTAAGAAGATTGGAGTTTTCAAAAGATATAATTTTAGGAGCAAAAGCTAGTTGTCTACCACATCCACAGACTTAGCAAACATCTAAGAACACTGAAAATAAGAAATTTTCTCTTTCCAACAACTGCAGCATCTTGAATTACCTATTTTCTGCTTTCTCTGTGTTAACAACCTACCCAACAAGCTAATCTTCTCCCAGACCACCTTTCATATGTGGATTTTGCCTGGGGGAAGTTATCTTGGATTTTTCCTCTTGGAGTTTCAGTTATTAAGAACATCACATATATTTTTTATCTTGCTTAAAACTACAGTCACTTTGTATTCTCTCTTAAACCAATGATGAAAGCATATGCAATACAACCAATCTTCACAACTACAGAGACACATCACTCAATCTAGTCTCCATATCATTTCTATTTACTTAGCAGGAAAAAGCATCTTTCCCACACCTATTGCTAGTGATGACATTCACTAAAAGTACACTGTAAAAAGCATAGTGTTACTAGTTACACAGTTCTTTACCAGCATTCAACCCAAAATCTAAGTAAGAACATCAGCTACTCACCTCAAGAAGACCTGTTAAATATTTCTTACAAATTGTGACAGGTTCATCTGTAGCAGAATAGGTACTCCAGCCTGGAAGTGCAGTAACATGAACCATTCCTTGTAATGTTCTCTCCAGTGAAGGAAGTCCATAAAAATGTGGTGCATCTGTTAGCCTTAAGCACTGAAGCAGCTTCAGAGCCAGCTCTGTTCTGAATGAGCCAGCAAGTTCCAAGCCCTCTCTGGTTTAATTGTAAAAACCAAAAGAGACGAACCATTGGTATGAAGCTGTTAGCCTGTGAGGCTCACCATCTTCATTACTTAATATTGCATCATGCAAAGAGTAACATGACATTAAATTTGACATTTCTACCTTCACCCAGGTTCTGAAAACATAATATTGCATCTGATTACAACAAAGTTGCTTAACTAAAAAAAAACAAATGAGATATAACTCATTATTAAGTAGCATGCTAAATAAAGAGATTGAGGACAACCAATGACACAATGAGAAGAGCTGCAAAGCTCAGTAGGTCCAGAATCACATAGGATCTAGAATATTCTAAGTTGGAAGGGACCAACAAGGATTATCAAGTCTGCCTCTTAAATGCATGGCCCATTACACTTATGTTTGTTCTGGTTCAAGAGACAAGTTTAAAAATATTTCCTGCAAAATACAATAGATACAGGAGTGTGAGATACATAACTAGCAGAGATTTCTATAATATGCCCCTTTTACCACTGTCAAAATTTTTAGAGAATAACCAAGTGGAAATAATGAAAAAGGTAACAATTTGAAAATATTTTCACAAAGTTATATTGTGACATTAAGTAATCAAATATTATCTTAAACTGCAATTTTAGTAGCTCTTAGGATACATTTGGATGGAGATATTTAGTGTGGAAAAGGTTTTATGAAAATCTTGAAGAAAAAATAATGTAAATTAACTTCTCTGTTTGCTCAATTGACAGAAAAAGGTTGGAGCTTCATGCTAAAAGCAGCTGTCCCAAACAGGCTAAAAAGGAGTTAAATGAAAATAAACATTTATTGCTATTTCAAATATTTAAATGTTTTACTTAGCTATAAATTCATGCTACAAAATCAATGAAGTTACCATTTGCTCTTGCAAATTTGCAGCAGTGAAAAAGAAATAGCCCATCTTCTCTATGCAACAATTTAATTATCCATTTACTATGTGACCACTAGCACATTCCCTTTCAAGTTTCCTGGTTAATTTCCTAATTTTACTGTGAACAGGAATATCTAATGTTGATTTTCATTTCAAGAGTGTATATTCAATTTTCACGGTTCAGAGCAATTGAGCCATGATGTAACAATATTCAAATTGTGACCAAAATTCAGTAGCAATAGGTGTTATGATGCCCAGTCAGAATGACAGAGGCAGGTCCACTTGCACTGTACCTGTCAGTCACTGACATGGAGCAAACTAACAACATGTTAAAGAGACGAATGAGTTCTTTATCCAGTCGTTGCCTGACAGCAGCCTGTGTTTCATCCATTTCATCCTGCACTTGGGATTCTGGTCGCACCAGGAGGCCCATAAGGGATTTTGGCTGCTAAAAGGGAAGAATAAATATACAGTCACATAATGCGTTGTTTAAATCCTCTTTTAATACCTTCATTAAAGCCATTTTTCAGTTGAAAACTTGCAAATCACACACATTATAAATCAGAAATTCCAGGATTACTTAACTAAGAAGTAACTGCAAAAAGCACAGTGAAAAATTCCTATAATCACCAGTAACTTGAATCTCGAATCTACTAAATGCCATAAAAGCATCTACTGTTAAGGCCTTTAAAATATCCTGTCATTACGAAGACAGTGTATTTTGAAGCATGAAAGAAAACTCTAAGTAATACAGCAATAACCTGCAATAAAAAATAGATCACAAGAAAAACAGAAAACACATAGTAACAAAATTAGTTCAGGATGCGTTTTGGACGTCTCAGCTACTTGAAAGACTTCATATCAAATGGATTTAAGGTTTTATGTAAATGTATTGAATGGGCCATACTTAAAACAATTTATAGGTTTCCCAGGTAGTGATATAAATTGAAGTACCTGTAGCCTATAATTAAGTCTACTAGCATTTTTCCCAAATGCTTAGATTGTAGTTGCAAATGGGAAAATGCAAGTGCATGCAGACTGTATTTAACATAGGACACCCTTTGTAAGACATTGGATGTTCTTGCATGTTACGTCGGTTATACATTTGTAGCTATGTAGCTAAGCACATCCTCATGCAGCTCTGCAGCTATGCACACATGTGTGCAAGTACAGTTATATTGTCTATCAAAACATGTAAGTATATAAAACAATCCCATTCTTACATTTTTAAGCAGTGATTTCAAGATCCACTTTAAATGGTCTGACTCCAGATTTGACTTCTGCTCTCTAAGCAATTTGTTTAAAAATCTTAGGACATCTACCAAAAGCTTTTCATCCTCCACAGAAGCTGGAAGCACTTGAAGAAACCTGTAATACAAATAAAAGCTTTCACACTTGTATGCATTTTAAAAGAGCATTTAAAATCTCAGGCTAATAGGACTGGAGTCATCTGCAAATGTTAAATTATATGGAGTATATAAGTATATTACACATATAGCACATATGGCATTGTATTAGCCTATGATACATACAATATGCTGTTACTATTGTTATTTTTATTATGCAAAATAGTTATGTATATTTAAAATGCATTTACATATGGTAAACATGGAATTCTGTTTAGTACACTGTAGAGAAATCTGAGCAGGGTCACATACAGGAAATAAAAAGTTAATTATCTATTAAATACTAGCATTTGATAATAATATTAAAGCTTACCTATGCAATTCAAATAGCCCTTGTTTTAAATATAGAATTTTAAATATTTGATGGTTTTGTGTATGTAAATTGCAAGATCACAATCTTTGAGATTGGAAGGGACTTTCAGGGGTCACCTGGTCACGCCACCCTGCTTATGAAGGGACACTTGCCGCTGGTTGCTCAGGACTGTGTCCAGGAAGCTTTTGAGTAACTCCAAGGATAGAGATGCTACAACCTCTCTGTTGTAGCAGGGCAACCTGTGTCTGTGTTTGGTCACATTCACAGTAAAAAACTCTTTCCTGATGTTCACAGGGATCCTCTTGTGTTTCAGTTTGTGGCCATTGCTTCTCTCACTGGCCACCACTGGAAAGAGCCTGGCCCCACCTTCTCTTCTGGTACTCATACACACTGATAAGATCCTCACTCTGAGTATTCTTTCCTCCACATTTATCAGTCCCAGCTCTCTCATCTTTTACTCAAAGGAAAGATATTCCAGTCGTTCATCATCTTTGTGGTGCTACATTGGATTCTCTCCAGTATGTGCGCTCCATATGATTCTCTCTTATACTGGCGAGTCCAAAACTGGACCCAAAGCTCCAGACCAGTGTTGAATAGAACAGAAGATCACCTGCCTCAACTTGCTGCCAACACTCCTCCAAGAGCAGCCCAGGAAAACATTTCCCTTTTTTACTGCAAAGACAAACTGCTGGTTCTTTTTCACACTGGTGTCCCACCAGGACCCCCAGGTCCTTTTCTGCAAAGTTGCTTTCCAGCTTGGTCCACCCCAGAGGCATGGGCTTGCTCCTCCCCAGGTGCAGGACACTGCACTTCCCCTTGTTGAACTGCCTAAGGTTCCCATCAGCCCAAATATAGATATATCTATATATAATATATAGATATAGAGACATATAATATATATAATATGTAGATATATAATATATAGATATATAGATAGATATACACACACATCTATCCGAATCAGAGATGCATTGACAATCAATTCCCTAAATTTAAAACACGAAAAGTAGAAATGTTACCACTTTAGTGTAACAATCTTTAACAGTTTCCTGTAGTCAATATGCTTACCTGTTCATTGCCTTCTGCCAAACAAAGCTTTTCAAAGTGGTTCCACAAGGCCCAGAACTGCATTTTAATGCAAGTCTGTCATTCAGGATATAGAAGCCAAGCCTCGTGAGAGCTGTTCTGACATCCCTGTGGGATGCTGCCTGAATGATCAAACTAAGACAATCCTGCAGTCCAGAGTCTGTGTGAGTTATTTTCAATATAAGAATGTCTTCTGAGGGAAGTTTAAGAGAGTCTAAAAATCTGAAAAGGTATAGAAAAAAATTTTTAACAGTCAGTATCTTTACAAACTGTTTCTGAGAGTGTTGACTTCTTCCCCTTCCTGCTTAATTGAGAAGATAAAACAGAAATTGCCTTAAAACATTATTTTTGTTAGCCAATTCTTTCTTAACTAACCCTTCAAAAAAATCCAAACCAAACAAAAAATTAAAACAAAACTAAAAACACCACCACCACATTTAAATTATGAGGTGCTTAGAGTTCTTTGGAAAAATGATACCTAAATACTAATTCTTCGGATTAGCATTAAGAAGAATATTTATCTGAAATTTAAACCTTCAAGAAAACAAAAAAAAAAGTCATGTAACTTTATAGCTGGGGTCTACATAGTAGGAAAAAAGAGTCAGTTCCTTAAGAAACCACAATGACTATAAAGAAAAACAACCACAGAGCCCATTTAAAATTGTTTGGAATTAGCCTGACCATCAATAAAAGTTAGATCAAGCTCTAGACTTCATATATAAATGGAATTTAGGTAAAACATTAGCTGTGACATCATACCTTCATCCTCTTGGTATGTGATCCTTTACGTTTAAATGACAGCATTCTCAAACAAGTAACAGCTTGAACTGCTGTTTGAAGTTGAAAACCTGTTTCAACTTCATGAAACACTAATTTAATCAAGATATATTGGGACTTAAAATGAAAGATAAAATGGCTCACGTTTCTGCTTCCTTCTCATAATTTATCAGCTGCAGTAGGTTTTCAATCCCATGGTACCATGACAGATTCCAAGCCATTTTAAGCATATCTGACACGGGTTTCATAGCCAAGCACTCAGAAGATAATGGCACCACAACAGTATTAGGGCTAACTACATGATGAGCAGTGATCCTGACTGGGAGATGATACCTAAAAATACATAAATAACAATAACAATTTTTGGAAGTGGTTGGTGAGAGTTTTTTTCTTTGCTCATTAAATTAAATGCTCTATTACAACCAGTTTCTAAGTTTGCAAATGAAGTTTTTGAAACTCTTTTACAGAGAACAAAGACATGGAGAAAAAATTCTCTATTTAAAGACACTGATTTCATCATCATAAAAATGCTTTGATCAAGGTTTCCCTTTATTCTGCCACTTCCATACTTCAAGAAGGACTGCAAATGGAAATCATCAGTTAACTGTAAAACAATCAAAACCAATGAACCAACCAACCAACCAGCCAGCACCCACATGTACCTTCTAACAACAGCAACAGGTAAACTGAAGGCAGGTACCTCAGTATTATTACTGGCTATGCCATCAGCCCTGCAAGAGATTAAACATAGTTATTATGCTCTATTTTAAGATTTTATTTTCTCCCAATACTACATACATGATTTCCTTATTATTTGCCTATAGATGTATTTCTCCCTTTAGCTAGATCTTCACTAACCTGTTGGTGAATAATTTGTATTAATAAACAGTGTCTCCATGATTATGCAATATTAAGATATTTCTTAAATCACACACATATGGAATGCTTATTGCAGATATACTGTACATTAAAAACCCACATACTTGTTTCCTTTTTTCTGTTAGAGAAAAACCACACATTATAAGTATTTTCAGTATCTTTCATGTGTGTGAATTCTAAAAGCATATTTTTTCATGCACATGCAGCTTTTAAATAATAGAATATCCTAAGCTGAGGTCTGTTGCTTTAAAGACAACTGCTACACTTAAAAGCCAAAGTAAATAGAAGAATTCTAATTAAGGTAAAAAAACATGTCTACAGATAGCTATTTGTGTAGTTTCTATTCATGGAGAGGAAACAGACCAATCAAGGTTTTTTGAAAAATAAACTTAAAAGTAACACTAAGGTATTCATAGTGCAAAAATATGCCATGTAGGCCTCCAGAGCATGCAACCCAATTATCGAAGCAATCTGGACTACAAATGTGAAATTTTGGACCTATAAAAGTTTGAGGCACAACTTGTCTGGAGATATATAAAAATGTATTTCTATTAAAACCTTAAAATTTGTACAGAGAATGTGCTATTAAATAAGTGGATTTTCATACCATGTTTCTGTTCTTGCTACTTCATCAAACAACAGAAGACAAAGCAATACTGTAGTTTCAGTTAAAACAGCACGATCACTTTGGAGTATCAGGGAAACTGAATAAAATAAAGATATTTAAAAATGTGTTATGAAAAATCTGATACCTAATAATACATAGAAGGACACCAGTTAAAAGCAACTGCTTTCCACAGTTTCCTGCCAACATCTTCAACACATGCCACAACATGGGAAAACTAGCACAAAGTGATTTATCTTCTAAATATCAGAATCTGATATCACGAAGTGATCCAAAGTTCTTAAGAAGATATTTGGTTAAACATCTAACCATCCTTTGACAGGGGTATTACAGTGGAAATACAATCTTTACCTCTGAATAGCAAAAGCAGTAAAGAAGGTTGCTGTGCTAGGGACAGGCGAACAACAGGGTCAGCAGACACAATTTTGCGTAGGAGTGTCAGACACGGTACCACTATGGATTCCATAAGCTGCAGGAACAGAGAAAAAGATTAAATAAATATAACTATCAGTATGATGTATTATGATGCACTTAATACAGACTGTCCCACTATTAAGCAATATATTCCATCATTGGTAAAAGAGAAGTCTAGAACTTCCTCAGACAAGCATATTTCAGCCAGATGACAACTGCATATTCATAAAAAAATATTTACTTGTTGATTCATTTTATTATTAATTGATGGTACTTCTATTGTCTCCGGCTTCATAACAGAATTATAACATTTGCTTTCAATTATACAATGAAGAAGGATATATGTAAGCTGAAGGTGGTTAAAAAACCACCAAGTATTAACAACCACTTAAAAAAAATGTAAATAGTTTATTATATCACACTAATTTTCTGGGTCTCAACCTGTCAGATCATGAGAATGGAAAGCAGTTTGCTAAAAGTTAAAGTATCGATGAATGCCCAAAAATACAACCAACGTCACAGCTCCTAAGAATGAGAAGAAAGTATTTCTTTGACAGTATCGTTACTTTGCCTATGAGTTTCTGCCTTTAAAATTTGTTTTGTAAACAGCATCAACAAATATATTTTATTTTCATTCCACATGAACAAAAGCCCTACTGATTTAGTATGGAAAGAATCTTTTGCATAGCTATACAAAAAGCCTTATTTAGATGCTGATTTTTATTTCTACTACTTCTTTTATTTTCTTTTCTCAGTGGCCACTTTTCAAAGAACATGTAAGATTTTTTGTTGGTTTTTCTTTGATATTGATTTTATGATTAAATAATTAATAAAAAATCATTCAAGGGAAGAACAAAGAATCTGGACTAGATTCCCTCAGGCTAGTGTCCTAACGTCACAGGCCCTAGAGCGTTGTTGCCTGAGCCCTTCCTGAATTAAATTAAACTTTATAAAGGGCTAAAAATATTATTTTAAAGTTCATCCTAGACTCTTACTTGATTATGAAGAATCTGCTTAGGGCATGCTTGCCCTTCTGTATTATTGAGCAGTATCTACTCACTGCCCAAACCAAAACAACAGTTGCATTACTTTCTCTCTCTAAAGAAGATAAGATAGTATAAAACTGACATTAAAAAAAAACCC
Organism: Promerops cafer; assembly: GCA_013398275.1. Classification (NCBI taxonomy): domain Eukaryota; kingdom Metazoa; phylum Chordata; class Aves; order Passeriformes; family Nectariniidae; genus Promerops; species Promerops cafer. The sequence continues at coordinate 1,312,775 of VZSE01015197.1, forward strand.
CAACATTCAAAAACATGAGGAACCCAATATTTCAATTTCTTCAACTGTATTAGAACAGTTTACTGAAGTACTTCTATCATGAATTGGACAAGACATTCTTTAATGCTATAGAGATAATATAATCTTAGATACTGATAATCTGGGGAAAAACACTGCCATTTCTGAAGAAGAATCTAATTTTCATTAGTTTGACAAAAAAAAGGGAAATCCACTAAATATGAAGAAGCTCTTTTCTCAAGAACATTTTTGGGAAAAAAGTCATTACTACACAAAAATTCTCATGGCATCTGAAAAAAACTCAAGGCTTGGACTGCTGGAATGCAGTAACAATTCTATGCAAGAAAGTCAAAAAACTTCATCCACTGAAGTTACGTTGAGCACCTTCTAGCCTAAATATGCTTGCATGAAATGATTTCAAAGAATGAATTCCAGAAAAAAATCGATCATCAGATTACCTATATATTACAAAGAAAGCTCCATCATCTACAATAAGAGACCCTCCCTGGTGAAGTGATGTTCTATTGGTCAGAAAATTATTTATACCTGAAATTCAATCTGAGACATTTACAACAGCATGTCACACAATTACATCTCATTTTTAATTATAATTTGCTTCAGAATTTATGTTTAGAAACTAACATAACATAATACTTTGTTTAACAGTCATTGAAATTTTTTTGTACTCTACTGAGAAAGCTTTCAGGGAAGTTTTGGTACATTCCAGAACCTCACTGTACACAATTCTCTGGCTAACTCTTCTCATAGGTAGGGAAACCAATCTTCTGTCATTAAGAGAATCTTACTTAGCATTATCAAAACAAGAACAAAACACATATTGCAATTATAATTGTTATTAAACACTTGTATTTGGTGCAGCATTAGTGCACAAAGACCAGTGTTACAAGCACAGAAAAAGGCAGACTCTGCTACTGTCATGCTGTGCAACGCTTGCAGAAGAACCTCTAACAACACTTATACCTTGCCATCCACATGTACACACTCATTAAGGTAGGCTAGTATCTTTTCTATCACACCCAACTTTTTCACAATGTCATGCATTTTGGTATCTGTAGAAAAAGCAAAAGATAGTAAGAATGTCTGATTCCTCACAAAATTAATATTAAACAATATTAATATTAAACATTTTTGTAAGATTACAAACTCTTGCTGTCTAGAATAAATTTCTAATATTGCCAACCAATCAGCAGTACTACAGATGTCTAGTAAGGCAAGCCTCCTCAAAGTATTTTTATCTTGAACACTAGATTCTTAAATACATTACATAAATTCCTACAAGAATTTTACGTTGAAGAATTACAGTAATCCCAGCACAACTCAATTTTATTCAAACAAGGATGTCACTTCTAACGTTTTAAAAGACTTTAACAGTTCAATATGGAACTGAAAATGGTATTTACTTAATCACCATGAGAGTATTTTCCACTGATATCACCCTTTAGAGTATCTGGTTTAAGAATATTCAACAACATAAACAACAAAAAGGTATTTGAATTGGTTGGGTTGGCTTGTTTGTTTTTTAATAACTGAAAAGTGATCCTTCATATGAAATTTGTTCTGATAAAACTGCATTTTTTCCTTCACAATTTCATCCTATGCTTTGTTTCAATTTTGAAACATCTGAAAACTTTTGCAGTCATAACTAAATGTATTTTATGAGACAAAGTCGATACACTTCATCATTTTTGTGGTAATTTTTCTGACAGTATTTTTAATATTATCTAAGATTTAACCTTCCCATGACAAAGAACTTATATTCTCTCATTAGAATTCAAATTCCTTGAAGAAAACATTATTGAATCAGAGTTTGAGTATGTAGAGTAAAAACACCAAGGTTTGAAACTCTACAGTTATGCACCAAGTGAAATAATGCTCCAAGATTGCTTACCTGCGCTGTAATTCAATCACTTCTTTTTACCAAAATTCATAAAATTAAAATTACAAAGAGTACCCTTAGCACAAGCATACAGACAACCTAGCAACACTTCAAGCTCACAAATGACCAGCACATGAATACAAATTTTCTGAAGAATTTTACCTTCTAAAATGACAACCAGCTGCTCAGCTGCAGACTTCCGTAAAACTAGGTCAACAGCATCAGAAGTCAAAATATCATACAGCTTTTCAACAGTTTCTGCCTAAGAGTAAAACAATATTAGATTTGCATCCAGTATGCTATCACGAAACAAGGTAACCAGCCAAATTTCCTAACAGGAAGGAGGAAAGGAAAATATCTTAATTCTTTATTAGAATGTATTTTATTAGATCCCACAAACATGTAAGAGGAATGGATTAGGCTATAATCTTTATGCAACAAATCTCCAATAACGTCTGTGGAATATGAAAACCAAACAGTTTCTAGTGCATCATAGCTGCAAACTTCTAACAAATAATGCCTCATTTATGTAGGACTACAGAAATCCTAACACTATACAGAAATGCTACAACATGCTTTTAAGTCTGTAAAGGGGACTGACTTTTTAGTGGCAATAGAGTCAAGCATCTAAGCATTTGCTTATGGTATTGTTAATCTGAAAGTAGTGAGGGGAAGCAAGGAGAATAGAAAGGAGATGAGAAAACAGAAAGAAAAAAAGAGACATATTCCCTTGAGTCATACACTCAGGATTTGCTTTACACTTTGCAACAGCAGCAATATTAAGTAAACACAGACATAAGTTTGCAATCTGTTTTAAAATATTTAATATTAAATATTATTTGTGCCTGTTATAAAAATTGTTTGTGGGGAAAAAATATATAAGGAAAAAAATCAGACTATCCATGCAGAATGAAATTGTTATGAACAGAGTAGGCCTGTGTTCTCTGCAATCAAATCTTTTCTGCATAGAAGAAAAAAAGGAATAATTTTTTTCTTAGCGTTGCAAATGGTAGCATAAGAACCACTGTTTCAGTGCACACAGAAAGAATACATCCACAGATTTCTTTTTAGGAAGCAAGGCTACTTGTATGAAATATTGCAAGCTTCTGAAAGTGGAAACTCAGAGATTGAACAAGTAGAAGAGCAAAATTTAGACAGAGTTCACTAACCTTAATTATTGAGTTCATTTTATCATCCAATTTTAGCTCCATAGCTCCCTCTATAATAAATAAGTTTGAAATGCTGGAAAGGACATTACAATCCAGGCACGGGCGTTTCAGGTTTGCCCCTTCTTCATTGAGAACATGGAATGCCAAATGTTTAGCTGCTACAGAACGAACCCTAAATGAACAAATACTTAAAATAAATACATAAAGCCCTCATACTGCAAAATTTGAGTTGTACAGTTAGAAATTAATTAGTTTTAAAAGTTAATACGGGGTGGAAGTACCAAATTCAGAATTGATTAATCAACCTTTCAAATCAAGACATAGCATAACATTTAGGAGAAGACATTGTCATCAACACAAGAAGATGTGCTGAAACTCTACAGAGCATTACTTACAGCTGCTTTTTTGAGAAGAGAAGGCGCAGAGCAGCCTGTAGTCTGGGAGTTCCTGGGAGAATGCCCTCTCCTTTTTCAGAGGTTGTTTCACTCAAAGAGAGGATGCATTTACCTAAAGTATCTTTTGTGTCAGCATAACCCTAAATGAAACAAACAAAAATTTCCAAAATTATAAAAATCCACTTACTAACTTAGCAAATAATTACAAGGTTATTAATTCCATTTTAGGGTCTAAGGGAGGGTGTGGAAGGAGCAACATAAAAAAAAAAAACTATGCTGTTATTTTTAAGAAAACATTCACATTTTGCAGATTAATATTCCTCTGTGAAAAAAAAAATTTAAAATTAATAAATGATCCTGTATATAAATAAAAGTAAAGATTTCTTTACATGGCCCAGAGGTGCTTTGACCCAAAGCTTCACCCTTCAATCTGTTAACATGTTTCTGCTCTGTAAGGCCAGTTTCCATTTCAATAAATAAAATTTAGTCCCTACAAGAAAATTATTTTAATTAAAATTATTTTAAATTCTACCTATTTTCAGATCTTCATCAAAGCGTTTTGGCATGCAGACAGAAGGGAATCAGTTATGTCAAGTAATGATATTGCAAACATTTTAAAGTAGAGCAAAATACAATGCATTTTATGTGTACCTGGTAAACACAGACCTCTGCTCTACCCCACTTTGGTATCTATTGTACAAAGCCACTATAGGCTACAGAATAGAGGGAAATTCCACTCACAAAAAATTTCTCACGTTTTAAGCCTACATCTTGTATTAAATCCCCAACTATTTAATCTTGAATGTCAATCATATGTAAGATATATATGCAGGTAACATAAAAAAGCTCTAATGACTGGTTGAGAAAGCTCTGAAAAAACCCTTCTCCCACCTCTTTCAAGTTCTCAATGTATTTCTTCTACATATTTTTCTTTCTGAGCTGTCTATTGCATGGCCCATCCTATTTGCAATTTCTCCCCATTTTTGCCCTGATTTTTGTGCAACTTGCATACAGAGTAAAATTATATAAGCTACTTTTTCAACTTATGGCAATACCGAGGTGCAGGCAATTAGTGAACACATAGCAGGGAAACAAGTAAGTTGGTATAATTATTCAGAGCGATATTTTTGGAGAAAATGAAGATAAAATGTATACTTGAATTTATTAACCAAGAGAGAAATAAGGCAAAAAAAGAGATACCAAGCAAACACAACAAAATACCTAATCTGGAAGACTGTGGGCAGACCACAAAAAGGAAATTTCAAGTACTAGTAAAAAAAACAATAAAGACTCCAGATGGAGCAGTTAGGCTGAAAATCTGACTGAGAAAGGCAAAAGTTCCATTTAGATCAAGCTGAGTGTAAAAATAATGAAAATTAAATCTTCACATTGTTGGAAACATGAAGACTAAAGCTTAGGGAATAGTTCTATAATATTGGAAGCAAATCCACCAAAAAACAAATATCTAAATACATTAAAATTATAGCTTAGGCTGATTGCTATTTTTTGAGTGTGTATTTGATCAGAAAACTATTATCACAGAGGAGCTACAGTTTTCAAATTTAAGACATGGGGGACATTCCAGTAATTATTAGCGTATTTTAAAAAGCACAAATGCTTTAATCTGTACTTGTATTATCCACTCATACCTTCAAACCCTTTAAGCCCCAGTCAGTACTGGCTCATTTGTCCTACATTTCAAATTTCATGCAAAAGTAATACCAGGCTAAAATGTGTCTACAAATTGAATGTAATAACAAACTTTACTGATATTAGGATACCTATAAAATATTTCTCCATTTGACACCTGATGGAACAAATCTTTAGCTATGCTACTGTTAATCTATTTTCCATCTGCTACTTCTATCTGTCATTTAACCTGATATACATGATTTCATACATCAACTTCAGATTAAAGCACTTAGAAGTACCTGTAAAACAGGAATGACAGGACAGAGGGCCTCAATAAACTTGTTCCAAGTCAATACTTCCATCATTAACCGTCCTTGCAACAGATGTATCAGAATGGCCTTGGCTGTAGAGTTCACCTGCTCAATAACAGAAAAACCAAACCACTAATGCAACCACCAATGTGTCTAAGTCAGTTTGTCCAATTACAATGCTGTAATTGGAAATGTTATAAGAAATACCTCAAAGACAAAATATTGTTACTGCAGAATGCTACACTTAAATTGTTAGTTACAGTAAACATTACGTTGTTAGAAAAGCCTCCAAGAGAAAACACACAAATAGTTCTGCCTAAACAGCACACAATCATTTTCTCCTTAGAACTCTGATTTGTCTTTTCTGAAATAAAATAAATCATTACTTAAACTTCTACACCTACTGGTCCATCTTATCCTGCAGGTAAAAGAAATTCTGTTTCTTTTCTTTCCTGACCTTGCCTTTCTGGGGCATTTTACTCCCAGTCTACAGTATGCTTCTGAAGACACAGGAAGACAAGAGACTTAGAGCCTGTTATGTGGCCATTTCACATTCCTGAGGCAAAGAGTCAAACTAAGGCTACCGAATATTTCAAACTGTATCATAATTCATCTGAAGTTTTCTATCAAAACCAAAAAAGCTGTATGATACAGCACTTACACTGCATTAATGTATTCAGTATATAATCTACATAATATGAAAGATTATTTACAAGCTAAAATTACTACTGCAGTGGGAACATAGGAAAAACAGCCCAGCTTATAAGAATTAACTCTTCCTTACATAGTGTGAAAAAACCTACCTTCAGCAGTTAAAACCCTGCACTTTATGCCAGAGCTAAAAATCCTCTCACCCCAGGCAACAAGGACAGCCTTTAATAATACCAATCTAGTTTATCTTTAGACAAAGACTGGCTTTATAGAATCATAGGGCAAATATCAAGCCTAACCTTGAAATACAAGGTTCTTCTCAATTTTTTCTCAATGTCACGTGCCTAAAAGATTAAAACTAAAGCTTTATGAACACTTCAGCAGCAGTTATGCAGCAAGACGTAAAATAAATTAAAAAATACTTGGATATGATATTTGTTATCTATTTTGTTAGAAATACAATAAAATGCATTATAAGGTAGAGAACAAAATGTAACAAATTTGCAAATAGGCACTAGCTCTGATTTTTTAAATTCAGCATCAATTGAAATACATTTCTTTTGATTGACCAATTACTAATAAACTGTCAGTCTTTTTAATAACATATCCAATGAAGTAGCCAAAATAAAAGCTTTCCTTGCACAAGATAAATTATATTCAAAGCATAAACATATAGCACATTCTCAAAGATATTTTACCTCTCTCTTTAAAATGCTCACATCTAAAAAAATCACTTTTAAATGGAACTGTGCATAGTACTGAATTTAAAAAAAATCTCATTCCAGAGGAGAAGCTAAAAATATATAAATAATTTGTCAATGTTCTTTCTGACTGTAGGGATGTTATAGATCAGCTATAAAGGAGTTGTTATGAAGAACATAAGTAACTTTGTTCTCCTCTCACAACTCCCTCCTTAGCACTATAGGCTAGGAAATAGGGGACATATGTTAAGTCAGTCATGCATATAAATGAACTCAACAGAAAGTTGGTCCTATACTCTAACATTATAGAACACTTCTATAATACTCCAGTAACTACATTTAAACACAGGTGGTTGTGGTGGTGAAATACAATTTTACAGAAAAGACTTGCAGATTTGAAGTGTCTTTTTGTTCCTCAGCCATTTCAGAGCTTACCCCACTTTTACAAAACTTGAGACTTCAAACTTCATGTTTCCCACAAACATGAAGCGCTATACATACTTTTTCATCATACACACATTTTACCACAGCTGAATATTACAGGAAAAAAGTAAAAAACATATCTTATTTCATTTTTCATTGGTCTTTATTACAGTTAATAGCATCCTATACACATACGATTTTTTTATACAATGAATTTAGAAATAATATTTTCATTTACTACAACCTTACTATTTGCATAGGTTTTCTGTATGCAAGAAACAATATTGGTCAAAACTTCAGGTAAGCATTAGATCACTATGGAGAATATCAACATCTACTCTGCATGCACACCAACTTACAAATGCAGCCAGTGAACACAGTACCTCATTCTTATCTTCCTGAAGGCCGAATGTACAGATTTCATATAACACTTTAGGGTGTAGAAGAAAATGTACTCCCTGGCACATTGAAGGCACAGGCTTCGCAGTATTACAAACACCTAAACAGTCCTTCAGTAAAAATAAAGTTGGTTAGTTTAAAAAATTCAAGACAGTCTCCACTACCACATCTTGTTTTATAGACAGCCTGAAGTTGTCATGCAGTAAAAGACTTTCTCCATGCACTTTGGAAGACTAGTTCTGAAAGCTAAACATGACAGCCCTGGAAGAAACATCCAATCTGTTTGGATCATTGATTGAAAACTGCTGTTATTACACAGGATTAAGAAATAGGAAATAATTTTGGTTTTATTTTGAATAATTGAGAAAATAAATTTGAAAACCTGTATATGTTGTTCGGCATTACATTAAATAAGAAAATGTTTGGCATTACATTAAAATAAGAAAAACCTAAAACAGGCTGGTAAAAATCTTGCAAAAAGAGATAAGTGTCATTCAGTGGAGATAGAGGTTTTTTTCAGAGAGACTAGCTCTATCATATTTACACATTAGTGGATTGTGCTACAAGCACACTAGGTACAGATTATGTCCATTATAGAAAATAAAAGTTTCAATCAAGTACTATATCAAAATAAAAAAAATATTTTTATTTTGTGAGCCAGTATTACTGAACACCTAAAATAACCCCATAAATATGGCATTGCCATTCCCAGCATAGAGTACAGCCATACTTTTAGAAGTTCATGCTCTTTATCCCTTGGGCTATCATAACAAAAAACTAAGGCCATGACAAAATACCCGTGTAAAAAAAACCAAGATGCACACAACACAGCTCCAAAACAGGGAAAAAAACCCCAAAGAAAACAAAACAAACAACATTAGGAGTATTTAAAAGGATTTACATGTTCTTTACATATAATTTTGAAGTGCAGTACCTGAAGTCTAACCTAACCAAGTAGATTTAATACCAAGAATGTAACAGCGAACTGCAAGCCCAGGCCTACGCTGATTTTGCAGCATATAACACAGTCAACAGAATTTGTATTAAAAATGCTTCTAATGACAAAACCATATAACATGCATTAATGACTGAACACCCAGAGTGTTAAGTAAGCATTAATTCAAACCTTAACCACTTCCAAACAGCAGTGATAGGCTTCAGCTTTTATATTCAACAAAGGATGAGACAATAGATGGAGAAGCAACTTCTGACCCTCTGCCTGAAGCAATGAGTTGGCCTCAGCAGACCTCCAACTAAAAATGAAAAATAATTAATTCAACTAGTTTATTTTACAGTACCTAAAGATACCTAGAAAAATTTTCTTGTTAAATTTCAGAATAGTCTCTGAAAAATACTTCCTGCAATGGTATACATTCTGAAAAACAGTAAAAAGTTCAGAAATCACAACATATTTGCCAAAATCATAGTATCAATCTTTGTGTTTGTATATGTTTATTCTTTTAAACATGTAGGTAATCCAAGACCATAGTTTTTCCAAAACTCTCTCATCAAAATTAAGAGCCTGACAAACATTGATGTCCATCTGAAAATATAAAATTCTACTGAGCTTCAGTAGACACCTTTTATAATATATATGATTATAAAAACACCTGTGCTTTTAGAATTTTTTCATTATAGAGGTTAAAGTCCATCTCACTATCATGAAGTGAATTGATGTTAGTTAAAAAATTGAATTTCCTATTGCCTGAAATGGTAACCAAACAATAATTAATTCTAAAAGCATTAGAACATTGAAAAACATTTTGACATTTCATAATTTAAAATCACTTACTGGACAGCTCTCAAATGCAGTCTCCTTTGAAAAAAATCCCTAAAGTCAAGTTCTGAATCAGTGTAAAATTAAATTTTTGTTGTTCATGAACTTTTCCAGGCACCATAAAGTAGCTTACTCTCTAACTAGAGACATGGGAAAATTGAAAACGGAATAAAAATATGCTGTTTAATAAATGAGACACCATATTATAATATAAAGCATCTACAATAAAATAAGTCCTTTAGGATTCCTGAAAGTAAAATAAAAGTAAATTTATTCACTTTTACTCAGGGCAAAGTATTTTCAAGAAGTCAGAAAGACAAGTCAAAGTGTTTAAGACTGTTTCCTAATAAATCACATACTTTCCATACAAAATCATAAAGCTTGTACACAACATAACATTAAGTTTTCAGCAACTGAAATTTAGTTTTCAAAAAATCCACTGCAGAATGGCACAAATCAGTTAGAAGAGACTGTTCAACGGCTTAAAGGAAATAATTTTTTCCTACAGGGAATAAAGAAGTGAGCTCCTATTTGAGAAACCTTATCTACAAAAAAAAAAAAAAATCATGTTTTCTCAAGCAGAGTTTTAAATAGTAATGTACTCACATATTTGAGCATATGTGAATGCATTCTTGAAGCAAGGGAAAGTGTAGGTGGAAGGGTAGACTACTCAAAGCCTGTTCTGCCAATTCTAGTAATTCAGAAAGATTCTTGTCCCCCTGTGAAGTAAGAGAAAGAATGAAACCAACAAAATTAGTAAAATTAAAAGTATCCAATAGTACTGCATAATCTTTCCAAATTTATCATAATTGAATACTAAGTAGGTTTTTGTTCAGTCTTTCACAGAGAAATTTATAATTAACTAATTCAATACATTTCAACAAAAAAAATTTACACCAGGGAGCTGAAAGCCCTTCAGCTTCTGAGTCCAAAGAAACTTCTATTAAACTCAGTAGAAATAATGTATATCTAACATTTCACAGCATGAACACTATAACACTATTCAAATTACTGTTTTTTTATCAATATGCATTCTATGTAAGAGAAGTAAAATAAAAGATTTAACTACTAAACTTCTAACATATCATTATTAAAAGCCAAGTTAGAATTTTTTTAAATTTAAATACATGTCTTCATCATATTTGGTTACCAAATACATTAAACATAAGCCATTTGAATTTGATGGAGTTAACTTTGTTGCAAAGAGCATTTTATGAGCAAAGTATTGCTTCTATTAACTTCAGAACCTGCCTGGACAAATGCCAAATTAACTCTGATTTAAGACAGCACTATATTTATATTCTTATGTTATTCATTTACATTAGTATCAATGAAACCAGTACTGTGCAAAATTGCTTACCCATTTGGATAATGGAGAAGAATATTTCAGTACTGTGCTAGAATCTCTTAACTAATAATGCAGTTGTCTTCATAACAAAGTGAAACATAAATCTCAGCCAGTCTAGTAGTTGTTTATTAAAGCTGCAATTGCCAAAGTACTTGGGATTTAAAATTTTCTGAATTATATATTTAACTCCTGGACAACACACATACACCCACACTGTATATTTTAACAGATATAAAATAGTGTATTATATAAATATATAAATATGTATTATATATATAAATATGTATTATATATATAAATATATATATTTATATACATGTATGTGTTTGTATAAATAAGCAGGGTATTTGCTGCTGCNTAGTGTATTATATAAATATATAAATATGTATTATATATATAAATATATATATTTATATACATGTATGTGTTTGTATAAATAAGCAGGGTATTTGCTGCTGCTTCTTTCTTTGTCCATAAGAGGTCCTGTGCCTACTTTCAATTTCCAATTGTTTATTTATTTGTTTTTACTTCAGGTAAGATTTTTTACCATCATCATGACTAGTATTAATGAAAACAAATATAAATTAACTACACCTTGCATCACACACAATACTCATACTTGGGGATCTTCCTCTGCTATGTTAGACTTTCATTTTTACCAGAGAGAAAACGAAGCGAGGAAAGAAATTTGCCTACAGGAAATATTCTGCACAATAAAGTTTCACACCTCCTTATGAACTTCGACCATAAAGCTACAAGTGCATTCAATCGAATATGCAGCTTCTGAAATTTGCTTGTAAATACTGTAGTTCTCAGTACTCATCTGCTCCAGATAGGCTGCAACGGATTCATGCATGCTTGGGTATTCCAAGGAGAATGAGATATCCAGTGAAAGAAGGAACAAAGCATTCAGCAAACTCTTTTGTGTAACTTTACTCGCCTTTGAAAAAGAAAGCAACTGTCAGAATAGCAGCCTGAAAATACAGTAAAACCAACAGTAGCATTTGCAGTCATTCAACAAGTATGATCATTATTGCTGCCACTTAGAATTTAGAGAAACACATTTCATTAAATGAGTTATATAAGAATTTTTTTTTCTTCATTAAAAGTGGAAGTTAATTAGATGTCACTCCAATAATATCAGACCTGCAACCAGTCACAAAAGTTGTGTATGAACCAGGCACGGCACACTGCTGGCCAGAGTCAATTCGCTGTCTGACCACAAGATGGCAGAGAATACACAAACCACAATTATTTCTGTATTTAAAAAAGCTGTCTACAATTCCACATGGTCATATTGCAAACTAAGGACTGGGGTTTTTCTTGTTCTTTTGGGTTTTTTCTTTTATTTTTAATTGCAAGTGTACATTCTTTCAATTTAAAGTTTGACCTCAAATACAGTAACTTTGTTTCAACTGCTATACACAGAATGGAAACTTTGCATTAGGTACACAAGAACATAAAAGACAAAAGTTATGAAAAGTCATTAGATCAGTATGTCTACACTTATTTTCAGGTAAAAGACTTAATATTTGTGACAAAAACCCTGTAACTGAAAATCAATTTTCTAATCCCATTGACTAATGTCTAAGAAAAGCTACATTCCACTAAAATCTGGTCCAAAAAATTAAAACCCATTCAGGTTTAAGCATCTAACACTTTCCATCACACAAAAACTTCATCAGACCTTCCCAGCTGAAATAAACAAAAAAAACCCCTCCACCCTAAAAACTAAGAAAAATCCCAAGAGCTACAACAGAATTTTTAAAGAGCACTGGAAGCAAAGAACAATCAAAATCACTCCAATTTACAAAATGTAATTGCTTACTACATTCCATCAGATTAAGAGCGATGATTTTACATGTTATGTAATTCTACTCTTACTTGCATGTATACTACAAAAGAGCAGGGGGCAGCAGAGCTTTGCAAACCATACATCATATCAGAAAAAAACATTACAGGAGGAAAAAGAATACTGAACTTCAAAAAATCATTTAAAAAGTGTATTAAAAACGTTTTGGGTTTTTTTTAAGATTTGTAATCTGCAGAATATACTGGTAACTGAAGAATGGACGAAGTTGCCATCTGTGATCATACATCACCCAGTGCACAAATCAGATTAATTTCTCTGTCCAAGGGGCTATTTTCTCAGAATTCACCCCTGAAAAAGGTATCTCTTACTGCTCCCTTAAAATGCAAAACCAAGAGACAATCACTTATAATTAGTGATGACATACCTTTTCTACAGGGAGAAGTACTTGGAGCAATCTAACAGTGAAGAGTGAAATGCTAATAAATGCCATTCTGTGATGCACAAGCATCACCTTGGGCTGTTCTGCACTTATATTGCTTTTATGATATAATATAGTTTCTCCAAGCAAACCCAAGACCAGGAGCAATTTGTCTTTCTGAAAAAAAAAATCAGTAATACGGTAATTAGAAAAAAAATGAAACATCACTGTATATTTACAGTGTTTACATAGCACCTGCAGTATCATTAGCACAATTATGCCACATAAGCTCAAATTGCATAAATGCTGCAAAATATATAGCATTGTGTTTGCCACCTATGCATTAGTCCTAGACCTCAGTCTACTTTCACTATTAGTTCTGAATACTTTGCTCAATAACTACCCATTCCTGGTTGCTCCTTCCCCTTTCCTCTCCCCACTTTTCTCTCTCCCTCCACCATCTTCTGTTCTCTACACTTTTGAACTTCTGAAATTTTACCTATTTTGAAGTTCAGTCTTAATAAAGAAATATTAAGTCCTGGTTTGAACCTGCTAATAAAGCTTTACCTTAAAATTAAAAAAAAAAAAAGATTTCAAAAAACCCTTCCCAAACCAATTCACAGTAACTTCGAAAACAAAGTGTTTTTTATCCCTATTGATTCTCAAAGGAAACAGAAAAACTATTTTCTTTCTCTCCCCTATTAAAAAAAAAAAATCAATATAACTGTATACCATTACCCACCTTATTTGCAGAAGTTTGTTAGTAACCTGGAAACAAACATTATCCTACTAATAATAATCAGGATGGTATACACATGATATATTCTACTGTAGTTTGACAGATTTATAGGCAATGAAATATACTGATTCAGATCATTAAACAAGTAGACAAAGATATTAAGCTTCTGAGATTAAATGTTCTGCAAGGAACCTTCAGCACTGATGTGATGTTAATCAATTATAATAGATTTTCACAGATTGGTAGACTAAATTCAAAGAAAAAATTCTCATTCACTAATAGGTCCTATAAATATAAATATTAACATTTATAAAAGAGAATAGGAAAGCCTAAACCAATATTTTATTTAATTAATATTGCAGCTGTTATTGTTTCACATTCAGTGGTATTTTCACGTATTCTAACTCAAGTCAAGTACATTTAAGAGTACATTTAATTCAAGTCTTTAACTTTCAGTCTGCAACTCAGGTATGTTTGTTACATGCCTGAGCCACACTAGCTTATGTTTCAGCTTTCATTTGTCTTCAAAAAAGCAAGTCATAATAATTTTATCTGTTTTTCACTAATTTAATAATTCATGTATATAACAACTCTCAACTGTGCTCAGCAATTTAAATTATTTAGTCAACAGCACCTTAATGCTTTGAATCTCTGCTGGCCAAAAAGGCCTCTCCTTTCTTTCCCAGCTAAGGAACACTGTTAGTATATCTGAAATTTGTGCAGGGATCTATAGCTCCTGTGTAGGAAATGGATAGCATGTATCTATCTTGGAACTCCAGTCTTGGATTTGAACAGTTATCTCCCTAATTTTAAACAGATAGTTTATAAGGAATTAAGAAAGGGAAAGTTGTTATGTACATCAAGCTGGTGCCTGACATTTGTAGTCAGTGCTTTTCCCTCAGATTCCCTTCCCTACATGTGTTTCTCTCAATGGCTTCTTATTTTCTTGAGGTGAAACTCCAAGTACTGTCTGGTAAAAGAACTTATATTTTAAAAAGTGTCATCAATAGAACTAGTAATAAACTACTTCAAATATTCAAATGCACAGCTCAGCAGAAGTTTAGATACATGAACCACTGCAGAAAATGCCAGAAGATTATAAAAGGAGATTAATATGGTTGATGAAAGCCTGAAGAATCTTACCAATTCCAATGCAAAAAGGCTGTCATCTTCCCAAACATTTTCAGAAATAGCATCACCAATTAGGGACATGTCTTCAACAAGCAATTCAAGAACTTCCATTGTCACTCTCCTACTGCCTACAAACACAAATAAGAGGATAAATTCAAATACAGACAAAATATGTTTTGATATTCAGAAGACACCACTGAAACAAAAGATTATTCCCCATATGAAATTCTGGTATTTTAATTTTCTTATATGCTTCTACAAAACTAATGCAAACTGTCCTCAACCCCTAATAGCTCTGAATCAGAGAAGACAACAACCAGCCAAAGTCACAACAGATTAAAGCAACTGTATACTTAAAAAAAACTGAATTTCCTTAAAACCTATTACAAAATTATTTAACTAAATAATCATGAACTTTACTACAGCTGGAAATCTGATTACTGAACTTTTTAAAAGTTCATAATAAAGTCACTAATTTCCCCCATCCAGACAGCTGTGTTACAAATCTTCTGTATATATTACCCATTCCCATTAATCTACAGTTTTGGTATAGGAGTGCCTTTCTTCACAGATTATTTTGTTTGAGATCTTTTAAAAGACAAAGAGATGAATACCCAGTTGAGCTACTTGCACAGTTCTCCATAACAGTTTTCCCTTTGCTTTTAGGCTGGTATTTATTTATTTTCATTTCTTCTTCTGAGTGTCTCTTAATAACAAGGCTAATCTGGTCTATTAGTGACTTTTATCCTTTGTACAATTTAAAGCTTGAATATGTAGCCACAAGGAAACTTGTCCTGAGCTTAGAAATCTACAGTCTACGTTTACTACAAATATAAACCTCCTCCCCATGTCCCCATGTCCCCCCTAATGTCCCCTAATGAGAAAACAGAGGAGTTAGAAGGTTTTACGAAGAACAAGACAGAATATCTGGAGCCAGACCAAATATTTTCAACCTCACACAAGTGAGGATGCCAAAACTGTCTGACATCTTAAGGAACCATACAGTGACAGTTTCCCTTAAATATTCAAGGTAGTGCAACTGTTGGCTTAGTTACTTGATGCTATGTTTCTATTTAAAATCAGATGGATTTCACACACCACCATTGAATTTTCAATGTATCTTTTAACAAAGATAAAAATTCTGCATCCTCCAAAAACCTCAAAACAAAATCTGTTTAAAAATTACTTGTTCATTATAATTAAACACTAATTTCTTTGTGGATTTTTCTATCTCTTGTAAATTTTACACACTGCAGAAGCCTTGTTGATATACTTGAGGAAAAAATGTTTATCTCTGTATGTGACTAGATATGTAGTGATAATGACCACAGCTTCTGCAATTTGCAGCTTCAGCGATCTGCTTTGGGTGAGAAATGACAGAGAAGGGCACAAGGCCTTTTTGAAAGCTTGGTTTTACCTATCTCACAGAAGTTCTGTTTTCCATTGATTTTAGGCCTATTTAACTTAATAAAAGTCTCCATTTTAACCAAAAAAAAAAAAAAAAAAAAAAAAACCCAACAAAACAAAAAAACCAACACAACCCCCACAAAACCAAAACAAGCCCACACCACTACTGATTTCTGCAATGACTTCACCCACAAGGCAGGTCAGTACAAAGGAAGAAAAATTCCAATGAACATCTCCACAAGGAACAGAATTTAAGCTTAACTAAAATACACATCATATTGTAAAATAAAAGGCAGCAAATTTTACAATAAGCTGTTTTTTCTTTTACCCAGTATTTTAAACATCTAGAATAAAATCTGCACAATACTATATAAGTTGATAATAATGTTCATAAAAATGCCTGTTGATTTTACTAAAGATAACAACCCAAAATATAACCACATGAGAAACTGTGTTACTGTCTCACAATATCACACTGTCTCACAGTGTGCCTTCAGATCACAGGCTTTCAGATCAACAGGAACAGGATAAAAATATTAGTTTCCTTACAATCTGTGTCTCATTACAGCACAGTGGAAGAATGAAGAAATATCACCAAGTGTAAAAAACCTAAGGGGAAGACAAACAAAGACAGGTCCACCTTTCCAGAAAGTAAAACTATTTTAATTCTATGATAAGATTGAAAGAAAGGACCTTGAAATGTAGAAAAACTGTCTTTTAACTCTGCAGATTTGAAGTGACAGGCGCCAGCAATGGAAAAGATAGAAAATACATTTTCTGCAGTTTTACATGATAAATAAAAGATGCTAGATGTCATGAATGTGCCTGTGACTAATTAATATTTAAATGCCACTATTCTGAAAGGGAAAAAACAAAACTTTAATTCATTTTAGTTGGTTTATAACAAAAAAAGAGAGAATTGAATAATTTTCATAAAATTCTATGAAATGTGTGTAAGTTGGAGCCTCTAACTTTTAGTACCCTAGTCAGACAGCTGCACATTTCCAGTTCCTATATTTGAAACCCTGACCACATTTACCAATACCTGTTTTGAATTACATTACATTTTACAGCTAAATACCATTTTAGACAACCTCGGAGCAAAAAGACTGTCCTCCAAAAGGGCTCTGCAATTTAGAAGCCCTATAAATTAAAGTTTGCAATTAGACTATCATTACTTATGTTCCTTAAACCATTTGTTACTGCATTTGTAAAAATAAAAACCAGCCTTTCACCAGAATTTTTGTTTATTATTTTTTGAACAGGAGGAAAACTCTATGCTTAAACAGGTCCTTTGGAGAACACCTGTGGTTAAGAGTGGTTATTTTTTCATCTTCCTGAATGACATTTTATCCTGCCACACCATTTTTCCACCATACACTCACTTCCTGCCACTGTCAGTAAAAAACACTTAAAACTTCTGCAGCAATTCTGGAAATTCATCAGAAGATTCAAGCTTTGTGACCTGAACAAAGTCCCTAGAAAAGATCTGTTGCAAGTAGCCACAGTAGTCATCTGTGCCTTATTTATTTGAGGTATTCACCTCATCAACAAACTTCTTAAGAGTATCTTGTATTAAGGATGGGAAAGACATGTAAGTAAAATACTTGACTCAAAACTTTCTCACCTGTTCTTAGAAGAGGTATTGCATTTTCCAAGATGGAAACACAGAACTGAGGAAGGCTAAGCTGCTTCATCTGTAATTCTAAAGTGTCCTCATTTTCAATATCTGGTAGGTCAATATGCCCTACGTCAAATGGGGAATGCAGAGAGATTCTGGAGTTTGCATTTGCTTGAGTACTGTTTCCACTTAAAACAAAAAACAAACAAAAATTAAAAAAAAAAAAAAAAAAAAAAAAAAAAAAAAAAAAAAAAAAAACAGAAACAAAAACATAGTTAACTCTTGAAAAGAGAAAACACATATGTACAGATGTTAAAAATAGCATCAAGTATTTTCATGACTCCTGCCTTAAGCGTATCCTTCCTCCCATCCCAATATTTCTCTGCTATCTACCAGTGTTGCAGGAAGAGGGGGATTTTGTTTGGTTGTTTTTTAAAATGTCAGAACAGGTAGCATCACAAGTGAATGCCTAATGTTTTGGCAATCATCTTCAAAATCACTTAGCACTGAGTACTGGAAGAAATACACATGCAATGAATACAATATTGCATGAGAAATATCCGTTGATTTGAAAGTCTTTCTTTTTTTAATGAATAAAATCTATAAGTTGCTTGAAGCAAGACCACTTACTAAATCAAATTTCAGCCTGAATTATACTTACTATATTAAAGCCATTCTATACAGCTAGCCACAAGAATCCTTAGAAGGAAAGTTACAAAGCGTGAGCTATGTTCACTCCTTAGGACTACCTTATCCACTGTAAAACAGAAAGTATTCCCTTGTCCAAGAAAGCCTTAAGTGTAATCAAGTATATATTACAAAGTATACAGAGTGCTATTAAATTATAGACATATTTTAAATTGTTAAATATTTGATCTATGATATATGAATATATCATTAAATATAGTATATATGGTTCATACACTATGAACAATATATAGTTCATAACTGTATTTTCAACTGTTTTCAATAATAATCTAATTCCACTATCTGCAATATAATTAATAAAAATCAGACCATCTTTTTTAAGTCTTGTTTTCTTATCCCAAACAATGTTAAGCAATCTTGATTTGCTTTAAAAACCTGTATGACTTATAACTGGGTTTTGGTTGTTTCCCTTTTTTATTATTAGACAAGCTGAAGAAACTGAATTGTGGCATGACTGTGTTACATTATATTGTCTAATTAAATGTAAAAGATGTCTGTAAGAAGTTAAATGCTGACTGATTAAGAAGTCAACAGAAAACTACAAGCAAAATAGAAGAGTTCACCAACATGTAGTTGGGGTTTGGCTGCACTTACCAGAGGAAAAGGAAGGAGAGGTATCAATCACAAAAACAATTCAGAAGAGGAAAGGTTAAGTTTCCAGGAAGAATTTGAAACAGACAAACAGACAGATTGAAGAGTCTCAAGATTAAAGAAGGAAAAGAAGAGTTACATATAGAATAGCAATAAACAAATTTACATTACAATTATGTAGAAAAAGACAAGATTCACTAAAAGCAGCTTTTCCTTATCAAAATCAGAAATGTCAGAGCAACACTACTGTCATTTCCCTCTATCATACCTTCTATTCAACATCATGCTGTTTTTTATGCTACCTCTGGCTAAATTATATTTTTGTAAGAAATGAGATTCGTGGGCAGTAAGCAGGTCTTCTGCAGCACACAGGATGCAAGATGATCAAGTTATGCAGTCATGAACAGCTCATAAAATGACCCTATTAGGACTCCCTCGTTCCTAGAAGTCTCATGATTCTTATGCAGCTTTCATTTCTAGACTGACAGCCAGGCCATCGCTCTCTCTTGCACAATAGCTGCTATTAAACTGTTAACTGTTCAGCTTCAGAAAATGGCCAGGGCTAGAAGGCATAGAGCCTGGAATTCATTGACAGTGCCATACTAGTTACATGATAAAAATAAATAAATTAGACTTAAATAAAAACAACTTTGTAATATGACTGTCAAGATGTATTTACAATTGAGCTATTCTCATCACAGTCAGAATACCTAGGAGGTACTCAATCACTAAGCCCATACATCACAGAGACTCAAATTAATTACCAACAAGCACACAGTAGAGATTTACAAGGACTCGTAAAACCCCACATACTAGAAGACATTGTACTTGAACAGCAGCTTTAAGTCTTTAGGTTGGGTCAAGACAAGCAACAAAACCACACACAAAAACTTCTACATTTTGAGGGTATACAGACAATTTATAAATTTAAATAAGAGTCAAATATTTACATGTTATAGAACTGAAATTTGTTGTCACATTTAACAACAAATTTTAAAGACTTCAAAAGAAATCTTTATGCAGCATAGTATTTTTGACAATACTATATACTGTTACCTACGGGATGGCCATTCCACTTAAAAGAACTTATGAGGTCATCTGCTGAAAAAAAGAAAAATCCCTGACTTTCCAGCAATAGACTGAAAAAATGCTTTTCTGTCTTACAAATGCATGCACAAGCAATAACAATTGACGGGAAGAGACTTTGTTTAAAATGGTGGTTGGATACAAAACATGGCAATATTTTTATGTACTCTGAACACCACTTTAAGAAGGGTTCAATTGATAAACGTGGTTTGCATCTTCACAAGTTACCAAAACCGTGGCATCAATCCACACACTGACAAGGAGCTGATAATATAATCCTATATTAAAATGTTTTTAACTAAAGCATCAGTTATTTCCTGTTTCATTCACCTGGAAGATGCTGCATCCCAATCCTGACCATCTCCTCTAGGACGCTGAACTGTCCGTCCAATCACAGAGGGCCGAGGACTACTACTTCCAGGTGATGGATTCTGAGAACGAGGAGCACCTCTTGCTTCTTGACAGTGAGATATAGATGAATTCTGGGAAGCTGTGCCTTTATGTAACACAAAGAATATATTTTCCCTTAGAAGTATCCATTATTCTGAAAGTTACCACATAGTAAACAGTAAAAGTAACTGAGGTACGATGTGGAAAAAAACACCACATAAATACTGATGACCTAGAACAATTGATCACTCGCAAGTAGCAGAGTTTGGAAACCAAATTCCAAGGAAAAACCACTGAAGATTCCAGCTGAATCATAAATCTTGAGTTTTAAAAACAGAAACATAGTGTCTGGGTAAGGCTATTGGACTTGTTGATGCTGTAACTGAATTAGCAGCCAGTACCATTTATTAAGACACCAAATATAGTGGTAATCTTATGAAGAGAACCAGACTACCAATTTACAGAAACAAAGTTTTGATTCAATTCAGATGACAAAATGGAAACAAGAAGACCATTATAAGTAATCTACACCATTAAAGCTTCAACATTTAAGCATTAAGGACATTGTGAAGCAGCCCTCATGACTGCAAAATTCAAAACAATGATTAAACTATTTTTAGCCATCAGCATTAAAAAATAAAGTTCACATAGCTCATGAAATTATTAACTACATTGTTAAGTACTAATAGCTTGAAAGCTTTTCTGAAACTTCGCCCACTTTTATTTTACAGATTTAATTTAGTTTTAGTTAAAAATCCCTCCCCTGCTGACATACAAACAATTGGATACTGGGAGAAGTTGATGAATGAGGAAATCACAGGAAAGTAGAACTCAGTAAGTACTTTAAAACAATGCAAGCAGTCAAACTTTTTAAATTAATATTAATAGCACTGACCACCATCCATTTAGCAAAACAATTTCACAAGATTACATTTGCTATAAGGTCCTGGTTTTGGTTTTTTTCTGTCATTTTAGACAGTCTTAGCTGTAGTAAAAACAGTATCTCCAATACTTAAAAATACCTACCTTGCTCTGAGGAAGAAAAACTTGGATCTCTGTGGAAGTTAAGCCTACTTCTCAAGAAGATGCAGAGCTGGTGCAAGCATGACACAGCCTGCAAAGCCAACTGGTGTCTTCCATCTCCTCCAAAAGCCAGGTTCAGAAGAGACAAAAGGCTCTGCAAAGACAGAACCACCAACACCAAGACCTGAACATTAATCACCTTCATGAACAACCATGCCAGCAAGTCTTACACTAAATACAGTTCAAAAATGTTTCCAAGTGTTTTTCAAAATCACAGCAAAGAATAAATAGGCTCAACTACTGTTTTATTACTGAATGCAAGACTATCATGCCTAAGGAAGAAGCCAAGTTTCACATTATATTTCCAATAAAGTCACTACTTTCATTATGGGAACCCATTAGAGGATGTGCAGACAACAGCCACACAAATTTATCTTATCCAGAAAAAACAAAGTATTACTTCAGAAACACTTCATTACTGACTAGCAATATACATTGCTACAAGCAAAAAATACAGTATATAGCCCACGTCCCCTTTCCTATGCACCTGGAGTGAGCATAAAGTAACTTCTGTTTAACTATTTTGTTTAAAAACAAGTGGAATCATTTGCATCAATTCATCCTTGGCAAAGCTTATACCAATAAAAACTTTATACTTTATGTGAATTCTTGCCTGTACAATCTTTGGCCTTTGAAGGAAGATCTCTGCAGGAAAATCTTGCATAATCACATCCTGAAGAAGTTCACATGTACTCCAAATTAAACTTTGGTTGTTACTTCTCAAAGAGCTACAAGTTCATATTTAAATATGTATTAAAATGAAAAGAAAAACAACCAATAAATATTAGCCCGAACAAGTCTTTACAAGGAAGTTATAATCACAACCCTGAAGAATCTAAAGAAAAAAAACTCTGTAATTCTATTGTCATATCATTTTTTTCAGTTGAATTATTCCTTAGCTATAAGTCCTATGTAAAATAAAGAACAAACTCAATTCCCACCCGTAAAATTTGGTTCCAAAAAGAGAAATAACTTTATTGATTCTGAATTCGAAATTAAAATAAGAACTACTGGAAATTCCCCGTGAATCTAATGATTATCTCAGTGGGATATAGCAAGTAATGTAACTCATACCAGTATGAAAGTTTCTTTCATTACTAACATTCATGTATAACTTAAAAGCACTTGCATTACATAAGTGGGAAATTCCATAAGAGGAGAAATTTATTAGCTATTCTCTAAGATGAATATTAGTAAATTATAAGACTCTTTAGGATACTTCACTTTTTCCAATTGTTTCTGAAACCATTGTGAAAAAATCAAGTATGTTCAGTGTTACAAATCTGTGTTCCCTTTCTATACCCCGGCATAAAGGAAATTAAATATTAAACAGGTTGTCCAGCTTCAGAGATCTTTCAAAAGGAAAAAACAAACACACACAAAAAAACTATGCTAGAAATCTATCAGAGCTCTGTGACAACTCGTAAGGAATCCCAACTACAGAACTCTCCCTTGGGGCACTTCAAACGCTTTTTCTAAATTAAAGAGGAAAAAAAAAAAGTCACTGCAGAAAGACAATTGGAATGACTCAATGCCTAGATAAGGCCCTGTACCTAAACTTATTGGCCTAAACTTAGTTAAGCTGCTACTGAAAGTAGGGATTTTCCTACCAACTGCTCATGGGGGTAAAGTAAATAATGATTTCATTCCAGCTTGTGCTATTATTAGCTGAAAGAAATCTTTGATCCACTTAAGAAATTTAAAACACAGACTGAAGTGTCATGAACAAAAGATCCAAAGACACTAATTTAAACACAAAAAAAATGGAGGGTAACACTGCCCAGCTTCAGCCCAGTTTTTATGACCATTTATCAAAAATGAGCTCATTTGGTTATTTACAGGAACAACCTCATGATGCAGAAGGACAGAAATTTACAGCCCCTATTCCTGAAAAAGAAAAGCTACATGGAAATTGTAATGTTTCTAATACTGCACCTTTCATTTGATGAAAGAACATGTCTATCTGTTGAAGTCAAAGTTAGCCAAGGAAAGGTGGAAAATTTCAAGCATTTCACTGCAAAAAGAAAACAGAGCAGATGTCTTGAAATATATTTTACAGAATTATTATATTGTATACATCCAAGGCAAAGTAAAAAACTTATAAACAATATACTATCTTATACAGAAATATCTTTTAGTAAATATAGGCTTGCACAAACTCAAATGCTTTTAATGAGAGTTTTAAGCAATACCAAAACATCACTAAGGTCATACCAAATCCAAATGAAATATGTTTTTTGAAGAAAGCTTTAGCAAATAACAAACACAGCATTAGTGGAAGAATACTCAATCTGCCACATCATGCTTTCAATCAAATTATAATTTTTATCTGCTACTAAAGAATATTTTATCCATTAGCATGATCTCTAAAAATGGAAAATTCACCTCACAGTTTTACTCTTCATGCGGTAGAAATTATTGTTCTTACAAAATTATGACACGTAATAACTTTGCAATGAAAATAACTTTAAAGCTACTTCTAACTTAAAAGATGGTAACAATTATTGTGCAATTCGTAAGATAGCTGATATGCTACTAAAAATTCAACTGGTGATTTACCTAAAGTAACTGGAAAGTCGTATTTTAAAATCTAGATCTCAACACCATACTGTATTTTAAATAAGACACTCTCCTGTGAACTGCTACTAGTATACTGGTACAGGCAGAGACTTGCCAAAATATTATTGATCTGTGCTTGTCAGTGAAACACTTCATATTCACATTTGACCAAAAAAAAAAGAAAAAAAAAAAAAAATCGAAGGATAACACTGGTTTTCATTTAAATACGAAGCAAAGTACCTAAACCAATTTTCTAAAAAGAAGAAAGGTACTTCAGACTAAGTTTTGTTGAAATAAAAGGTACTTAATCCTTTAAGCCACTTCTGATTATGAAACACAGATCATCTGGAAAACACTGGCAAGTTAAATAATTTCTTTAAATTGCAGCACTTTTTAATGTACTTTAGATATTCCAAAGAGGTACACTATTTACTGGAAAAGGGAAATATCTATTAAGATGAATGTCATTTTTATAAGCATTATAATTGTAGCATCTGTGGTGTTAGATTTCACAGAGTAACAAAAGGAAAAAGAAGAGCCAATTTTGCTATCCACATTTGTAATGGAATTCCATCTAAATTACAACTCTAAGCTCTTTCTGTAATTAACATATTCTTTTATAACTACACATACCAACTGTTCTTTTGGGAGATATTTCTAACTGTGGCAGATGACTTCTACTTTGACAAAAATATCCAGTGAATAATTCCTCTTGAGGCAGAACTAAAATAAAAAAAAGGGGGTAAGTTTAAAAAATGCACACACGGAGAAAAAAACTCAATTTATTTTCATGCTTTTCCTTAACTACATGCTTTTCCTTAACTACCTCCCTCTTGCCCTTGAGCTTTAAATCGGTTTCCTTAATAGGTTAAAATAGTTTCAGATGATCAGAAAAATGGAGTAAAAAGAGTGTGTCAATGTTCATTTTTTTATAATCATATTCTACAACTGTAAAGGGCACATTTTTCTCCATTTTTTACATTAACGTGCGTACCATACAAACAATAGCAAAAACAATTGCACAGAATGTATTGCCTGATGGAAGACTAGCAGCCAAATAAATAGTTTTCCTTTAATCTACCTCTGTAGTAATAAAATTAACTTTTCAAATTAATTACTTCAAACCTTTTTCTACCAAACTGCTATCTTCTTAGGTCACCTGAAAAGTTGCCCTCTTGTATATATGTATATTGCTACATGTCACTCATATGTAAACTGTATAAAAATATACACAAGAAATGTTAACACTAAAAGCAATCTCTCCAGACCATAATATTTGGTTCAAAGGATCAAACTGGATAATGTCAGGTTATTAGTTTACAATTTTTTCCAGTAATTGAAGTTGAAACAGAAAGAAAAATATAACACTCCTGTTAGGAAGCATTAGGATTATTCCATCCACACAGGCATACAATTTACAGTATAAATAACTTCAACTGAGTAATTTCAGAAAGATATAATTTAAGAATGCACATGTAGAAGACTATTCTTCTCCATACAGTAGAAACATTAAGTAAAAATCTGCCCCTCTGTGGGCATAGGAATGAAAAAAAATTAAAAATTAATCACCAGGCACATAGTTCTAGTGAACTAAATCTCCAAGCATTAGAGAGGTGGCAGAAACCACCAAAAAATTACTTTTATCTCTGTGACTGCACAGTATGAGTGACAGAAGTGTGGTCATTACTGCTACATGCACTGTGCAACAGCAGTGTCTTTCCCACAATAAGCAGGAGGTAATGTAATATGATATGTTATTTTCTCCTCCAAACTCTTCTAAATTTTTTAAGGCAGAAGAGGAGAACCAAATGGGTTAGACTATATCTAGGAGGAAATGTAAATCATTGTAACAGGCAGATAATGAGCTAGGTAACAGATGGAAGCAATAGCACTCCACACATAATGTGACATTTTAAAGAAAGTTTATGTATTTTTCTATGACAAATGCTTATCCAATACTAAGTAGATAGTGCATACAACTACTGTAGTTTCAAAAATCATTCTATTAGGATCAACTACTTTTTTCTTTTTCTTCTCATAGGATTTGAATTGCTTTCCAAGCTAGAGCCTACTATACAAAGGATAGCAGCAAAGCATCAGGCTAAATTACAGATTTATTTGAAGTTGCTACACACTTGCTGCCATAAAGCTGTCCTTGGAAGTTGTGTCATGCTCTTTGTACATTATAGAAAACAGATATTACACACTGAGGAAATGGATAGGGAATTCCATTACAGGAATGCCACCAAGTGATTTAGCTAAGGTCACGCTGTCTCTGGCAGAATCTGATTAGCACACACTTGACTGATCTCTCAAGAATAATTCGCCTACTGTGCCTGAAAACATCAGTTTCTCATAGTCTTTTCATTTGCTTTATTTTAATATAAAATAAATTACAGGTCAAAATAGGTAATTTACCTGGCTGATCTACTGAAGGCTGAGACTGAGCTTGATAACATACTGAAGAACTAGAAGGGAGTTCAGAAGGAAGAAAGAACAGTCCATCCACAATCCCATCAATTATGGCCTGCAAATTTGGATCCACATCGGAGCGAAGCTGAGAGAAGAATTCCACTGCACCGATTCCAATCATTTTCTGGGCAGCGGGTGGATGCTACATTAAGACAAACAACTGACAAAGTTAGTTTGAAAAGTCTTAAGGTCTCTAGATGGGGGCAGGGAATAGAGAGCAGCAGGGAGAAGGAAAAAATTTAAATTCTTAAGTTATATTTTGTCTTTATTCGTTTAGACCATTGTGCTGAGGTAGAGTTGATTTTCTTCCCAGTGGCTGGCACGGGGATGTGTTTTGGATTTGTGCTGAACAGAGGGTTGATAATAAAGAAATATTTTCGTTACTGCTAAGCAGGGCTTACACAGAACCAAAGGCTTTTCTGCTTTCCTGGCAAGGGATCTGGGAGTACACGGGAGGCTGGGAGGAGACACAGCCAGGACAGGTGACCCCAACTGACCAGAAGGATATTCCACATCACAGAATCACAAAATGGCCTGGGCTGGAAGCGACCTTAAAGATAATCCAGTTCCAACAGCATGCTCAGTCTACAAAGGGGTGAAATAAAGAGGAAGGGGGAGACATTTGGAGTGATGGCATTTGTCTTCCCAAGTCACCATTACGTGTGAGGGTGCCGTGCTCTCCTGGAGATGGCCGAACACCTGCCCACTCATGGGAAGTGGTGAATTAATCCCTTGTTTTGCTTTGCTCGTGCATGCAGCTTTTGCTTTTCCTATGAAACTGCCTTTGCCTCAACCCACGAGTCTTCTCCCTTTTACCAATGCCATTCTCTCCATAGGCCCACTGGTGGGGAGTGAGCACGTGGCTGTGTGGGGCTTGCCTGCTGGTTGAGGTTAGACCATGACATCCATCCCTCAGTAACAAGGATGGATTGTTTTTAACTCTGCATAGTTGCAGTTTAGTGATTAAAACACAAGAATGTAAAAATCTGAGCTGAAGTTTCTGTAACATTGCAACAATGTTCAAATCTTTACTTTCCAGGAACAATGCAAATGCTTAGCTGCAAATCATGCTCCAAGTTAAAAATAAAGTGCTAAATGAGCAACTGAAGAAGCTGAGAAAGTAAAGCAGAAACACAGAAAAAACGATTTTCTCAGCTATCTCGCTGACCCATTTGAAGTCGCTGAAATTGTTTTAATTTTGGTCTACACACAGTGGCTTTATTATTCCTGTCTTTGTAAAACACTCTATAAATCTCATTACATGGAGCTACAAAGTCAAGTAATATCCAGCTTTATTTAGCTTTGGCATTCTAAAAATATATAGTTTAAAAATAAATGAATGTCAGTATGTCATACCTTGATCAAACTGTTTACAAAATTTAATACCTCCTCTTTCATCGGTACGACTGGGAAATTGAACCACTCCAAAAGGTTACGAAAAAGTGCTTTCTCATGGACCAGATCATCATAGGAAATCAAGTTGTGGTCTAGTTTAAATAGAATAGTCTTCAAAGATCGTTCTCTTATCTCTGTCAGTTCATGACCTGCTCAAAAAAAAAGGGATTAAGAACCCTATAAAATTATTTGACATAACTTTTTTCTTATTTGGAGAAAGAGAATACTGCCAGAGATGCAGTGAAAAAAAGCCAGCTTATAAGCTGCCAGTATTATGCCTACCAGGAAGACAAATACGATTACACTCACCAGCAGCAACCTAATCAAGTGTGTCTGCATGATTATAAAGCGGTGATCCATTATAAGATATACTGATATAATGCGGTGCCAAATGCGCCTCTACTGATTTAACCTGGTGCCGGAACCTGTACCAGAGTATGCTGTGGGTACGGAAAGCTGCCTCGGACTCACCAATCGAACAAAAAAACTACCCAAGCCCACTGAATCGAAAGGCACCGTGTCTGAAGGGGAAGCCCTTGGCATTCCTTATAGAAGCCTGTCCCCCCACTCCTGCCGCGGGTAGCGGAGTGGAAGAGCAGCAGGCAGAAGAGCGGCGAGGGGCGGCGGAGGCCGGGCAGGGGCGGCCGGGCTCCCGCAGAGCAGCGCCGGCCCGGATGGGGCCGCTGCCCGCCGCCCCTGCCCACAGCCGGCAGGGCCGGGACGGAGAGGAGCCATTACCGAGCTTCCTGACGAGCGCCGAGAGCTCCATCGCGCCGCTCCGCCCGCCCGCATTCAACCGCCGCGCGGAACCGCCGCCTGTCCGGCTAGAGGCGCCCGCAGAGCACCTCGGGAAATGTAGTCCGCCCGCTTCCGCCCCGGGCCCGCCGCCCGGCGCTGCGCGCGAAGCACGCCGGGAACTCTCATCGCCCCGCGGCGCGCCGGCGGGAGCGCAGAGAACTACAGTTCCCATGAGGCCCCGCGCCTCCCGCCCCGCCGCGGGGGCCGGGGAGGTGGCAGAGGCACGCAAAGCTTCGGGTGCCTGCAGCCACCTGCGAAGGGGTGTAGCCAGGTGGGGCCCGCCTCTCCTCCCAGGCAACTAACCAGTGACAGGATGAGAGGAAATAGCCTTAAACTACGCCGAGGGATGAGCTATTCATCCCAGTACGAAAGGGAGACTACTAGAAAGATGGCGCGGGACTTTTTGCAAGCGCTTGTAGTGACCAGACAAGGGAGAATGACTTCAAACTGAAAGACGGTGGGTTTAGATTAAATGTTAGGAAGACATTCTTTACTGTGAGGGTGGTGAGACACTGGAACAGGTTGGCCAGAGATGTTGTGGATGTCCCATCCCTGGAAGTGTTCAAGGACAGGCTGGATGGGGCTTTGAGGAACCTGTTCTAGTAGAAGCTGCCCTGCCCATGGCAGTGGGATTGGAACTAGATAATATTTAAGGTCCCTTCCAACCCACACCATTGTTCAGTTTTACAGTTTACATTTATAGTAATAATGGAGTGTTTGCTGATGTCACTTTGATGTGTCTGCCAGCACTCTGGAAATAGCTCTTGCTGACTCGTGCAAAGCAAAGCGATGAGGGGGTGAAGCAAAAGGTGAATCATTCAAGGGTTTGGGTTTTCTTTTTTTATGTAACCTAGACTCTAGGACTACATTGCTTTGTCTATAATGCAAGGCAATTTCACAAAGGAGTTTCTTAAAGATGTGCTAGAGACGCATGGTACATTGTTGGTCATCTGATCTGAGGCCTGATCTTATTTTTGAAAATTTGTGCTTGCCATCATAATTGGAAAAATAAACTGATGATAGCTGGACAACTCATAGACGTTGTGTGTATATGCTCGTGAATTTTTTTGCACATAACTGCAGGTGCACAGAAGAAGATGGCCCTATAATAGCTACGAGGGGGGAGTTATACCCTGTATTGCATGAGAAACTACATTTTTATCAGCACCCAACAAAAATGTAAAGGTGCAGTGCAGCACATGCAAATGCTTTCCAAAGGATATATGTCACTGCTCTCTCAGTTTATGGCTAATTGTTTCTCTACCTGGTCACCATCACTGTGCTATTCTTTCACAGGTAGCTCATATTAATGCCCTCCATCTGCTCTATCAAGATTTTACTAAATTCTTAATTGCAACTCAAAACCATCTGTCATTTTACAGGATGGTATTTCTATCTGTAGAACAATATAACAAAGGGACTTTATTAAGCTAATAATAATTGTAGTGTGATTGCTGCAACAGAGGTTTGTTTAGCACAGGAGGCTGAACTCACATGGATCTATCAGTGCTTTTTCAAGTGCAGTTACAAGGGAAACATCAATTACTGAGTAAAAATTCCTTTTAGCTGTGCACGATGTGCTTGTTCAATGAAATAGGAAGAGCTCTATCCAGAGGCATACTGGGCTACTCACATTTCCCCAAATAGGACTGGTGGGAACTTAATGTGACCCCATGTGGTACTTGTGATAATAATAAAATGGATTCGTATCTCATTTCTGCAGCAAGGAGAAGGAATTAAGGAAGCAGGCATTTCCCAAAATAAAAACATTTCTTCAGGAGGAAGAGCTATATCATTCACCTCTATGGGAGTGAGTGTTCAATCCGGGTCCTTCTCACCTCTTTAAATATGGTCAAACTACATTGAACAAAAGTTTTCTTACACTGTCTTTAGTGTTGGTGTTAGTGGTTACAAGAGCGTTTCGTAGAGGACATACATACACTCCCCATTGCCAATATACTCCTGCACTGTAATTGTGGCCATTTTGGTCAGATTTTCTTAAATGAAGGCCTAATTAGGTTAAACTTTAAGAAATATTCCTAACCTTGAAAAGCAGCTTCAGTTTTGCTGCTCTTGTTTTAGACTAGAAAAGAGATGATTGTTTACCCAAAACTGATCCATGGGCATGCTGTATCAACTGGTGCAATACATTTTATGCTATCATGGCTCAAGACTGGTATTCAATTTAAATAGTTTTATTTTTACAAATAGAAGAGTGATATATTAAGGGAAAAGTGTGTATCTCCATAAAATAGTAACTAAACACACACACACACAGAGGAAAAAGTTTACTGGATATTAAAAATTAAAAATGGTCTCAATAATTATTGCTGGCATTATAAGACAACCTAAATAGAGGAAGGTTAGTCTCTCATTACAGGGAGCACTGACTCCCTCTGTGTCTGCATCTCCTGTTTTGGACTCACACTAGCAGCTCTGCTTTTGCTCTTACCTGCTTGTTCCCTTTAGCTTGTTTATTCCTATGACTGCTTCTGAAGCCAGTTTGACTTTTTCCTCTCCATTGGCATTATTTAACATGGGTATCTCTTCCTCCAAGTATATTCTTACTGATCTGCAGTTAAAATGTGTAGGAGTTCCACCACTGGGAAAATTAGTCACTGATCTCATTTACATTGTCCCTTGTTCCTTCCTTACTGCACTCTGCATAAGATGAACTTTAAAGAGCTGCCTACTCCTGACTCCTCACAAGCTTGGTTTCTGTAATTCAAATAACGTTTTTGTTTTTTTTTAATATCTTCTGTGTCAGATGGGTTCTATCCCAATAAACTGATGAAAGGTGGACAGGCAGTAGATACTGCTGTGCATCTATGTGCATGACATTTTAGCATGTAACTGC
Source organism: Promerops cafer (assembly GCA_013398275.1). Lineage (NCBI taxonomy): Eukaryota > Metazoa > Chordata > Aves > Passeriformes > Nectariniidae > Promerops > Promerops cafer. Next base: position 1,344,543 of record VZSE01015197.1, read on the forward strand.
AGGGGCACAAATGAAGATAGTTTTGTAATTCTCAGTTTTGTAGAGGTTCTTTTACAAAAGCCATCTTTTAGTACTTTCACTATAGGATGCGCTGTAATTTTAAATTTCCCTTCTTTCAAATGTCATACAGAGAGAGGAGTTTGAAAAAACTTTTTCTGAGTTTTTTTAAAGGAGTTTTAGTCTTCTTTTTATTTATTATTTCTGTGACTCATTCATTACAGGATGAAGTCTTATTATCTCTGCATCCTTTTTTCAAAGCTGTCTATTCATAACATATTTTTCCTTCTTTACTGCTCTGACTTCTGTCCTTTTACATTCCAAAAGTTCTCTGAAGTTCAACATATCAAGGACTCTATCTGACAGGGACTTGATACCATTAGTGATAATATCTTTATTGTACTTCTGAGCTTAAATGTTGCAACTTCCAATTCTCTGGGAATTTCCTGCTGTCTGGCTTTTCACCTATCTCAAGGAGCAGCAACTGGGCAAAGAAACATCAGGGCATGTCAGATGAAAAAAAAATATAAATTCCCAGTACCTCTCTAACAGGAACACCAAATAGGGATTACGATGCCCAAACATCACTGACTGCTATAGTTAAAATTAACCTTGTGACAGCTGAAAGAAGATTGCCAAAAGGAAGGAGAGAAAGCAAAGAGATCAGAGTATTGGGAATGGAAGGGGGCAGAAATGGACAAGAGAATTGAGATGAGTTCTTCCCCACATAATAAAATTATCCTTGTATGTTAATCTTTTCTGAATTTGCCTCTCAATTTGTTTCAGAGTCCATTTAAAAGTATTATTTCTGGTTCTGAAGACCTTCCTTGCTTGGTCTCACCCCAAGCTTTCTCATCCTTTTCTATTCACTAGTTACTATCAGTAAAAAAATTCATCAGTATCTGAAATTAAAAAACAAACAAACAAAAAAATACCCCATAAGCAAACAAACAAACAAACCCCAGTTATTGGTTACCTATATGTGCAGTGTGTGGTGGACCTATTGCACATGCACTGTAAAGACAACCTGGACATATACAAGTAGCTGTGTGTTTATTGCTTTAACTGACTACCAAGTTCCTGAAATTAGTATTCTAAATCAGTAGGATGATAGCAGTTTTGTAAAGGTTTTCTTTTAATGCCAGTGAAGCTGCATGTATAAACCCTCTCTTTTTTTTTTTTTTCTGTGCTTTCTGCACTCAGGAATAGCATGTAATTATTGCATTATCTTAAAGTTTGTGGCATGATCTCAACAGGTACTTTAATGTAAATTCCTGAATTTTACTGCTTCTAAATCAGGTACATAATACTGAACCAAAATATGTGTTACAAATGTTTGTATTTGCAGCAGAGTAGATGCAAATTTGGAAGCTCATTTATGATATTATTAATTTATTGTTTATATTTTCTTCCCTGGTGAGACTTTCTAATTTCTCTGTTTTCCATGTAACTGGATCTACCTTCTGTGCTAAATTGCATATGCAGATATGCAACTGACTTATAGAGTGGTGCTGAAAAAACAGTTGCATCTAAATAATAGCTAAACAATTTAATTTCATACAGATTATTGTATTTGGTGAGTGAGTCAATATCAGTATAAATGTCTACCATGAACTGCAAAACAAAAGGCCTTCAAGAAACCTAAGTGAGAAAATCTTTCTTCCATGATGTTTTTTTAAAACCTATAAAAACACATTTTTACGGGTGATGAACTTGCAGAATTTGTTGCCAGAGGAGGTTGTCGATGCAGACAATACCAGTAAAGCTGAAAACAACAGGTTAGGCAAATTAATGGAGAGCAGGGCCATAGCCACTGGAGGCACAGGCAGGGATGTGCCCACTGACCTACCAAGGCAGTGGTGCTGGGCAGGACAGGGGACAGCAGCTCTCCCCCAGCAGTGGCTGTGGTCATCACTTGGGGGCAACAAGATCAGTGCCCCCTGGAAAGGCATTTCTTACTCTCATCTGATTTTTAAATTACTTTTTCACAGGTAGTAAGAATCTTCTTCCCTTAGAAATATAAAGTCAAATTAAACTGAACATTGGCATGTTTTGGGTTTGTTTGGTTGGTTTTTTTCCAAAATGAAAAGGCTGGATTAAACTGCCATGAATTGAATCTGCATCCGCTTCACAGAAAGAGCTGGCAATGCAATGCCTAATGTACATAACTGCTTTGCTTCACTTGAGGGCACAGTGCGTTGCACAGGAGTTTTGGCTCAGGGCACATAATTGCCACATATATTTTCCTTTTTATGCACAAGTTTATGGTTATGTCATTTAAAATTAATAAACCACTGATAAAATCTTTGATGTTATTAAAACATCTAGCATTTTAGTTTCTATCAGGGCACTTCTCTGCTACTTTTATATAATTTACCACATGGTTTACTGCACTTGCTTCATAAAGAAAGTTTATTCTAAAGGGACCTGCTTCTGTAGTTTGTTGCTTGGGTAATATTAAACATCTGAAGATGATCTACAGTTCTGGGAAACCGTATACTCCTGAGAACTGTAAAATTGTCATGGAAGTTACTCTTTTCTACTAATACTAATGCTGTCCATCATTGCAAAGGATAAAAACATTTCATTAATAAGTTTTTGGATTTGGAAGATATTCACATTTTAGCCCACATGATGACATTTTGTTTTTATTCTGATGTAACTGTAATTAAATTACCAAGACTCAGTCAAAACAGGAAATAATTTCTTAAAATACTGATGGAGTAGTCATTTTGTATCATTAATTTATTGACTTGTAAAAACTTCGGGTGACATTAATAATTATGTAATTTTGAATATTATCACTTTTAATTAGTAATAATAGTATCTGCAAGCTGAGTAATACTCTTTATTTACTTCAGAAAGTGAGTTTTGCAAACTCATGTCATTACCCATCCCATCCCAGCCACCTAGTCATTTTCACAAGCTTGGCCATTATTTAACTTCAGAAGAAAAAGATTGCAGTGTTTAGTGCCATTTTCTCCAATGTTATTCTTCATTAAGAATTAATAAATAACCAAAAATGGTGCCAAAGAAAGAGGAAATGAGATTCTGTTTACAACCAAGATTCTTGTCTTTTCAAGAATCTATTGTATTTCTTAAAATTAAGGTTCTAATCACACAAAAGAAAGGTGGCCTGCTCTTACATGCTTCAAACACTGGAGATTCACATGAGGCAGAAATGGCAAGAGGGAGAAAATTACTGAAGCAGCTATTGTAGTGTAAATTGTGTCCTGGCTTGAGTAGGGCACAATTTCTCGAAATACTCAAACAGCAGTGATTTGACTGGAGATGCAGTTGGAATTATATACTTTATGTTCTCAACTTTTCTAGCTTTTGAAAAAATGTTGAAACCACAATAGTCATATGTTGAAATATTTGACAATGGAGTTAGATGCTTTCTATCTTATGATCAATTCAGAATAAATATACTGGAAAAATTTTCTGTAATCAAGATCATAAACATTATAAAAGTATTTGTATTTCTATCTTAAACAGTTTTGAAGTGGTATATGCGTGGATTGCAGATTTAGACTTATTTTTAATAACTTTTTATAGACTTATAAATATTGTGCTTAACACAGATTTGATTTCTAGATTTCTCATGTGACTTTCCTAGGCTTTAAAACTGGATGTTGGACTCCAGGTATATTGCAATACCATTCTTTGACCCCTAAGTATTGCTGTTGCTGTTTCATTTGTTACTGCATGCTTTTGTATGGGCACAGTAACTTTTGGAGATTAATACTGCGCATTGATCGGTTGGTGTTTGTGAAGGCAGCAGAAAATCACATGGCTTGTCATTGCCCACAAATCTGACATCATGACATCTGCAAGAGCTGTAATTGCCTGAATGTTCTTGGACAGTAACATGAACAATGTGAGACTTCTCAATTTTTTGGCAAGCTTTCAGAGCTTGTTAAGACAACTAAACAGTCTTGGAAAAATATGTACATTTTTTAATGACTACAGATCTTAAAGTTATTTGTTGCTGATAATTTCATCTGTAAATTGATCTAACTTGTTTTTTATAATTGTCATTCAGTTTTATTCCCTACATGTTTTCCTACTCAGCCTCATATCTCCCTTTGAATTGCTAAAAATTGAAGACTGTCTGCTGGCATGTTTTGAATGGCAACTCTTAGATATTTTTTTTGATCCTGTAAGCACTTTTTTCAAAAGCATCATACTCAAGTTCACCTGTAGCACTTTTACAGTGTATGTGGAAAACCTATTTTCTCTATTAATCTTCAGTTCTGTCTTTAAAACAGGCATTTTTCCAAATATCCTGAGAACGTTTTTCAGAAGTCAATTTGAAAATGTAACCATATGCATGGCTTCACCTAGCGGTATTTTCTTAGTGAACTGGCAAAAATAAGTTTTAGCTAATGTCACACTGCTAAGTCAGAATAGCTTCCAAGCAGTGAGCTGGATGGACTGTATTCTGCCTGCAGAATTAACCACAGGGCTGATTATTAGCAAGATCAAGTCTCTGCAGTCTTCAGTGGCAGTGGGAATGAATGACAGAGAGCAGAGGGGAAACGGGCTCGTTTGCAGATAGCTGAATGTACTCTGTTAATGTACTGGCATGTGTAGCCTGAGAGAGTAAATGAGACATCGATAGAGTGACACCCAGCAGAGCTGCCATCCTGTCATTTTTACTATTTTTTTTCATATATTCATACTTTAATAATTTCACCAGGTTAACATGGTAAATGTAAACCACAGAAACTTCAGTCGCACTCAGTGAAGAAGAGGTCATATGTTAGAACACTGAGCTTTGTTATTAACGCTACTTTAAAAGGCAAAACTAACCTAGCACCTGTGTTTCACCTGCACTGTGGGTTTAATTTCTATGTGTTTTCATTTTATTATTGGATGTGCATACATGTCTGTATAAGTAATACATGGAAAAGATTTCCACTAAGCCTGTCTTCACCTGTCTCTGATTTGCACCTTCTTTTAACTATAATTTTGCCAGGGCTGCCTAAAGGAGTCAATTGTCTGATGGCATGCATTATCCAAGGATTTGTTTTCAAATATAGGCACTTTTAAGGGATGTTAATAATCTGAAGTATTCATGAGCAGGAAAATATGGAGAGCTTTCTGCTATTATCAATGAAATGGTTTTCAAAGTGTAAATGACAAAAAATTATATTTTTTCAATCTTTGCCAATGCCTTTTTTATTTCATTTAGGAACACTTTATTAATAGCATCCTAAAGATATGAGATATATGACACATGCTGGGCTAAAAATATTTTTATTCAGTACTGAATTCTTTACCATCTTAGTTCACACATTCATCTATAACTAGTAGCAAATTTCTTGTAGAATATGCATATTTGGATGAAATAGTGATAAAACTATATGATGTTTTAATTTTTTCACAGAAAAGTCATTCTGTTTACAGGTAGAATTTAAATGTTCCAAACCCCTATATTTAGTGCAGAAGAATAAACTGACATTTTAATGAATAACGTCATGGTGGCCGCTAGGAGAGCTAGCACTGTTCTTGTTGGACAATGTTTCTCTTCTTCACTTTATGGAACAGAAATCTACATTTCCTTACATGATGATATTTTTGAAGGGTTTTTGTCTCATTTTTTTTTTAGTTTTCATTTGGTTAATGGTTTGGTTTTTTTCTTGGTTGTGGTTTTTAGTGATTTAATTCCTATATATTGAATGTAGGCTGTATCAAAAGGGCCACCTAGCACCTTCCCATTGCTAATATCAGGAGCAGAGGAAAGAGTATCCCAGTATCTGTCTATTGCTTTGGTTACGGCCTGAAGGAAGCAGGTGTATACTTATCTCTAAGAGAGATATTTATCACAAAAACATGCCTTGAAATTATCTCATTTCCGCTAGGCAAATATTCTCCACAGATACTGGAAGACACCTGGATTAGACAGGTGTAGAGAGGTTCAGCCAGCCTAAAGTAGTTCAACAGCTCTTTTAATAAGAAGGCTGTATCTGATGAATGTGAATATTGTTTCCAGTGCCAACAGGTGTCTCTGCAATTTAATTAGCTCTACAATTAGAAAATAACTAATTTCACTAAGAATCCATTTGAGCTATGTGACCCTTTCAGAAAGCAGCGTGTAGATTCTCTGGGACTAGTGCTTGATAATTGTTTGTCCAATATGAGCCACAAATAACTTTCTTAATCTCAATCTTGTCATTCTCACAAGTCAGGGGTCTATTACTGACTTTCACTTTAATAGAAGGATGGCTGTGGGTTCATATCACCTTGCTATTTATGGATCAAACAGCATTTAGGTGGTGATGCTTCAAAGTGAGAGGTTTGGTCTCAGATTGTTCTTCCCAGATTTCTCTTTTAGCTGCAAGCTACTCATTTAACCGTCTGAAAGCTGTATCACTGCATAGCTATGTCTCAGAAAAAATGACAAGCTGTTGGCTAGCATTTCTCCATAAATGTGTGCAGAGGAATGAAGAAGAATAGCATATTCTTCTGTTTCCTTATTTTGCTGTGTTCAGAACTTCATCTGTTTCATCAGGACCTGACAAAAGTGATGACAGAACCTTGATTAACGGCAGGCAGCAGCCTTGACGCGGTTCAAGCAGTGATGCTGTTTGTACCCAGATGTCAGCGGAGATGGGCTGCTGTGGGAGAGGCTGCGCACAGCTCTGCCGAGGGCAGCAGCCGCTGCTGTGCGTGCACTCCCAGCACAGCAGGGAGCAGTGCTGGGCACTGCTATTAGCATACAGCTCATCTTCCTCACTGCTAGCATGAGGTCAAAACTGAAATCTAGCCCCAAATTACTGCCTGATAGGTTGTACACTCCAAAATGACATGATCCTGCTCTGCTTTAGCAGGAGCATATTTCTGTCTGAAGACCAGCTGCAGCGTCACTGCTGTGTTTATACACACCCACTAGCTGACACGTGGTTTTCAGTGCATGCCAGCTAATGAAAACAGGCTTTAATGAAAAAAATTTTAATTTTTTGTTTTGTTGGTAATGTTTTTAAAGGTAATGTTCTAAAAATGGAGAGATGTAAGGCACCCCTCTGGGCAGCCAAGCCACTACACAAAGGACTTTCAATGCAGGAGAAGACTGCTTTTCTTTGCCCTGAGGACTGAAGTACAGCAGAAGCACAACTTGGGAAAATGGGAGACTCAGATGTGCAAAAGATAGAAGTATGATTTAGCAGTCGCATCAGAAGATACTCAGAAACAGAGGAATCTTTCTCAACCTCTATTTGGTCACTAGGTGTTTTATCACAACTGACTGTCTTCAGTGGGGAGGGAAAAAAGAAAAAACAACAAAGAAGCCCCCCAGAAGCTGGTCATTATCCCTTGAAAACATTTTTCTCATCTATTAAGCAAACAATTGTCTTTAGTTCATTCCGCAATGTTTCAAAATAGTTTTTCAAAATACCTGATGCATACTCCAGACTCCTGCTTTTCCTTCTACACATAGCCATTACTGATGCAAGCAACAAAACATGGGACACCTGGTAAAGAGCAACATAGAATTTACTCCTAGTCCATAGTAAGAAGTAAAATTGATTTCCTCCATGTCCTCTTGAAGAATAGTAAGAGAAAATTTAATGAAATAAATTATTTCACTGGTATACTAACTGTCTTAAGACAAAGTACTAAAGAAAGCAATGCATGACCTGTAGCACTAACAAAAGAGAGGACAGAAACATCCTTTAGCTCCTCAAAGCCTGTAGATTTTTTACAAAACATCTTTTTAAGCATAATATGATGGATTAGGGCTCAGAGTTTTCATAAGAAGCTAACAGAGCTAGATATTTCAATCCTGTTAACAATAGGGGACTGGACACTCAATGTTGCTAGGCAGTTTTGCAATATCCACATCTAGAAATAACAAATGAATGAAAGTCTAGAAAGTCTTCCAGCTCATTTTTGCATTAAAGAGAAAAATGTACTGTCTAGTATTTATGAAGGTTTTATTTGGCCTATTTCAACTGTTTGACTTCTGGAAATATTCTGAATTCTTTTTTTTTTTTTTACTTTACATATTTTTAGTGAGATAAATCTTTTTCTCTGCATTCCATTTTACATGCTTACATTTTCTTTCCTGATAGACAACAGACTCTGATTGTAACACCCTCTATATATTTGTCACTGGGTAGCATGTTTGTCTCAAACCTTCTTCCCCTGTGCAATTTCTATATGTATTCCTTTTTATTCATTTTCTTAAAACATCAGTTTCTGAAAGCCCTTATGTCTCTAAAGAAATTCAGGATTAATCAAGGTGATTTTCAAGCTGTAGTACATAAAAATGCAAGCCCACTGACATAATTGCAAATTGCACACCCGCCTAAGGAGTATATTGGTTATTTTTCAAAAAGAACCTAGGTTTTTGTTCTTAGGGTCTTAGTTTTCCTCTTTAAAATTTTGCTGGCCTTTCAGAAATATAGAACTGTCAAATCCTCATACCAAAATGCTAGGACTCAGAGGGAGAAAAATATCCCTCAGTACAACTCAGTCCCAAAATATTTTTGGTTTATATTTTATTCAGATCAAGTCAGAAATAATTTAAGCAGTATTTTACAACTAATTTTAAAAATGTTCTCCAGATCTGAGGCCTTATATGATAAACATTCATGCTAAAATTGTTTGACAATCACCAGCTTCAAAAAGTGGAGCTAAGTAGGGTGACACTGAGATAACCTCAGCTGTTCTGCTACTTCTAAGATAAAATGATATATTACAATAAAATATATAGCTACATTTACAATTCTTTCTGAGAAAATGAGCAGTAATTCACTACAGAAGAAATTCCACTGACTTTTTAATCTGTGCAGTCTTGTGTGCTCTTTGAAAGAGTGCCACTAGAAATCCAAAAAGATCTTGTTACTTAAATATTTCATCACAAGTTATTTGTTATGGATGTGACAGTTTTCATAGTTAGCACAGCAAGCTATCTCATCCAGCAGCACTAAAATGTCCCTTTCTAGAAGAGACCTTGTCCTCAAGTGTGAAAGATATTGAAGTAAAATTTGCAGGAGTGAGGGTGCAAGAGTCACAGGTGCTTTTTACTAGCAACACTATTTATCCTCCAGCCTTAAGTCTGGCTTTTCATGAAAAGCCTCCTGTCTCTAGTTTTCACTATTTTTAAGGAATCATTTTCGTAGTTCCCTCTGCTTTAAGTTGGTTGTGAAGAGTGGAATACAGCTGTTGGCTGTGTATTTGACAGGGAGCAAGTACAGGAGGGGATGCCAGGGAACCACATCCTGGCTATGGTCTCAGGCAGAGTCCTGAGCTTTAACGAAGCCTCAGGGCTCAGCTTAGTATTTGGTCAATTTAGGAAATACTTGCATCTCCTAATCTTTCAACAGCATTACGCCATTAAGTTGGAATTTGAGAGAGTAGCAAGACTTCCTCTTTCAGTGAAGCATCCCACACTGGGCAAAGCTTTAAATAGATTATCAGGTTTAGATAGGGTGTTCACGCAGATCTCGATCAGGTATGATAAATCCCATCTTTGTATCTTTCCATGACACAAATACAGCTCGTGGATTTTTCTCTCTGTGTTACTCTTTGTTTAATCTGAGATGTTAACACTGCATATTTTTGACTTTGAAAGATTCTAAACAGTTTTGAAGTTTCAGGCTGCAGTTGTAAAATAGAGTTTTCTAAAGCTAACACTCATTCTTTTGATAACAGATGAGTCAGAGAAGAACGTAGACATGGGCTTCTTGCCTGTAAACTTATATTAATAGAACTTCCTTGTTTGAGAAAATTTTTCATAACTTCAAAAAAAAAATACTGGCCCAGATGAAATAAACACTCTTAAGTGCCCAGATGTGACTAGTTTTGGAAATAAAAGGTATTGATATTAGAGATAGTTTAGCTCAGCAGTGTATCAGAACAGCTACAATGAACAGTGCAGCATTTCAGGATGCATTTTAGTGTTTGTTCCTGGCAAATGGCATGGAAAAATTCTTGTAAAATGTAGAAAGATACAACAAGATTCTTTGGATTTTCAGATACATTATATTGTATAGTAATAAGTTACACAATTATAGATTGTAGTTTGGCTATAACATTATGACAATTAAAGAAAAAAATAAAATATCCTCTTAGGAATTATGAACTATCTAATTACAACTGAAACAGATAGAAAATGTCTATGCCTAAATTGCTCTTTTATTTGCATACAGAGGAGCCGATCAAATTTTCAAAGAAGGTCAAATTTTTAAAGGAAGTCTGACCCTTGGCTGGGATAGAGGCCCTCAATGAAGATGAAAAATACAGCACTTTTATAGATGTATATTTTGCCAAAACAGTGAGATTTACAGTTGTGTGGATGGGTTTATCCCCATGCATCACTGAAATTGATGGGACTGTGACTTGAAACACTGGAAGGGTTGGCCATTAAACATAAGAAAGAGGAATAGGAGATAAATATGTGGTGAATCATATTAATAATAATATACTTCCTTATATTACTAGTTGTATATTATATATTTAAAATATCTAAATTCCCATTATTTTTTCTTCCTTTTCCTATTTTTTACATAGAAATTAATACTCTAAAATTCCTGTGATTTTATGATTTGAAAAATCTCCATTGGAAATCCTAAATATATGAGAAGGTCCTAAATAGTAAATCCCAATGACTATATTGAACTAAATTTATATAACAGAAACAGGAAAAAGTTCCCATTGATTTTCACCTTAAACTTTTCCAGCAAAAGAGAAGGAGACATAAAAACACTGGTAGTAAGGAAACTGGTTATAAGCCTTTCAGTGGAGACTTATTACTTATACTCTACTACATATTACATGTAATAATTCCCAAACACATATCATGAAAAACATCAAAACTTGGGGATAGGAAGAGCTAGGAAAACAGAAATGCTGTTATCTTCATTTGTTACCTTACAGATTATATAACACATTTGTTATGCAAAAATGCTCCATGTCCCACACACACACCAATGCGCCATTAAATTTTGGAATTTTTTACTGTATGATTAACAACATAAAATAGATTAATTTTTCTTTTACATGGAAATGTCCATAATTTAAACTTGCAGAGATAAATGCTACAAAGATTCTTGGCTCAGAGTCCATGAAGTTCTATGTAATGAAAGCTATTTGATAAACAACTGCTGAGTCACAGAAAATTATGTAAGTTATATACAGAATGAATTTATAAGATCAAACAGCTCATCTCTTGGCTGTTACATGACTGTTTTTTACACTCTCTAGTAAAGGCCACTTTGTTATCATCAAAAAGAGGAGTTAATGTAGTCTGACTCTCCCTAATACAGATTTTGCATTTAAGTGGATATAACAATCAGGCTTAAAATTTTGCTATTTGAGGTTAACTCCAAAACAACTAGTGTCCTCCTACCTTCTTCTCTCAATTTAATATAGTTTAAATGGGCATTTTCATGGCATAGCACATACCCTTTCTGAAGATCTTGGGATTTTACAGCATTTGAACCAGAAATACTCTAAATAAAACACTACATCAAAATCAATCAATGCTGTTGTTTTAATCATATTTAATTTTCTTTAAGTATGCCTTATGAAAAAATAAAATATGAATAAGCATCTAAGAAGGCTGAATTGAAATATACCTACTTCTCAATATAAACTTTCTTTTTTTCTTTTCTTCCTCCCCCCTACCTGGGGCTTTAACAGCTCTGAACCTCCTGATAAACTGAATTCACACCCTTTCCTCCTTTTTCTCTGCAGGCTTCTCTGTTGTTTCTTGTGGGTGAGATTGTCATTCCTCCACCAAGGACTGGCTCATTTATTTTTAGATACTTCTGCTGTTAATGCCAGCAGGTGTGGACAGCTGGGAAAATCGATGCAAACTTCTTGTTTCTTTCTTTGTATCTCAGTCTGTTGGCCATTGGCATAGATCGTGGTGTAGTTGGGCTACAACAAGGATTGTCCTAAATGGCACATTGCAGCAGATTTGCATGAATAACAGTAACAAGCAGTGAAGGCTCACAAATGGCTTTGTTTGCTAATTTGTAATGTGGAGGTCAGATATAATGGAATCTGACCTCCGAGGCTAAGAGGAATTGCCCATATGCTGTTCCCAGATCCAGAAACAAAAGCTCTACACATAAAGTGAAACTATTGTTAGACCACTGTTACATGGAGAACACTTGATTCTTTATGTCTTTGTTTGTTCTGTAAGCCATTTTCTCAAAACTTGGTTACATTGGTGCAAATTGCAACCAAGATCTGCTCTAACTTGGAACCTCTGTCTTGACTGAGATTTTAAAAAAAGAAAACAACAACAAAAAGGGACAAAACTGTTAGAGGAATTTCTACAGACCAGCTTTGGGAAAATACTTTTTCGTTTGTAACCCTATTACTCAAAGCATAGCCAACTAGTTGCAGTTTATAGAATTGTTTATAGAATTTGAACATCAGAAGACACAGTCAGTGACATAACTGTAATTGTCAAAGTGTATTCATACTGAGGAAAACAAATTTTTTTCAGAATTTGTTTTAGAAAGCTAACTTTAAGCTACTTAACATCAGAATTGACTGAGAGTTACTTAAAATTCCGAGGAAATCTAAAGATTATTTGGATTTTCAAACATTTGTGAATTTGCTGGTGAGCTGCACTGAATTTATAGTTCTTGATTTGCTGATAGAAGAAAAAAGGATGATTTATTTTCATACATTACCTTTAAAGTATTTTGAAATAGGTGAAGTTTTTTCAAGAATTTTTGGTTTAACCTAAAGATTTTACAGGCCATTATTCTAATTTTTAGCTAAGAATCACCAGTTATAAAAAAAAATGAAGTTTGAATATCAAGGCTTGCAAAATTGCATATTTATATTTTAACTTGGTTGACTAAGTCCTTATTTTTTTTGTGTAAGTGAAATAGAATACCATTTTGCTTATCATCTGTATGATTAGATAGATTAGATCTTTGATTTAATATAATAAATTCAGATGTCTCTGTTTCACATGGATAGTGCTGGACTTTATTTTGTGCATTACTATTACAAAGATTTTACCATGGTCTTTGACAGCTTTTTCTATTATGTGTGTTAGGGTATATGGACATTACTTTTCTTTCCTGTTTTCTTACAGAGAATATATATTGGACAGAGAGAGAGAAGACTTGTCAAGTCTGTTCAGCATTTAGGTCCCTCAATATGAAAGCTGCTTTTTTCCAAGAAGCTTTTAAGTTTACTTTGAATTTATGGATAAATCCTTTGGATTGAAGGATAACAACAGAGAAGCTTACCTCCGTTTAATATGCTAAATATGACTGGGCAAATTTTGGCTATTAGCAGCCAATTTGATACTGACATTAAATAAATCAGTGTTTAATAATGGAAATGGTACCCAGACCACAGGCACTGATTGCCTTGGCAAGATTTTCCAGCAGGTACTTGAGCACTTGCATCATAGTGAGGGGCGTGACACACAGGATGAATTTGCTGCCATTTTATTGAAGTTGCACCACGGTGCTGAGAGGCAGGTGAGGGACATGAGTTATTTCATACACACAGAACAAAAAACAAGCTGGTTAAAGGCAAAAGGCTGGCTCATGCTCTAGCTCGGACTGAATGGGCCTTTGGCTGCTTCTCTGCCACCCAAAGAGGCCTACAGGAACCATGGAGGTGTTATGACTTGAGCCTTTTTCCTGTTGCTGTTCTGCACCTCTTCCAAGGCAACATTTTTGTAAGTACCTTCAAACGAGAGTTAGTCTGAGTGATTATCCTGACTTTCCCTGTGTCTGAATTTCAAGTGTTGAACATCTGCACGTCCTTCCCCTTGTCTTCACCTGAGGCTGGAGATGCTCAGGGATGCCTCAAAATCTGGTCACAAGTACTATCCAAATCCAAAGATGGTCATGCCCAGACTGAGGAGTCCCTTCATTACTCGTGTGCGACCTGTAGAGCTGACACCAGCAATGGCTGTGCTCCTCAGGTTTTAGTCGCATCGCTGATGTGTTCACCTGTGTGCCACTGACCCCCTTGTGCATCAGGCCCCAGCATGTGCTTGGTTTCAGCTAAGGGAGCACTGAAGCAATGTGTTGGGTGTATGTGCCCAGGTTTTGGCAGCTGGGGGGCTGCAGGGGTGGCCTCTGTGAGAACAGAACAGGGGCTGCCCCACACCACACGCAGTTCCAGCTGGCTGCAGCCCACCCACTGCAGGGCACGGCTCAGCCCCACAGCCACGACAGTGGCACCTCCAGGAAAGTGTATTTAAGGAATGGTTAAAGATACTGTACAGCAGCTGTGGGAGAGAGAAGAGAAAATGTGAGAGAACCAGCATTGCAGTCACCAAGTCACCAAGGCCAGAAAAGGAGGGGGGAGAGGTGTCCCAGGTGCCAGGTCAGATTCCCTGCAGTCCAAGAAGACCATGGTGATGCAGGTTGTCCTCCTGCAGCCTGTGGATAACCTCCCCCATCAAAAGACAGCCATGCCCTGAAGGATGTTGGGAGAGCCCACATAGCAGCAGGCTCCTGGCAGGAACGGCATCTTGGGGCAGGGGACCCGTGCTGGAGTAATATCTTCCTGAAAATTGGAGAGCTGCTGCAGCAGCTCCTGAAGGACAATGTCACATGGGAGGGACCCCATGCAGGAACAGGGAAAGAGTGGGAGGAAGGAGGAGCAGCAGAGGAGCTGTCATGGACTGGCCTCCCCTCTGGCAACAGGGGAGGACTTAGAGGAATGAGGACTCAAGGAGCTGAGCCTGGGAAGAACGGGGAAGGAGTAGGGGTAGATGTTTTTCATTTTGTCTTTGTCACAGTTCTACTCTATTGTTATAAGGCAATAAAAGAAATTGATAATGACCAAATTGTGTCTATTTTGCTCATAGCAGTATTTAGTGAGCAATCTCCCTGTGTTTTCCTCAGCACACAAACTTTTCCATCTAATTTTCTCCTCCTGTCCTCTCCAGGTGAGGGAGTGAGAAAGGAGCTGATGGGGCACCTAGCAGCTTGCCAAGGTCAAGCCACCACAGGCAGTCAGAGAAGTCTGTATACACAGTAACTCATCTGATTAACTTTCATTTAAGAACTATTTCTTGCAGGAATGCTGGATATTACTTTTCCATTGTAGTTTTCTTTTGGAGTACCACAGTGCTAGACTTCTCTGCGCATCTTGTACAATCATCCCATAGATCCAGGAATGGCTTAGGGTTTCTAGATATAAGGTAACTTCTATTCTAAGATACATGTCTTCTGAAGAAATATCCAATTTCGAGGTACACATATTTCTGATGTTTTGTCGCGTTACCTGAAAGTGGTACATACTTTCAAAATATGAACATTATTTCAGTAACTTGCATCTTTCGTAATGTGTGGAGCTTCTTAACCCAGTCCTGTGATTACAGCAGAAATAGCATGCAGAACTTAAATGGGCTTTTAGAGATAAAAAAAATGCAGGAAGCTTCTTGGTAGCTTCCAAATATTAAAGTCATTACCAAAAGGATGCATGGATGAAACTGTGGCTCTTCTGAATATGGAGAATTGCAATTTCTGTTAAAGACTTATCTTCCTGCCTATAAAGACTTATATGTGATCCTAAGAAACAAAGAGTTTCTTTGTTTCAGTGTTTATTCTCACCCAATTTATATAAAGAAAAACACAAGGGCATTGAAAGTATCAGTTTGTGGCAGCAATTTTCAATAAAATGGGTGATGATGTGAGTAGAAGGATTAAACATTTAGATAATATCTTTGATAAAGGACAAACATAGTACAGACAGTCATTACTTATACAAATTTTCAGAAGAAAAAAGCATGATGCTGTGTTCTCAACACTGAAGGAAGTACAGAAGTACAGGATTTCTCCTCTCTGACTGATGGTTCCTGTCTTGAAATTCTTCCAAAGCTGTATCCTCACTTTGTGTCTTAGGCACTTTTTCAGTGGGGCGAACAAGAAATTAAGAAAGCTTCTTCAGCAAAAGAACAATTTTCTCTGGCAATTTTGAAGAAGCCATGAGAAGTTCTGTTAAAAAAAACCCCAAACCTATGAAATGGCCAGCTGATGAACAGAAAAAGCAAATGGCCTCTGGGTAGCTGGAGATTATCAACTCAGCTGAGACTTCTTTCCTGTTCTGTGGTACCACTGATTTCATCCTCGTGTCTGATGCTAATGTTCCTCCTAACTTTCCTTTTTACACTGTTAGGCTTTCTCCAGATGCCACTCCTCACAGTGCTTAGTGCAACATGATGGTCTCTGAAATGAAAAACTGCTCTGCAGTGATCATTGCCATGCAATGAGAAAATACTGTGACAAACTCCCCAGGGACTGAACAAAGAAACTCACTCTGTAACAGCATCATCTAACAGAAAGTGACCTCTGCCAGTCAGCAGACTGAGGATGTTGGTTTATCTTCTTTTCACTACTACCTTGAAGGCAGGTGGAAAAGAAAATATTTATGATTATAACTAAAAATATGATTTTGAACATGGTCAAATAGCAATGCACCTAAATTCTTAATATTATCACTTTAGTAACGAAAACAGCATCCTTTTAGAGCAGATAGGAAAAACGCACAACCTTGCAGTTTCCTGGCTACAAAATTTTGTGATAATATTTTACAATTTTGCAGAATCAGCTCTCTTTTGCTATATATTTCTTTAAGTTGGATGATATAAATTAATTTGGAATAAAGCAGACTTCCTGTAAAGATTTAAGAACTGCTCTGCACAAAAAGCTGCCAGCCACTCAGTTTCTTTGCCTACAAAAGACCTTACTGCAACTCTTGAAAGAATCTGTTGTGAGGAAAGCAGGTATAGCTATTTAGAAATGAAAGAGCTGTGTAGCTTGTTTTCATTCTATGCTTCTAGACAGTTAAAAAAAATCCAAACCTGATTTGGCCTACACTGTGAAACTTTTCCCACAGTTTTGTAAGAACTGGCAAGATCACAGCCTGAGGTAATATGATTGCCAGATGTCACACCATTAGTCACAGTCTTAGACAGAATAGGTATAAGTAGGGAGAAGTAAGACTTTAAATAACTCTTCAGGTAATGTTTTTTCTGCCAATGCTCTCCCAACAATGTAAGTGCTATTTCTTATTTCATAGTGTTAGGTGTGTCTCAGTATTTTTATTTAACAGAAATTAAGTATTTAACTCAATTTATAGTTGAGAAAAACTGTAGATTATTTATCCCATACAAACTGTGGTTTTAATTATCAGGCTTTTCACAAGAAAAAAGCCTTTGACCACATCAGATCCTACCAGTGACCTATGATTTCTTTGAACTGAATATTTGTGCAATTACTTTCAGATATCTTTGTTATCCATTTCACTTTAATATAATTGGTTCAACAGAAAGTATGTTTTTTTCTCCAAGCAGGGGCAATAATTTTTTCAGAACACCTCTCTTACCTTTGAAAGTCACTTTTGATACTGGGATGCACATAAATCATTGCCTCACTTCATTGGCTTTTGATGCATGTGTTCTACAGGTCGTTCTTAACAGAATGAATGCTATATATCTTTAGTAGTGGTTAGTTGTTCTGAAACTTTCAGAGAAACTGGAAAATTGCTAAAACTTTTGGTTTTGTTCAGCCTGTCTCTCCTGGACTGTGCATTCTTATTTCTCAAGTAAGGTTTAATATAGGGAACTATTTTATCTCCTAAAAGTTTTCTAAAAGTTACTCTTCATTATAAAACAAAGTTAAACTTACTAAAATTAGTAGATCAGGCTTTCTTGTATAAGAAAATTAGTGATGCAGCAAGAAGAAAATAACTTGTACAGAGAAATTAATATATGTGGGAAACATATACGTCTGTACCTGTATTGCATTTGCAAAGAAATGCTTTCTTTAGAGTGCTGTATTGAACTCATTGTGTGCATCTGCATACACAGGTGAAGGGATAAAACCCCAACTGTAACAGTATCCTAGCATACATCTACTGTTTCCCTCTGTTTGGCAGCAGAACGGTGGAGGCCAAGGTCCGACACATTTCACAATGTGGCTGGTGCTGTTACGTCAGTAGACTCAGGAAAATACACAAACTGCCTGGTATGGAACTGATGCAGCAGAAAATGTGGGGCTGGAAAGCAAATATGTAAATCATTATATCCAATCACAAAACCACATCCAGCCATCAATGTTTAATACAGGAAAGCCTATAAAAACATCCATTCGTCTTCCAACATGCCCTCCAAATCATCCTTAACCAGACAAATGAGAAACTTCTAGCACCAGGAACAATAAAAGTTGTGGTGTTATTGAACAGTAAATCTGAACTTTGAAATAAGGAAATGAGAAAGACTGACTCCGTAACATCTAAGACTATTAAATATTATTGCTCTTTGATGTGTTCAAGTCTGGTAAACTACACATGATAGTATCATTCACCCTTACACAGAGCAGCATCATTAAAAACTCAGGTCAAAATAATAAACAAATTGCTGCATTGCAAAAAATAATAGGGAAAAAAGAATAGTCTTGTAAATAGATTGACCAGTGTCATGATGAGGAAAGTAGACTATGTAAGAGACCCTAGCAGACCACTACATATAAGTAAATAGTTATTCTGTGCCTGTTTTCATATGGTGTTCATTAGAAAAACAAAAGAACTGCCTCCAGCAGTTTTTCCTTAGAAGCAGACAATACAGCTTTTGTCTTTTGAATCTGAGTAAGAGAGTTACAGACTGGAGAAAACATCCAAGTTTCCCCTTTGAATGAATGATATCTAAAAAGAAGAAGAATGAAATATGGTTTGATTATCAGATGAATGTTAAAGTGTAAGTAATGCTCTAATAAATTTCTTAGAGAAAAATGACCCTTTTCAGATGCATTGCCTATTTGCTTAGGGCAAACTTGCTAAGAGACGTAACAGTGAATTATCATATACAAATTAAACTTTGATATGAAGAGGGTCCTTAGAGAGCTGGTGAGAACTCTCTGCATATAAATAGTTACAATGTGGTATGGAAGAATCTAGTTACTCACAGGGTAGTGATATGTAAAGCAGTATGACTTGCTACTGAGAAATAAAGTCACCACAGCGATCATCTGATGTGTCAGTAAAATGAAAGTTTTCGTGGCAAGGCATGCTTTCACTTTCTATTGCACCAGTGAGCAATTAGTAAATGATTGGCTAGAAAAAGACTTTCTGGGAGTACCAATGACTGTAATTTCACTGAAATAAATCCATTTTCGTCAAAGATCAGCCATTTAGCATACCTCCACAAGCAGACTGGAAAATCTGAAATCACTGAGCATTCCCAGGAGAGTCTTCATCTGGCATAAAGTGAGCCATCTAGAATAATTATTTTGATATTTATGAAGGAGGTTCCTTCTAGAATCTTTATAGGATTTTTCTTGTAAATATTTTAGAGCTCTTAACTGAAGATAAGTTCAAGAACCAGAACAGACAGCTGAAAAAATACTCTGAAAAGCTGTCTGCTGCTGCTTCAGTCCTACTAAACTTTGGTCAAAGCACAAAGCCTTCCACCCATCCTCTGGTTGTCTTACCTATTCACATTGTAGTATCAGTAAATCAAGGGTTTCATGCACGAAAGATGTCGTTTTAGCTCACACCCACCTGGTGTGACTGTGGACTCTTGGTGCACAGTGGTCCTGCACTTGCCTTTTCCCTCTCAACCTTGTATTTGACCCAGCAAATACATCATTATGAGCTGGATCAGCTTGTCGAACTGTTGGAAAACTATCCAACTTGCCTGGCAAGCCCTGAGTATGAAAAAGGGATTGAGCTGATTCTCCCCTGCAGCAGCATAATCTTCAGGTTTAGCACAAGGGAAGCATCAGGGACACACTACATGGAGCGAAGGATGAGGAGATGTTTGTGGATTTGACAGATTGAAATATATTTAACAAATCAAATCACACCCAGCATTCTAACTAGTTTCAAAATTACAGCCCTGCTTATGGGTCTTGGATTTGCATTACAAAAAGTACGGATTGGGCAGAAAGTTAAAACCACATCTCCTGAAGGGTGCCCTCCTCCCAGCCTGAGAAGTGCAAGCTCAAGAAGGCGCTGCAGACTCCACATCACAGACACCACACAGGCACAGTTACAGTAGTATTTTTTGTCAAAAATAAGAAATAGATTTCATTTCACCTAAACAGATAATCCTAAAATTCTGTCTTCATCACTAACTGAAATCTGAAAAGTTTCCTCTCCCTGACTGCTATACATGTTGCGTATTATCAGACACAGCTTCTCTCTGTATCCAGTAAGACTGGAAAAAATTGTAGAAAATTACTAGCCTGGGTGTTGATAATGAAGTCGAAAAAGAGAGAAATTTAGTAAATTGCCAAACATCTTAATGACACATGGGTCTCATCAAACTAAAACTGAACATTTTTTGCATCTCAAGTTTGCCTGCTAAGTGAAATAGTATTAATGTAATAGTACTGTTCTAAAAAAGTCCTTGATTAAGATTAAATACACTTAAAAGAAAATGTGGTGATAATGAGTATATTAAATCCCATTGAAATTATGTATTTAAGGGCAATTTTTCACTTACAGTGTTGAACCTGAATGCTATGGACAAAAAAGAGGAATTGTACAATTTGTATTTATTGATACCAGTACAACCAAGAACGAGCAACAGCCAACAATAATTTGATGTAATGATCAATATTAGTAAAATAGTTCTCAAAAATTTAACGTATTAAATAGAGCACTTTTACAACAGCAATTTTGAGTGATTTCCTCTTCTAATACGACAAAAATAGTCACCTCTGTTTACATTCATTTGCTTTTGATGTTCCATTTAGCTAATTTTGATTTTTAATTTTGTTTTTAGTAAGATAAAAAAGAAGTAATTGGAATTGAAATCTGAATCTGAAGCTGGAAAGTTTTAAAATGAAATCCCATTAATTTTGTCTTTGCTACAGGAATGATTTAGCATTCAGTAACATACATAAAACTGCCATTCTAGTTAGCATTTAAACAGGAGTAAGGAAGCCATAGTCATGCTGAAGTGATCACCAATTTTGCTAAGGAGTCACATAGAATAAAGACTCGGTTTCAAATTTTCACCTATAAAAAACTAAATTCTGATTGATTTGTAAGCATCTATCTTTATTTATCTACATATGAAAATTGTTCCCACGAGGTATATACTTACATGTTATCAGTATTCAAGCATTTTCTTATCTTTATGAAAAATGGGCATCATTATGAAAAAGGTAGTATTCTATATTTGTCAATGTGTTCTTTAACTTCTTAATATTGTTGCTAAATAATGTGTTCTTAAATATCTTTGTTTCACCATCTTTTTCTTTTTTTTTCAGATGAGAAAAATAGAAATTTTATTATTTTTTCCTGTATGATAAAATGGCCTTTCTGGCGTGAAAATAGTGAGATTGCATAGAGCTTTTTGTAGTCATTGGATACCATTTAAATCAAAATTTCTCAATTCATGCACTTCACTTTTGCTAAGTATCCTTCAGCTTTGCAATGATTAATGTTTTCCATGCTGCCTATCAACATATTTATAAAACCAAGACTATGTTTTATTTACAGCAAAGACATGATAGAGATGAGTCATAAAAGAAGAGAAATCCTGCATTAAGAAAGTCCTAACAGAGCAAGAGAGGATGCTTTTTCAAAGGCATGAAGATCCATGAGGCACCTAACTGATGTATCTAAGTGCCCTTCACATCTTTGAAAATCTGCCCTGAATGCATGCTATTTAATAGAATGCCACTTCTTCCATCAAAGCATTTTCTTTTCTACAGCAAAATTTGATATCCAGCTAAAATCTGATTTTTACCCACAAAAGAGACTCTGTTTGTGTATTCACTATGTGAGCACATTTAGCAAACATATTAACCTCCTTTTTTTCTAAAAGAATAGCCTTATTTATCAGTTTCAGCTGAAATACTTCAATCCTGGGGTTTAGGATTATATCATTCTTTGTGGTGCCTCTACCGACGTTGATTTTAGTCATGTATTAAGACACACATTAAAGTACACTACATGTGCAGTGGAAAGAAGATGCTGCAGTGTTATTTACATCAGTAATAATTTCCAGCTTTGGAAGAACACACTGCATAAGTTTCTCCATGAAAGGAAGCCGTGATACGACCTTCAGCATGTCCAAGTCACTGAGTCTTTCTTTCAATTGTTTTCCAAAAGATGCCTACAGTTACATTAACCTAGAACAGAATAGTATGACTAAAAAGAGTTTTGCTACACTCTAATCGACAGTGACAAAATTTACGGCTTCATAAATAAAAAACAGTGAAATCCTTAAGGGATCCAAAAAGCTTTTGTGAAAGAAGGATTATACAAAAGATCATCCACTTACTACTGCAACTCTATCTTGGGTCACTGAGTAGCAAGACAGATCAGCTGACAGAGTATTTCCTGAGTGTTTTACATACTAAAAACAACCTAGACACCCAATCATCATATGAGGATTTTTCACCTTTTCTGTATCTTGTTCTCATATTTTTTCAATGTTCAGTGTGCTTTATGTGATGAATTTGACAAACTTACTTCAGGAGAATAACCCAAATTTAATGAACTGACTCAGTGTGGTCTACACTTGCACAGACATCTTCATAAATGTTCTTGGGATGTTTTTGAAAATGATATGTAGAGGCACAGTAGTCTGTTTCCTAATGCACACAATGACATTTCAGGATTTTACAGTGATCTAACTTGTGGCCGAGGTCTATTGAAAATGCCTAGTGTGGGCATGGGGCTTTTCCACCCTGCATTGCCAATCAGTTTCACCTCTACTGAGAGATCAGCACGTATGTAAAGAACTGTAATTGAAAACTTTGACTTCATTGCGAAAGTAGGTTGCAGGTACAACAGAGCTCTTAACATCAGTATTTTATTACTTGTTGCAATTACAGAAGTAATAAATGTGTTGTACCAAATTGTAAAGGTTGGTACTGTTGAAGTCTTTCTGGGAGATAAAAATATTCATTTTTGAGAACAAACATCTTTAAATGTGCATGTTTAGAGTGCATTTAGGAACAAATGAAACTTTAGAAGCAAGTTCACCAATTATGTCTTCTGAGCTATCCACTTCAGAAAGCAACTCATTCCATATTGGCTACGTAACAGATGTCCATTATTGATAGTTTTAATTTGCAGCTAATGAAGACCATGTTTGAACTTGTGACCTAAATGTGAGAAGTTCCATATGTACCTCTGTAAGCCATCCAGATTTAAACATTGTTTCTTCAGCAATAGTAAATTTTATTTCAGAAGGCTGTGAATTTTATTGCTCGACTGATACAGCCCAAAGTCTTCTTCTTTTAAAATTTATGTTATTTGCGCTTTATAAATATAAAAAATGGGGATTAACATTATTTACAAAGTATGTTCAATTAAAACTAGCAGCTGCAGGTACACCCTCTAATGATAAGATCTTGAGAAACGAGAATATCAGAGTCATTCTTGATTTAGCTAAGAGTGCAAGGATAAGCACCTGAGAAGTGAAAATACTGGAGGAGCCATGGATCTAGGTGAAGTCAGAGGGAGTTCAGAAATCAAGGGAAATTGCTCGTGGCATCACAGGCAGAGCCTTACAGTCCTGGGGTAAGTGTGGATATTTTCTGTGAACTGGAAGGGAAGGACAATCAAGGCTCGACAAGAACTGCTCAGCTGGTATTGTGAAATTACTTCCTGCAACTCTACCTCCATTTTAGGGGCAGGCTTGTTTGTTTGTTGGTTTTTAATATGCTTCTGCCCATGAACTGAGTATTTATTGTGCTTTTATGCATGTTTTTAAAAGGATATTCTTAAGAGGAGGACGGAAAAGAACCCGTTTGACCTTCTTTTTCATAACTAAGGAAATGGCTGCAACACTTAAAGCCAAAAGGAACAATTAGTTGTTACACAGCGAGTAGAACATTAATTTCAAGGCACACCTGCTACTACTGTTTTCAGACATTTTCAAATTTACTATAATCCTTTGCAGTGAGCATTCTGACCCAGCGTCTACACTTTGCATCCTTTTATGTGGTCTAATGAAGTAAGTCTGATTCTTCATGTCAACGAACTTTTATATTTAGGTTTTTCAATAAAATTCTAGCTACAGCTGTATGCTTAGTCCTCATATAACTCTAACAGGAGCGGGCTGAAGAAAAAATGCAAAAATAATATTACCTCGTAAGTTTTAAAAAATATTTATGCCTGTGAAAGGAAAGATTAAGTCATCCGTTTCCCTAAATCCGTTTCCCTTTTTTATTCCTTCCCCTATTTCCCCTTAAAGATGACAAAATAAACAACAGCTTCTTTTCCTTAAGAACAATAAACTTCTGAAAAATAAAATTGTTTATTTTTAAATTATCAGTTTTAGATTTGAAAATTTTGGGGCACACATTTGTCATGAACTCTACTCTGAAAAAGCAGTTCAAGCACAAAATTTTTTGGACCAGTTTCACTTCCTCAGATGGAGAAACCAGAAAACAGAGCAACACACACCCTTGTCACAATCAAAGTAAAATCCCACAAATCTCATTTGATCCGCCAGACCTATGGCAAAACCATGACCTGAAGCTCAGAATGTTTAAGTATAGTTAAGTGACATTTGGATTTGTTTTCATTTGTCTTTGGCACTTGCTTTCCAAAATTATTGTCTTTAGGTGAACTCCTTAGGCTAGTTATGAATACTGAAATAAAGCCTAAAAAGCCAAGCTCATGAGCTGCATTGTAAAGAACAATTAAGATATTGAACATAATAAATCTGACTACAGGGGAGAATATAATGTTCCAAACATAATTCTTTTCTCTTTAAAAAAAAATGTGTGACACCAGTAGCCATAAAAATTCTTACTGGATACATACTTTACATTTTAACAGGAGAAACACTACAAGTTGAAGAAGGAAGTCTCTGTGAAGTTTCTGCTTTACTGTTAAAAGAAAAATACATGACTGTAGCTTTCTATATATATTATTTTGATGGAGTAGTATGGGGGAACAGATGAAACAAGGCATATGTGCACCAATGGATTGGCTTTGAGAGTATAGCCTTCATATATATTGTCTTTGTTAGCTATGTCCTGCTCCAGGTCAAAGTCCTCTGTGCCGAGAAGTTCAGACTGTTGTGTCAACAGTGCTTATACAGATGAGGTCTGAGCTGGGACAAGTTCTCCACCTTGCCTTCCTTTCTGAATCTCCAAGTCTACATGACTCAGTGCAGACCTGAACCAGATTACAAGCGAGTGTACAGGCAATATGGGCAATCAATGAATAAGATTCATAGGCTAACCTCACTGTATAGAGCTATTTGCAGCCAGCTATAGTCATGACTTAGTGTGCATCTTTGTCAACAAGAAAAGTGGTATTTTATTTCTCTGAAATTAACAGGAATCAATTTGTGTGGCCCCATTTACCCTGACCATTCCATTTTTGGTCCATAAAAAATTAAAATATCTCCTCTCTTTCTCCATTACTTAACAGATTAGAAGTTAGTCCCCTTTTGCTGTTATTAGAGATGCCATTTTGTTTTACACTGTTTTCTACTGTAATATAATTGTTAGAAAACTTTGAAAGTAAAAGTAAATATTGAGATGTGCTCTTGCTCTAAAAATGAACAAACCCTATCATCAGCAGAAAGCTTTGTAGTGAATGTAAGAGTCTTAATTTCAGAAGTGTTCATCAGTAATTTTTAAGTATATTTCTTCTTGAAATGACATTAGATGAAAGAGGTGAGTGGCACTCAGAATTGGTGTAATTTGAAAAACACCCAAGTAAGTAAGGACTTGGTTTTTATCCATAATCTAAGAGATATAGCATATCACGATATAACCACAGCCTGAAGCAGAAGCAATAGCAGTACTTTGATTAAAATATAGCACATTATTTTTTATGTATAGTAGTTCTTTAGTAGCTGTAAGAGGTCTTAACACCATCTACACCTTTAATTTCAGCAGTGTCAGTAAATAATGCCAATTTAATTCTAATCTGAAAGAAAAGGTTTGTCTGTATGAAAGAACTTCCTGTATACTTCACCTCATTTTGGTGGGTTTTTTTTGTAACAATACTATTAAACTGGGTGGAGGGGGAAGTCCCTCCAAAAAAAAAACAAAAAACAATTTTAAAAATATTTACATAAATTAACTTTTATAATAGAAATGGAATTTATCAACAGAAAATGCACAAGAACCTAAGAGAAAATGAAGTGGAACAAACAACCTATAGTGTCTGAAAACCATATGTGATGATGTGATATATAAGGATTTCTAATACATATTATAACATAGGAATATAAATATACAATATTATCTAAAAATACAAATAAAGGAATACACAAATGCACATAATAAAAAAGGCATACAGCAATTAAAAAATCATAAAATTAGGCCACAGTTACAAAAAATGACCAGCAATTTAGTTATTTTGGATATATGGTTTTCCTTAAAAGCATGTGTTTTTTCAAGGCCATCTGAACACTTACCATCTAAAAGATCAAGTTCCTGTAAAGCATTACAATAATTTGAACATTTTAGTAAAATGACAACAGATTCCCTTTCTGAAATATACTGAACAGAACAGGAAAGGAAGGCATTTGGGTCCTTAAAAAAAAATCACAGTTATATGCCTGCAAGAACAATAAGACAAAGGCACTAACCTCCCACCACAATTCAGACCAAAGACCCAGGGCCAGGGAAGTTGTTACAAGGTGATGATAACCTATGCCAGGCAGGTAGGTAGCAATAAGAAAAACATAGTTATAATGGACATAACTATTGGCTTTGTTGTCTATGAACACTCATAATTTAGGTTTCTGACCTGTGCCTCTGAACTATAGATTTGTATATACACAGTTTGATCTCAAAAATAATGAAATAATTTGTAGTCACACTTTCAAGTATAATGAGAAAAAAGACATAAACATATCAAAATAGAGAACGCATCAACATGCAACCCCAAAGTAATTAAAACTGGGTGTAGAGTTCCTGATTTTAAAAGCTCCCAAAGATAAGGAAATCAGCTATGAAAAATTTAGATTTTCTATTACTAAGACCAAATTTCTAGCTCTTGTCATTTAAAAAAAGCTAACAACTGTGAGGCAAGTCTGATAGGTGATACATGCAGAGAGCATTAAAACAAGATGCCTGAATGTACAAACAGCCCAATTTAGTTCAATATGTGTTTGTAAGCCAAGAACTCATCTGAGTGATCCTGCTTGCATTCTCCTTGTCTGCCATCAAAGATGCAACATCAGCAGCACACTTACGTGATTCAGACTTGGTGAAAAACTGTTGCTCTCACTGGGATGTGGCTGTTTGCTGCTACATTTTGATGGGAAAAAGTCTATCCTAAACTTGAAGCTATATGTTAAGGCTGAGACAAGCTGAGGGCACACTGATAGCTGATGGAAAAGAATGTGATGTGAGAAATAAGGCATCGGTTCTTCTTTATGTCACAATTTGTTGTTAGGAAAATGAACCTCAAGAGATTTTGCCACCTAAGCTGGCTTAGGACCAATGAGGCCTGGAGCCACCATGAAAAAACTGAAGGGTGTGCATGGGCAGGAGGAGGGAGGAGATAGAGAGAAAATGAGGAAGGTGAGTACTTGGAGTAGTGATGTTAATTTAAGCCATATTTAATATCATCCCTAGTGAGAAGAAAGTTAAGGTATGGAAGACATGGGGGAAAAAGCTACCAAATGTTTTGCATTACTTTTTTTCAACCTTCCTGTTGTCTATCAGTCCCATTTCTGCAAAAAGCTAAGTCCTTTGATTCATAAGACAGACAAGGGGGCAATGTCAGACACATGGAAATCTTTGGTCAACAGATGGGCTGGAAAACCTCATCATCCAGACTCAACTGGTTTTTAATAGTTTGGGAGACTGTAGAATAATATTTCTAAGATGATTTAAAAAAATTATCTCACATGCAATGTAGACAACTGCAAAAGTTGCCTATGGTAAAAGCTCCCTGAAAGCAAAATGAAGGACAAACATTTTAAGCCCAGTTGGCTTCTTCACATACTACTGCTATTGTCCCACAGCTGCTGCTGAAAACACAGCTTAAGTTAATACTACATATATGTGTCAAGCACAAATGCCAGCAGGATCCTGAAAATAATTACTTGTTCAAATGCTTGTATCCCAAGGAGAAGGAGGCCTGAGAAGAAGGTAAGAACATATACACACACATGAAGGAAAACTCCTTGTTTGAGGAAATGACAGAACTGCACAAAAATTAAACCAAAACTTTCCCTATCAGAGCCTTTCTTGCTCTCTCTTACTCCCCTTTTTAACTAGGTTGCTAAACTTACAAGAGTTCATCTAGGAAAAAAGGGAACCCTCTATGTTGTGAAAAAAAAAAAAATAGTATTTTACCACTTGTTTAATTTTCTTTCTTTCTTTGAACACCACTGCCAACCTAGAAAGTAATTTGTATTTTTCATATCAACAATATTGGTTTTACAAACAAAAGTTAAAATCCATAAGGTTTCATGTGATCCACTTGAAGCAATTCTTAGCTTTGTTATACCACTGATAACATGTAATCATAATCATAAAACAAACAGTTCTAATCTAAAACACTTAATAAAAACATAAATAATTCTATTTATAAATGAAAAAGCTAAACTTTATATTTGGGAAAAAAAAAATCTTTCTGCAACTCTGATTAGAGTCTTCATCTCCTGAAATGGTTGTGGCCTGCCAGAAACTGAGGTTGATCAGACACATAAGGAAGCATATGACCCTTGGATGAGACTCAAGGAAAGTCTTTACTCTCTATAAATGCCTGGGATATAAAAATGTGAATGCAATCAGGGCACACTCTGACCTCAAATAACCTTGGCAATTAAACTAGTCACTGACCTCAACTCACAAACACCTCTAATTCACAGAAGAATTCAAGCAGAATGTGCACGAATATTCTCACAATCTTGAGTTTCAATGGATTATTTTTAACTCTGAAGTCAGTAGTTTCATAATAAGTCATACAAATAATCTCACTGACTGTCATGCAACTACATAGGTAAGCAAATTATGCTTATCTGTGCAAATCTGGTTGTTGATTTGCATCAGTTATATACACCACAAGCAGGAAACAAAAGTAGTATTTTACTAGCTCCACATCAGTCAGCAAACACGACTTGTGACCACTTTTAAGAGCCGTATCGTCCATAGATTTTATCCTTCACCCCCTGCTAGTCGGTTCCATGACTCTCACACAACCTAAATTAAGAATTGTTTTCTTGCTCTCGAGTTAGCATTTTATTTTTAAAAAGAGACCAGAGAACAAGCAATCAAAGCAGTCTGCTTGGCTGAAGTTGCTGCAGCACAGCTGATATGCCTGAAGTTTAGTGTCACTTTTCTCGAGGAGATCTGTGAAGCAGAGTTAAGCACAAAAGTAATGCCTGTTCTGGCGCGTCGCTTTCACGCCAAGGGAGGTGTGAGGGAAGGTGAAGCGGAGGAGAAATCACCTCCCTCCCTCTCCCGCTCCCTCTCCAGCGCAAGCGGGCCTTAGGAGGAGTGCCCTTGGCCGGCGCCTCGCGGCGGGGCAGCGGGGGCCGGCTGAGGGACCCCTCTGGCCGGCCGCTACCAGCGAGGGGCTGCCCCCGCCAGAACGAAGAGGGGAGGTAGCTCCCTGTGAACTTCGCTGATGAGCTCCTCTGGCCCAGCAGAGCGGTCACACACCGGAGCGCGTGGGGGAGCGAGCAAAGGGCCGGGGCTAACAAAGCCAGACCGCCTCCCTGCCTCCATTCCAGCGCGGCTCCCGGCCGCTACCCGCGGGTTTCCCGCGGCCGCCAAGCGGGAACGAGCCCGGGGCGAGGCGCCCAGACCCGAGTAAGGGAAGGGGCCCGGCTTCTGCGGGGCAGACGGGCCGCAGAGGGCTGGTGGAGTCCGCCGGGCGGCGGAGGCTGGGCAGGCGGAGGACGGAGCGAGGATGCCCGCGGCCCTCCTGCCGCTGCCGGGCTGTGCGCGGGCGCCGCA